>JANRMT010062843.1:10228893-10254838 GCA_026402145.1 Polypterus bichir lapradei | reverse complement strand
GATAGATAGATAGATAGATAGATAGATAGATAGATAGATAGATAGATGCAATGAACACAACAATTTTGAGAAGCTGTTATGAGGGTTGGACCTTAATTAATTCTTAAAACTTTAAAACAAAACTAAGTGCATCAAACTGGGCTGAAACAATGAGAAATCTGCCAGCTTCCAACAGATAAACAAGAGGAGAAGTATGGTACCTTTCAAGAAGAAAGAGAGAAAGTGATGAATCAGAAAGGATCCGTCTGTCTTGCTTTCAGACAATAGAATGCACTGCCCCTATGAACAAGGAAAAACAAATTTGGAGGTCAGAGTACAATGCATACAGTACACCAGTCAATACCAGACACCCCTTCAATGCCCTCTTCTTCAGGTGTTAATGTTTCTTTAAAACATACTTTAGAATGCACCACCACACCTTCACTTGGCCAACAAAAGAAAGTTATCCTGTAACAATATAAACTCTTGCATTTTTCTAAACTAGGAACTAGGGCAAGTGAAACTATGAACAAACAGTTGCTCAGTGGTGTCAACATAAAAAGTGCAGCTCTGGTGACCTTGTGTGATAAACTCTTCACCTTTCCCCAGTGAATCATTACTAATTACAAAGAACAAATACAGGGCTCCAGACTAAAATATGTACTTGAATGCAACTGGCTCCTTAAATGTAACTTTTGGGAGCCAAATAACTTTTTTAGTTGCTAAAATAACAAACGGACTTATTGTGTCTTCTGTTCTGTGCCTGTAAGCCTGTTTACCTCTTTTATTGCCTGGCTCTTGCACTTCTCAAATTGGGGCTGGCCTCTGACTGCTGATTGGTCTTCTGCACAACCTTTAAAATTATTTGTTTGTTAGAACATCAAAACTATATACAATCACAAACTGAGTGTCTTCTCATTAGATTTTGAGGCAGTGTAAGTATCACTGGCAAACAAAATATCAGTGTCACTTGATCATCATGTATACTCCTCTCCCTCTTGTTCAAGATGAGCCAGTGCCACACACAGAGCTCAATATCAGACTGCTTACGAGAAGGGCCTCCTGGGGTTCACCTCAACAAATCCTCCAACACTGAGACACGAGATGAATTGTGCAGTATTGATATTATACTGCTGGGTGCAGAAAAGCCATATTCACATTGTGAAACTGATATGGACAGCAGAAGTGTGATCTCAACTAAATACAAAACATTCCTGAAATATGTACAATAAGGATGTTTTGTCAAGATGACCTCATACAAACTACTGTCTGCAAACTAACATTTGATGAGTAATTTAAGCAATAGTTTCACTGCCTAGACAACCTTTGCATCACAACAGTGCAACACATGTTCCCCCATCTTTCTTCTTAGAAGTTCACTTTCTCTACTTCATGCATTTATATTAATGCTGGTTGTGTCTGGCCCAATGCACAGATGTTATCTTCCCACCAGTTATGCTGGTCTGTATTATTAAATGTTGATTTTATTGTGTTTAGTATTCTATCAACAAGGCCATGTTTCAGTCAACTAATTCAACTAGACTTTCACTACAACAAAAGAAATATGCCTGCAGTATACAAGCACATTATCACTTTCAGATAAACCAGTTCCAAAGCCTATAATGACTGAGAAGTAGTTCTCATTTGCAGTCCCAATACATGTTGTGCTTTATATTCTCTGCAAACTACTCAATAAATTTAGCACATGCTATGTCTTTACTGTACATCTTCTATACACTGTGGCAGGTCCCAGATAGGAGGATAAAGGGCAGCCCTCCTGGGTTGTAACAGCACCACGGATTCTCGCAGGGCATGCTGGGAGCTGACTTTGCTATAGCCCTGTTGGGTTCCATGGTTGATGCCAGGGGGTGCTGCAGAGCCTGCATGGCCCTACTACGTTTGGCTTCTGCCACACCCAGAAGCGCTGCTTGTAGAAGATCAACAGACACCTGGAGCACTTCTAGGTACCCTATAAAATAGCCAGCCACCACTACTCTGGGAACCAGAGTCGGGAGGAAGAGGACGAAGCTTGAGGGAGGAGTGGAATTGGAAGAGAGAGAGAGAGACATAGAAAAGGACTGTGCTGTATGTTGGGGGGAAAACGAGGGAAAGTGTTTCCTACGCTTAATAAAGGTGTGTTGTGTGCTAGACTTGGGCTCAGTGTCTGTTGTGTCCGGGGTGCTGTATGCCCCCTGGTGGTCACAACATGCATTTAGTTCTTTTTTATTAGCAAGGTTTGCAACATATAATGTATTTTGTGAATGGTAATTCCTTGCATTCAATTACATATGTTACATTTTATTTTCAGTTCCTTAATAAAGTCTTTCTTGGCAGTTTTTAGATGCCTTTGCATGGGTGAAGCTCCTATTGCGATATCCCACATCTGCCTCTCTGTATAAAACAACTCGTACCCCCATGGACCAATCTTGTTGAAATGTGGCATGCTTATTCTTTAAAAGAAAATTGATGAGACAGATTGATTTTCATTCACATATCTCAAACAGATCGCACTGTGCAAATAAATTTCAGAAATCTCTCACTGATCTCTCTTTTACTTATCAGAGAGCTGTCTGAATGCCCAATGGAAGTAAGTCAAGGCACTGGGCAGTGCATGCAACCAGTTCACACAGCAGCGTATTCTCCTGTTGCTTTAGGAAAGTTAAAAATTTATGTACAAAAAAAAAAAAAAGTGTCACTTCTCAGGAAATAAACAGAAGGGAAAAGCAATTACAGTATGCAAGCATATAGAAGACTGAATTGATTGAACAATATTATCTGCAGATTAATAATGTAAAGAACTGATGTTATCAACCTGTAGCTAAACAGTGTTTGAACTAATTAATAACATCATAAGCCTCTAAATTATCAACCATTTTAGTCACAGTCTTAAACCTGAGACAGTCGACATAGCAGGACTAAACATCTTGATATTGAGTCAGGATTTACAGTATAACACAATGAAGATTATGTCCATTGAACCCGGTAGGTAAGGGTTACCAGGTTGCCATTGGCCTCCATTTTGAGGTAACTGGCAACCACTTTTTGGCCCCCAGTTGCCAAGAATTTCAAACACTAGTGATGCACTGCTTTCTTTTTAGTGATTCACTGCTTTTTTCGCAGTGGATCAGACATGGCCAGTTTTTGATCTCTATGTGTAAATCAGCATTGGTGTATAACCTGTATATTGCTTGTTGGTTTTACGAACAAAACAAAGTAAGCTGCACACATACATACGCCACTTTCTGGCTTTCCTTTATGTGGGTAAAGCAAAGTAAAAAACAGTGTAATGACCATGCATGTTAACAAGAATGTTAAAAGTTTGTTTAAGCTTTGAGAGCCAAACATAAAAGAGATGAAAAACTTCAAAGAACTTGTGCTCTGTGGATGTATGTTAAAGTGGATGAAGTTGACAGACATACTAAGTAGAACATGTGCTGAGAAAAAGTCAGCCATGATGGAACTAAGGCAAAAATGGTTGGCGCTACACATGTGATAAAATATGTAAAATTATATCGCACCATAATTGTGCCGACCATCAGCAACTTTCATTACATGTCAGTAAAAACAGTGTTGTTTTGACACATTTGTTCATTTCTTTTTGACTGTTTGATTAAACTAATGTTAAATTAAATTAATTAAACACAAATATATTTTACTAGCAATAACTATTATTTGAATATAAGATAGAGGGATCGATATTTTGGAAACCTAATAATGTACCAAGCTGGAGTAATGCTGCAGAATATTTTAGAAAAAGGATGTAAAACAGAAGATGAGTAGGCACAGATGACACACTCAAGTGTCTGCTGTTGTTTTACATTAAAATATGTGGAAGATTGTAACAGATCTTCATTTGCATGACATTTGCTATACAGAATGTGAATACATGTACAATGATTTTTCAAAAATACATAGGATTAAACATCCATATCCAGGGCAGGGGCAGAGTGAGGCTGAAGCCTATAACTCGAAACATTGGGCAGCAGAGATTACAGGACAGAATCCTATTCAGTGCACTTTAAGAAAATGAAGGATGTATTCCTTGTGTCTTTTGAAAATAAACATCTTGCACATTGAGCTTAAACTGCTAATTAAGAAGTGTTTTAGCTATGAAAACATTTACGAACAAATGCTCAATAAAATGAATTATACACACCAACCTTTATAGGCTAGGCTTGAACAAAACCACGTTACACAAGGAATGGGTGTGAAAAGAGTAGCAATTCTTGTATGTTAAGTGATGACACTTCAGACTGAAATGTTGCAAAGTATCAGGTAAAGCAAGCTGGTGAATAATTGTGTGGCATCTTAATAACTCCAAATAAAGGCCAATAAAAATGGCAACCATATTTTTAGTTTCAACAACCAAAGGTATATAAAAAGAATATAAGTGAAAATTGCAGGCTTCATAACAAAATATTATGACACAGCCTTACAGAAAGACACAAAGAGAACATTGCAAAGAGTGCAAGCAACACAGCTGGATAAGCATTCATGGAGCATTGTATACAGTAAGCACTACTAGCTAATGAGAATTTGATCTTGAGCAAATCATTTAACAAAATACTGCAAAATCCATTGCTGTATACTGTGTTTTTCATGTCAAGTGTTTTGAGAGCAATATTTACTTGAAAAACACTAATTAAAACATAGGCGCTATAAAGGAATAGCTATTAAGGACCAATGTGAGAAGTACCTTACTTCACCAAGGTACAGAGGTCCTCTGAGATGAAATTCAGGTCTAGCAAGCTTTCATATCCTCCTTAATAAAAGGACAAGTGGCTGTATATTTGTGTGTCTATCCAGTTACTATTGTCTCTGTTTTATAACATTTGGTATGGGATTCATAAAAGCAGTACTAGTATTTATGATGCACCATATGTGGGAATGAAAAAATGCAAAACATTTTATTACTACATACATTACAAATTACATTCCAATAGACGGTGCACTGCAAATGTTTAGCGCTGAATATGCTGAGGTCTACATCGACTGTTAAGATTTCAAATCATCTTTTATAGGTAGCACAGATAGTACTGAATAAAGGCTTTTCAGTTTTTACTGCTTACCTTTTCAAACTTGTCTGGGCTCCAGTTTAAAATACTGTTCAATTCAGCAAACATCTTGAGGAGTGTGATGTAAACCCTATTAATGGAAAAAGGGATGTGACTATTAATGGTGAATCTACTTTACTTGTCCACAAAGATTACAGGATGGCTAACATCGAGCTTGCTTTCAATAAGCACTGAATGAATTTGGAGGCATCGGAAACACCGACAAAGCAAAGATACAAGAGGCGTTCACTAATGGAGTACTAGTTACTACATGCAATACCTTCCTGTTTACTCATCAATTACAGTTTCTCACACGCCAGGATCAATAATCCCCATCCCTTTATTCGTAACAGCCCTTACTACAGTTGTACTCCGTATGACTTTACAGGTTCACAGACCAAGTTCTGTACTCCGGGAATAACGGGCAGTATTTTGTAACGAAGCAAGCAACAGAAACTCACTTTCTAATGCACTAATCTAAGCCAAATACCTTTAAGTGCTCAAGTCATTTAAAATATCCTGTAATTCTGCAAGCAGTATACACTGATAATGAATATAACGGGGCCGTCAGCATCTCAGTGCCACTCGTTCAAATGAAAAATGCACGAATGTAACTCTGTCTACACTTCACTGGCGAATGTAGCTTGCTGGTTCAAAAACGCATTCCCTCGCACGTAATTCACTTTGCGACACTTTCCTTCTTTGAACGGCAGAACTACGGAAAGTGCCAAGGGACAGACCAGTTCTGTAAAGAAGTCTTGCAATCCAAATTGTGATCTGAAGCACTAGATAACTTAATGCTCAATCAAACATTGTTGGCAGGACACATTTACACTGGTATTAATAAATTACTAAAACAGAGAAAAATGAAGTGACGCTTTTTCTTCTGTCAAATAGCCAGGGAAGTCCGATGTGTTTCTATAAAACCATTTTATTAATGCCGGAGTATTCCAGATAGACAGACTGGTATTGTAACCACCCGAAGAACGGCGAATGATGGATTAACGCACACTAGCAGCAGTTAAATGTCCCGTGGTGGCTGTTTATTAGCTTTTTATGACATGAACTCTGACAAATTTAAGCCGTTTTGTCTCGGGAGACGCCCGATAAAGACTGAAGCTTCCTCTGGGGGTTCGCTGTGTTCGTGAGCTCCCACACCGCACCTTCGATCTTCTCTTTTCCAACCTGCTGCGTTGATCATTTTAATTTCTCATGGTATTATATCCATACAAAAAACAAATTAAACGCAAAAAGCGGCACAATATACAATACATGACACCATCTCAAACATCATATACAGTAGTAATAAATATGATGCATTGCACAAAACACAAATATATGAAAAGTACTGGACAATATAGAATTGCACTCTCGCCCAGTAATGTATCAAGAACGACTTTATAAAATAAACATAACTGAGGCTAGATGAATTAATTTGGAGATCACTAGGGTGTCCCAGTCACTTGTGGTGGAATACCAGCTAATACTATGGGTGATTCATCCCTAGCTGATACAACTTGTCAGTGCTGTTGCACAGCCCTCCCGGTAAAACTACTGACCCCGGCAAACCACTTCCAACTTCTTGAAACAGATAGCAACCCTTCAAAACACTGGGGTGATTTTAGTTTCTTCTGAGGTAATGTGGCTGGTGACAAAATGAATATTATATTCTACATTGTGTGATGGTGCAGCAGGGTGTTGAATGATGCGCTGTCATGCAGTGCCACAGAGGTGTTAATACACATTTCTGTGTATTCATCATTCACTATTATGTCAATTGTGTCAGACCTCCCTGTCTCAGTCTTTGGGCTGTTTTCCTTCACTGAACTCACACTGCAAATGGCACTTCGGGTCATTTCGGTTCTCAGCTTTGAGACTGTTCCTCCTCAGCTGCCCTATAAAGCCTCTGTAATCAGCCTTGTCCTTTGCCTGTGTGGTTTACCTCAGGCCCTGCTTCACACAGCTCACATGGGGTCAGTGGCAACACAATCTGCCACACTTTTTCCCAGCTCCATGATCCCATATCTCTGCTGGCCTCTGTGCCCCCTGGCCAATGGACCTTAGAAGATGGAGAAGCAATGTTGGAGCCAGTCTTCCCTCCTGTATTGCAGCAGAATATGGCATTTCAGATCTTGGATCTCAGCCTTGAGACTCTTCAGAAACTCTTCAGAAGAGCCAAGCAAATCTGTGGTTTCTGACATTTGCTAAATTGGATTGTAAGCCTTATCTTCATTGCACTTTTGACACCTGTGTAGTGCCACCACCAAGTACCAGAAAGGATCCTTTTGCTCTTTACGTGGCTCTTTTAGGTGGATCACTATCCTAAAAGGACAGCTTGCCTTTGCCAGACTAGATGGAATTCTGATTTCAACATCACAGACTTGCCATTTTTATAGGTGTCTCTGTCTCTGGTAATGGAATGTCAGTGTATACTACGGGTGACTCACTTCTGGCAGATGCAACTTGTCAGTGCCATTGCAATATGAGCAACTTTCTGTTAAGGAGTTCTATTCATCAAGTCACCCAGGGGCCTGTGGGGGTTTTAATCCAGCCTTGATTACCACACTGTGTGACACCACTGAGTCAGAGGTGAATCAAAAACTGTGTTTAACCATACTGAATGTAGCAGGAAAGAAACAAATTGTGCCTAGTCATTTTTGATTTTAGTGAGTGATAACATTTCCTTGATGGAAACAAATGAAAGAGATGTTTACCTGGATAAGGGTTTTTTTTAATTATATATTTCCAAATGCATATGGATCCTCAATAGAGTCCAGTTTCAGGCCTACAATCTTTTCATCTAATTAAATGACATGCTGCAGTTTATGTTTTGAGTGAGCTGGTGCATTGTCATACCCGACTGTTTTGGAGAAAGTGAGGATGCTTTTAATGATAACTTGATAAAACTGAACTGATTGAGACAAGCTAAACTTTTAAAAGTTGATTGAGAAAGAAACATATGCATCTGATCTTTTTTGACAAGAGTAGTTATGTTTTCATCACATTTCAGACTGTGAGTGATAGTGGCACCATGAAATGTACATGATTTCACACTCTTTACAGTAGTTACAAAGTTTATTGTCATGTGCACAGTAAGGAAACATGTTTCCATGTAAAATGAAATTCTTTCTTTGCTGTTCACACCAAATGACAAAACCAACATATAAAGATAAACATAAATAATAAGTAGCAGATAGGTAATAAGTAACAGAGGCAGCATATAGTATAAAAACAGAATAGAAATATAAAGTGTAATGTGCAGGTAGGTGTGTGATGGACAAATCATGTACTGTACAGTTGTGTAAAGTAAATAGAATGAGGTGAACCATGGTTATAAACTCCAGTCAGTTATTTAGGAGTCTAATGGCCTTGGGAAAGAAAGCGTTCTTTAGCCTGGAAGTCCTGTAATTCATACTTCTATACCTCCTGCCTGAGGGTAGAAGTGTGAACAGTTTGTGTTGGGGATGGGTGAGTCCTGAGGATCAAGGAAGTTCTCCTGTGGACTCTAAAATCCACAACCTTTTCCACTTTATTTCAGAGTGCTCAGGTTAACATTATTGAAGGCACACCTACTGGCTAGCTGATCCACCTCCCTACTATATGGCACCTTGTCCTTGTCAGTGATTAGATCAATCAGAGTGGTGTCATCAGCTAACTTCAGCAGTTTTACATATGGGTCACCGGAGGTTCAGTCATTATTGTAGAGAGAGAGAAAAGGAGAAGAGAACCCCTGAAGGGACCCTGTATTCAGGATCAGGGGACCTGACTGATAATTTTCCCAGCTTTACTGTCTGGCGTCAAAGATCCAGAGACGTGTAGTACTGCTGAACTTAATACTGAGAAACCTGCCATGGTGAAGCTGTACTAGAAATGTGTTAAATGCAGAACTGAATTCCACAAATAAGATTCTGGCATAAGTAGCCGAGGAGTCTAAATGCTGCAAGATGTAGCAGAGAGCCATGTTTACTGCATCCTCAACTGATCTGTTGGCTGGATAAGCAAACTGTAGTGGGTCACAGAGGTAGTCTATGATAGATGTGAAGAATCAAACATTCACATGCCCTCATTATTACAGAGGTCAGTGTCACTGGCCTGTATTCATTTAGAAAAGAAATATTTTTGCTTCTGGTCACTGGGGTTTAACCATACATACCATACATGACCTGAAACGAAGACTGGATTCCTTTGGTACAGTGTCTCTTTAGAGACACTTGGGTACCACTGGTTTGACTTTGTGTCAAATGAGTGGTTGCTCATGGAGTCCCGAATTGGCACATCACCTGCATTGTGAGGGAGTGCCAGTTATGGTGCTACAGCCATGAGGCATAATTCCCAGAGGGTGATCTGTCTCGTAGGATCCTCACTGTTGAGGACCCAAATGGCTGGACCAGGCCAAGGGGATGCCCACGTAACACCTAGTGCTCTATTGTGAAGGAGGAAATGTTATCTGGACCAACAACTTTATGACATTTCTGTCTCTGGAAAAGGAAAAAGATTTCAAGCTCAGAAATGTGGAGTGGGAGAACTTGGACTCCCACTCCACTTACAAGGGAAATGAATGTTCTGAGGGTGCTAGGGGCTTCTGGGACTTGGAGAAGAAACTGTTCCGGTGATAAGGTAGGAAGAGCTTAATCTGTCACAGTGGGCACTTCCTGTTTGTAACCAGTAATCACTTGTAAAACATTACAGTCAGGAGAGCAATCTGTCTATTCTGTCTTGATGTTATATCTGCTTTTTGCCCATTCTGTTTTCCTAGCCCCCTTGTCTAACAAAATCGCTCAATTAAATCCCCCCACACAGCTCTGACAATCTCATTCAGATGGCCATGCTAAATTTACCAAGTGGGACTTCCTTCTCTCATTCTCACAATTCCTATCAGTTCACTAAAAGCCTGCTCTGATGATTGCGCTTGATTTATTTGGTGAATCGAGTGAAGACACCTGGGAAAAAGTGGTTTTCGAAACTGGAAAAGTTGAGAAACACTAATCTAGGTGATGTTTTGCTTCTTTGTAAACAGCCTTATCTCCACTTTTGTACTCTGTAGCTGTTTGTAACTTTTTGAGTTCTTTAGAAGACCATCATTAGTCATTATTGCATTTGATGATTGTTTTTGTTGGAATGAAGTTTTACAGACAAAAACCTAAGAAGTAACAGTGTCTGTGGTTTCTCACATAACTCTTTACTAAGTATTATTAACATTATTATTATTACTACCATCATCAACAGACATAGCAGTTTCAGAGTTTGGCTCAGATAATTATGTTGAAACTCCAAGGACTGCAGAACTGTATTTTTTGCATAATTTCTTAAATCATAGATTCAGGAAGTATACACATTCTGAACAAATATAAATTCATTTTTATAAATAATTGTATGAGCAAAATACTACTTTTATTTCTGATTCATTTGAAAATAAGAAAATAGTAATTGCAATGTTTTAAATGATTCTGTCTGTAATAAAATGACGTTCCTCTATGGTTCATCAGGACTTTGTTTCAATGTTAAATGCCCTTACTTTGAAACTTTCCATGTGTGTCAACAACACTATACACTTAATCCAAGTCTGCATAAATTGTTTATTGACAGCCAACATATTTTGGATTTGAAATATAATAATTTGATAAGAATTTAAAAAAATGTTTCTGCATGGCCTTAGTGGTTTGGGGCCTTAAAAAAATAGCGAGGGATTGCTTAATTAAAGAAAAATTTGATGTTACCGACAGGAAATTTAACTCAGATTTCCTGGTTGAAGAGCAAACATGCTAACCATCACACCACCACTACATAATGTATGGTTGTGTTTCACTGTTGATAGAACACACTGCATTTTCTTGTAACTTGCTTGGTCCCTGAGTCATGCAGTGGTAAAAGTATATGTCAAAAACCTGATTTATTGTGAGGAGCACCTTTCTGCCGATTTTCAAGTCTGTAGCTTGAAAAACAAAGCTGTGCTTAAAGAAAAAACATTTTTTAATATATACCAGGGGTTTCTGCCCCCTGCTTGCTTTGCTTTACACCCAACATGCAGGTGCTACATGCTAGCCACTTTGCTTTTCGTGTATGGGGAAGTGGATGTACAATTTAAACACATTGTTATTTTCATGGGAATTGTTACATATGCAGACCTAACTATTTTACATTACAGTGAGTAATTAACCATTGTAAAAAATAGTAAAACGTAATAAATTTAAAGAAAATTATGTTTCATGTTGCGTTAGAGGTATTCGTTGCATTATACATTTTTTGGCTTTCAAATTAACACGCAAATACTTTTTAAAGTTACACTTTTACTGTAAAACTTCAGTAAAAACAATATTTGGAATTAAGTTTTCGGCAGTATCACTTTGAATTTTGATTCCTTGTTTGGAGTTACATCGTGACAACACAACATATAACTGCCCGTGAGTGAATATCGTTTCTTTCTCTCTAATAAATAAACCAATTTTTTCGAATGTTTGTCCCTGTGATTTGTTGTCATAGCAAAAGCTATTCTAACGGGAAACTGTAAATGTTTTAATACTTAAAATATTACATGTCAGAATTGTTTGACCAATTTTGAATACAACTACTCTTGACCTATTGCATAGCCCATCACTCATACATAAATTATGCAATAACATTACGATACATCCTTCTTTCAACAGTAATTCGGCCTGTGGAAGACTGGACGGTGTTAAAGGTTGTAGATATCTACAGGATATTGTAAGCTGATGTTTTCATCTTCCGCAACATCACCGCCAACTGTTTCAGCATAGTCTATTGATACTCATTTAACCAATTTGTCGTGTAACCAATTGACAATTTTCGCGTAAATTCGTTTGACTTCATCGTTTCTCAGTGCTAGGATTGTCACTGTACTCATTTCTTCTGCTGATAACCCTTTAGGATCAAATTCTTCATTAAGATTTGGACATAAAATGTCTTCTTTAATTGGGAACTTAAAGTGAGGAAAAGGTAAAAATTTATAAATTTATAAGCATTCACACGAATGAGAGGTGAGAGGACCGTGGGTGTGGGCCGTTAACCGTAAATGGTTGAGAGGAGGGCAAGGACTTGAAAAAATCTCTTGGCAATAGTCTTGTCTCGTCTGAAGATTTTTTTTATAATAGAGCGTCACACATGTGCGATTAGGACGCAGTCAAAGAGCCTAAAGGTGAGTGAAACATCGCGAGATAGAGGGTTGTCACGTGGTACTTACCTAAATCTCTTTTGCTCAACAGAAAACCTGAAGAAAAATAAATTCCTCCACTTCCGGCTTCCAAAATGGCCGTGATGACGTCACTTCCGGCCAACCATGATGATGTCACTTCCGGCTCCATCAAAACACCTCACTTCCGTCTCATCATTATGATGTTGGTTCCGGTTCCTGTTTTCATGCCAACCATTTCCTGTCCCATAATCCTTTTCCCTATAAATCCGCCATTTTGTTGAAAGTAAACTGTTCACTGTTTTGATTAAGACTCTGAATCATTTATTCTTTATTGTCTGGACGACAATATATGGGGACGGTCCCCAAACCTTTGTTTTGTGTGTTGTGAAGAGTTATTTGGACCAGAACATTCACCACAAGAGATATATATATATATATATATATACTGTATATATAGATAGATAGATAGATAGATAGATATCACCAGCACGTGCATCAGATTTGTGTTTCAGAGACATTCTTGAAGGGTGAAGACAAAACGGTAATATGAGCTCTTCTGCACAGAGCTATACACACTATCACAGCAGGAAGGCACCAGTCAACACGTCTGATGTACTGACACGAGATAACTTCCTGCTATGTGTGTAACAGTACAAGCAGGCTTACTATTGAGAATGACTGGGGCAGCGAGGGGGGGTTCATCACTCGTACACCACACAGTCACCTCCACTACAGTATGCTGCCTGCAGCATCCGCCCTCCGAGAACGAACACGGTGAGGCCAAAGGTGGGTAGTGAATCACCCAACCCCAGTTCAACAGGCAGCCATCCGAGGCACACTATAATGCTACCCCTGCCGCCCCATTCACCCTCAATGGCCTCCATTCAGCCACAACCGGGTCACTGCTTGCAGCATTACCAGTCGTGTGTGCTGGGCGGGCCGTGAAATGCCCCCCTCCGCTCCATCCAGCCTGAGTACAGTCAGGAGCAGTAGCTGCGGGGGCATAGTGGGCGGGCAGCGAACCATCATCCTGCACACGAGTGATAGCTGTGGCCTCGGTGACTATGGACCACGGTTCACCGCTTGCCGCCGGGATAAGCCAGAGGGACACTACACTGCACGAGCAGCAAAATTGCCTCCATCCAGCCACCGCTTGCAGCATCACCAGGCCGAAGATGATGGAGCGGCAGTTACTGAGGCGGATGCATTGCAGCTGTGGCCTCGTTTGTAAGTCGTAGGTTAGATGTCCGTAACCTGGGGACTACCTATATACTGTATATATTATTTCAGGGGTGGCCATCTCTGACCCTGGAGGGCCACAGTGGTTACAGGTTTTCATTCTAACCATTTTCTTAATTAGTTACTAGTTTTACTATTAAAACACTAACAAGCCATGAAATTAAATAAGATTTGTTACTGGTGAGGATTGGCTTCTAAGTAAGCAAATTAAATGGAACAAATACCTGCAACCACTGCAGCTCTCCTGGGATGGAGTAGGTCACCCCGTATTTGATAAGTCTCTCCATGATAAAAAAAAATCCTGGGAGAGAAAGACTAGGGAGACGAGACATGATCTTCACATGAAGATCATGGAAGACACTTAAAAGACCCGCAAGACAAAAGAGATTGGCCACGGAGCATCTAGCGGGGACTTTAAACATGAAACTTTGTGCCAAGAGATTGACCCAGGACCGTCTCGCGGGACGTAGAACATGAGATTCTTGTAAGACACGCCCTACTTACAACCAATATCAAATAAGACCACGGGCAGCAAAACACTCCGTTGTGTAAAGGCTTTGAGCACACACAGTTCCAGGGCTGTCAGTGCATATAAAGCGTACAAAGACAATACGTTAAGGATGAAACGTTGACGACTAAGTGAAGAAGAAAGAGCAGCGTGAAGAAAAGAGACTCAAAAGTGTTGGAGAGAAAAAAATGCAAAAAAGAAAAAGAATAATCTAGGTGCAAATTCAGAAAATAAGGTAATCAACCCAGAAGAAGTGGAATTGAAAAAAAGTATGTCTAATCGGGATCAGAGTTAAAAGACAAAGAGTAACAGACAAAGTAGAACTTCGTAAAGACGTTCAAAAACATTGGCGCTATACACATGCAGAGCATGTTAGAGATTATGAAAGCAGAGAAATTTGAAAGGCTTAAAAAAAATGTTGGCGCGATACAAATGCAGAGAGAGTTAAAGAATATGAAAGCAGGAAAATCAGAAAGTATCAAAAAAAAAAAGAAAGTAAAGATCACAGTAGCGCAAACAAACAGAAATCATTACTCAAAAAAAGGGAAAATAATCACCATGGACCAGGTGTCATTGAAAAAAAGCAGGAAAAAGCGAGGTCAGAAATAGAAGACGAAGAGTAGAAAACAAAGTAAAACGTCACAAGGAGGTTAAAAACCAAGGGAGTCAAACACATGCAGAGCAGGTTATAGATAATGAAAACAGTGGAATTCAAAAGCCTCAAAAAAAACGTAGGCGCGAAACACGTGCAGAGCAAGATACAGAATATAAAATAAGAAAAAAATGAAAGTGTCAAAAAAAGAAAGTAAAGATCGCATTAGTGCAAACAAAAAGAAATTATTACTCGGAGAAATAACGAAAAGGCGAATAGAGATCGAATATATGGACAAAGGTGATATGTCAGAAGTATGTAAATAAATATTGTAAGGCTTTAAAGTTTAAGTCAGAGAATTTCAAAAATGGGGTTTACCTCACATGCATTTTTTGGTTACTTTGCAAAAAAATTATTAACTGCTGATGATGTAGATCGTTTTGTCTGTGCTGAAGCTCTAAACAGAGAAACCTATCCTGAATTATGGTACAAAGTAATTAAACACATCTCATTGACCTCATTAAAAAGATTCAGCATGTTGGGACTCGAAAGATTCCAAATATTGTTTTTACAGAAGTTCTGAAATAAAAGGGAAACTAATGAAATAGCAACAATTCAAAGAAAAAAAAAATTAAAATTGTGTATCAGGAAGACCAAACACAGGAGTTGGCGAGTAAAGCGAAGCCCCCTAGTAATTATTAAAAATTTGCATGTATAATTTTGCCAAAATAATCATAATGATAATAATCATTTTGCAAATATTTCCATAATGTCATCCTCTCAACCAATGAAAAAGAGTACAGTAATTGTAGCTTTCAAAAATGGAAAGGTTGTGTCATGTCATTACAGTGGTTGACTTGCTGCTTCAGAAGAGTGCAAATCAATTAGAATTTTGTGCTAGGTTCACATGGGTGCCAGCCTTCACAACATTTGCTGCGAGGATTCTTTAAATCTTTCACAGACTTGCATTTTTATAATCCATCCATCCATTATCCATCCATCCACTATCTAACCCGTTATATCCTAACTACAGGGTCACGGGGGTCTGCTGGAGCCAATCCCAGCCAACACAGGGCGCAAGGCAGAAACCAAACCCCGGGCAGGGCGCCAGCCCACCGCTGCATTTTTATAATTCAATTAAAAAATATATTATGGAAAAAGTGGATGACAATTTAATGTGTTCTGCTGAGATATATAAAAGCTTTTCATAACTTGACAAAGACATAAAAGATCTTTATTTTCCAGAACATGTATGAAAAATATTAATAATTTAAGCACGTTTGAATGTTCTGAATTGCTGAGCTGCATGTTGAATTGTTTGTTCTTTGCTGACACCTGCTGGTCACATTTAGTAGTATAAGGCAGCCTGTTGCTGTGGGAGGAGATGCATTTTTACAATATCCTTCCAGTTGATTGGATCTTTAGCAGTGCCTCTCAGAAATAAATGGTCGGGTTAAAAATGATGGACCAGTGCACCTCTCTCATTCCAGGGCATCCTTTTTGCCATATAAAACTGCAGAAACTGTTTGTGGAGTTGTACTCTGCAACCTCTGACCCCTCCCATATATTTAGCAGTAGCAGTAGTAGATTTATTAATCAAAGTAGAAAGAGAGGCAATATAAAAACATAAATAGGACTGGCACCAATTTATAATGCGATAGCCAGTGGGGGTTATATCACCAGGTATTCTCCAGTTTTTCAGTAGTCACACTTCTTTTTAAACTTATAGGATTTGGTAAATCCTATACTGTATAACTTCATTCTTCCTGTTCTTGTAATTTAAAAGATGTTTGCAGTAAACTGTTTAACTGTCACCTACTGGGTATCATTCAGAGGCTAGATTTGTATTTGAGGCTAGATTATGCTAACACCTGAGATACAGTATCAAGGGGTATCAAAAGCTCTTCTGAAGATGTCACTGCTACAAAGATTAAACCTGTCATGCAAGGCCCTTAACCTGAAAATTGCTCCAGGGTCACTGTACAATGGCCGACCCTGCACTCTGACCACCTAACGTCATGTGAAAAGACAATTTCCCCTTGTACCAAATATAAACAGCATTTGTAAACTAATGTGGACCTGCAGGGTGTGGTACTGCTTCAGTCAGTCGGAATCT
Organism: Polypterus bichir lapradei; assembly: GCA_026402145.1. Classification (NCBI taxonomy): domain Eukaryota; kingdom Metazoa; phylum Chordata; class Cladistia; order Polypteriformes; family Polypteridae; genus Polypterus; species Polypterus bichir. The sequence continues at coordinate 10,238,200 of JANRMT010062843.1, read as the reverse complement.
CAGTCAGTGTCGATTCCCACTTCTGCCATGCAGATTAAGAATACTCAGTCTGCCCAACCTATTCTTATTCTTTCTCCAGTTCCTCTCTGTGACTTGAGAAGCTGTATCTAGTTATACCAGTCTTACTCCCTTTCTTCAAGTTACACCCATATCCTTCCAACTTATAGTCACTTTAGCCACTACTTCTGCAGTGAAACTTAAAAAGTTCTATCCTTGTGTGCGAGCATGATGCTCCTACTGGAAGCTATGCAGAGTTGTGCCAGTCTGCCCCATTCATAGTACAATGACAGTTTGCAGCAGCCTTATTTTCTCATTTAGTGTGCAGCATAAGTTTAACTCTCATTCAAGCAGGGTGCTTGGTGGAATTGGTGGACTTTTTCCCAATCTGACTAACAGCCAGGTAGGATTCTTGTCTAATTTTTTAATTCAGAGCCTGGTAACCAAAGCCAGAATACAGATATATGCATCATATCTATATGTATACACAATTCAGAACTTGTACACCAGGTTGTTTTTGATCTATTTGATCTTCACTTTTGAAAGCATAATTGCCATCCTTCATTTGTATGTGACTATACGCGGCATGCCAGACCAGGTGGGTTAATTTATTTTAGGAAAGTACTTCACTGTCTTAATGTGGATGGCCGCAGGGTTACAGGCTTTTCTGAATTTTTGTTAGCTGCTTCAATGAGAGAGGCTGGGGAAATGAATAGAAGGGAATTGGGTGTAGAATAAATTTTGGCCATTTTTAATTGAGTGCTTAAGCTTTTCTACTTTGCTCCCTTTATCTCCCATTGGGCCCCCTCTCACAAAGACCTACAGTGGTGCTCTCCACTCTTCAGATGGATGTGATTAATGACACTTCTTCTGCACAAATAATGGATTGGGTGTGGGGGGGTGGGGGTGGAGCCGAGGGGCTTTGATAGTCTAAAGAAAGGAGCTGTCCTGGGAGGGAGACCTCTCTGGGGAACAAAGAGCGCATTGTGGACACGAATTTGTGCAACAGAGTCCTCCCCCTGAGTGTTTGGCTGTTCTCCACGTCCTGTGTTCTCCATGCAAATAAGTCGATTTATCCAATAGTATACATGCACCTTGGGAAATATTTATACATACTTTTTTTCTAGCAATGGCTCTCAGACAGAAAATCTCACTTAATGTAAATTTCATATGCCCCAAGTAGCATCCCTCTCCTCTTGAAATTAAGCTCAGAAGCTGAATGCTGTCTTTACATTGTCATGGGTGCACTGTTACTTTGTGAGTAACAACTTTGTCCAGATATAAAATAAACTGATTAGTTTCATGCCACCCTCAGTTTCATTATATTCTGCTCCCTCCTCTTTTTCAAGACTTAGCGGGAGCAGGTTATGTTTCATTCCAACCAAGTGCTCAAACATCTAGTCCCAAGACATTAATTACATTTCTTGCCAATTTTATGTTTTCTTTCCGAATTTGCTAGTTTAAGTTTAAAACAACGATCACTGTGTGTTTCACTATTCCATGAATTTTGTCAGGTATTTGTGCTTTGTACATTACACTGGATTATTGTTCCTCCTAGGTTATTTATTTTATTTCTCAGTAATGATTAATGTTTAAAGTCACCACCTTATGATGAATATACACAGGTATCAATGCCACTAGGTGTAGCACATCTGATGAGATACAGTCTTCTCATAGCCTTCTTCTAATCTGAGCATGGGTTATTATCTTCTTTGATCCAACAATAAATAAAGGATGTGGATTCAGACACAAGGAAGAAGACTATAGAGAGGTTATACCATCTATATGTATAATTTACAGAATAATTACATGGAAACCACATTTTTTCACAGTATTTTTTTTTTATTTGGTGAAATATGTTTAGTAAAAGGATAGTTTCTTGGGAAGGTAAATTTAAAAAAATAAACGATACTGTAAAAGAAAAATCCAATCTGCCCCACTGGTCCTACACTGTAAAAAAATAATGTTAAATTTACAGTAAAAAACTGGCAGCTGGGGTCGCCAGAATTTTACCATAAAAAAGAAGGTAATAATATTTTTTGGGCTACGGTACACTTAAAAAAAAATGTTACATTTACGGTATAATACTGGCAGCTGGGTTGCCAAAATTTTACTGTAATAAATAAGATGACAATATTTTTAGGTTTACAGTATGATTTTGTAGCAAAAACTATTTGATCTTTGCACCAAATTCCAACAGAAGGGAATGTTTAACCATAACCAGAAATTCATGTTGTGTAATAAATATAACAATCAATAAACAATATGTATTGTCAGGGTCAAACCCACACAGTTTGCATCAGTAAAGTAACAACAACCAATAGCAAGCATGTACCATTTAATTATACACATTGAAAACAATTCAAAGTTTAAGGAAGTTATGGCACATTGTCTGGTGGGGATGTAAAGTTTTCTTTTGTGGTGTATGGTGTCCTACTTATCGAATACAACCCACCATAAATCAGCTTCCATAACCTCAAAAAACCTTCAGCACGCAGGGAAAAATAAGTCTGCTAACTTAGGTTAAGTTTTTTTCCCTACTATTCAAAGGTATGCGGTTCACCAGGAACAATATGGTAAAAAGGGGCGTGTCCTTATGCAAATATCATAACCGGTTTTACTGAAACAGTGATTTACCGCTTTACATTTTACGGTTGTTTACCTTCGCTATTTAGAAGTTTTACACTGTAAAATTAACAGATTTTTTACATCTTGCCTGAAGAAGGGGCCTGAGTTGCCTCGAAAGCTTGCATATTGTAATCTTTTTAGTTAGCCAATAAAAGGTGTCATTTTGCTTGGCTCTTCTCTACATTCGTAATGGCTAACACGGTACAACACCCTAGTACTACAGATTTTTTCAGTATAACTGTAATGCATCAATAAATGGTATTTAGCATATTTTGAAGGTAGAAAAATATCGATTTTACAGAACTTGGCTGTAAAAAATAATGAAATGTATTGTTTAAGATATACAGGTAATTTTCAGTAGAACATAAAGTAACTTTCCTTTTTTTCAGAAAAGGTCTTTTACTTTCACCATTTGCAGTATTTTTACCGTTAAATTTACTGACATTTTTTACAGTGTAGTTTGCATGGGCTTTTTGACCCTGTCTATTGGGTGACATGGCTCACCCATTTGTCCGCAACTTACTCTTTACCAAATCTCTCTCCCTCTCTGTCTGTCTTCCCCTTACTTCTGTCTTTTATACCAGTGAGCCATCACCCCATATCCCTTCCTGATTCAAAACTCAACACCTTTAGGCTAAGGAGGCCAAGCCTGTAGACTTACTTCTAAGATTTGTGTTTAATTTACTCTGTAGTACTTCTGGTGGCTGAGCTAAATGTCTGAAATGGCCAACATGGTCTCACTCCCATTTAGACACAGTAGGGTACCATCTAAATGTTCGCAAATAAAGTACTAATAACTGTCTTGTTTACAAAGTACTGTGAAATTCTTTTTTTCATGTCTGACAACCTGTAACTGTCCCTCTTTACTGACCTAATGAGCTTTCTCAGTATGTGACCATATGCTGTTTTACATGTATGTAAACCTTTTACTAAACTCCCAAGGACATGCTTTTTCTCTGATGCCTTCAGTGAATTGAAGTCTGCGCCCCCTGTGGCACATGCAAGACTTAATGCCCAGTCCACTCTCTCTGCCAAAATGAAATCTGATTGCACAAGATTTTGCAAAACATACAGCTCGACCAGCTTGATCTTTGGTGCTTTTCTTACAAGCCTTGTTTGTTAGTTTACATTTTTGGATTTAAATTCTGTCAGATTTCACAGACTTGCAGTTTTACCCACCTGAGTCTTAATCCTGTCAGAAAGCACAGGCTTGAAGATTCTTTATAGATTCAGAATTTTTATCTTTACAGGTTTAAAGTCTGTACCAGCAGGTTACAAATCTGTAGCTTTTATGGCATAAAAACTAGTCCTTCTCAGAGACTCTTTACTTTACTTTGTAGAATTAAGATACTGTCAAATGTCACAAATCTTTAAGTTCATCTACTTAAACTCTGATCTTGGTCGATCGTCAAATGCTTTTGGCAATACTGTATATAGGATTCAGATCATTTCTGATTTCTCAATTCTGCAGAATTCTATATAATCAGGAGCTCAGATCCATTAGACATATGAATTCTTTCCAGTTGCTTTCTGAATTTAGGAGCCTTATTGTTTTACTGACATAACATCTAAAACTTAAAAGATATCAGAAACATGCCGATTTAACTTCTGGGATATAGAATTTGTCATTTTTCATAGACACAAAAGTTTCTTCTTAAATTTTGTAGTCCTGCATCCATACCTTCTTTCATTCTGGTTTTTGACAAACTTTGTAGAACTGCAGTGTCATCGACTTGAAGACGGATTCTGTCATTTCCAATCATCCATCCATTATCTTCCTAACCCACTTATTCATGGTAGGGTTGTGGGGCAGCTGGAGTCTATCTTAGCAATCATCAGGGAGCAGTGACATGTTACAAAGATGGGATAAGATGATGGACACATTTACCTCTATTTATCATTTATTTCCAGAAAAGCAACGCTTTGCAGTACACATACTTTTTATGTTGCTTGTTGTAAGGGCTTCTTCAGTCACACTGTACTCAGAACTCTTCTGATGTAATTCCAGAATGGTATTGTAATGCCAGTCCATGTCCCCTGGCAGTACTCTTTATTTTTGGGTTACAGGTTTTAGTATAAGCTCCTCAAGCAGACCACTTGAACACCCAATCACTACCATGAGAAATCTAATGAAGACTTATTGTAAGGGACAATGACAGGGACAGATATACAGGACTTGTGTTTGCAGAACAGGACAACAGTGTGGAGACTAGGCAAAATAAATGCTGAGAGTACTGAGCATGCCTCCCTTATACTTCTTTCCCATTACCATGCAGGGCTTGAGGAAACAGAGAAGGTAGAGCTTCTCGAAAGCAGTAATAGGTTTACCGCTGTTTCTCAAAGCATTTGCTCTCAATAAAAAGAAATGCCCTATAGAGAAGACAAAGCTCAAGAAAGTTAAAAAAAAGCTGAGAAATGGAGTCCTGGAGGAAAAGGGAAAAACAAGTGCATAACAAAATGTGATTTAATAAAAAAAAACATGGGCTGAAAAATGGGACCAGTAGTCAAGACAAAACATAGAGGGAAAAAGAACAGATGAACTATTACCCCAAAGGTTAAGCCTGAGAATGAATGGCAGGAAAAGAGAACGATTCAAAAGAAAAGATTCTACTAGAAAAGCCAAAAGCATAGCTATGACTGTGAGGGCAATGCAGAATTGGAACCAGGCGGTGAGGCGATGTCAGTTTCTTCTTTATAGCGCAGCGCCCATTGATTGCTGTGACTTGCAAAGGTAGATGTCATAATGGAGGGGGGAGCTGGATTGGGGGAGGATCTTGGCATGTTTGGGAATGTACAGGTCCACCTCAATTGTGACGCCACCCTATGAAGGAAACACACAGAGCAGTGGTGAGACTGGATGGGAGAGGCACTTGGGAGTGTGGACACCATGCAGAATCCATTGCCTAGGTGCACACACTCTTACCCCGTATGACGACTGGAATGTTAACCTCAGTCAGGCCGTATCCAAATGCTGTGCAGGCACTCAGTAGTGAGACATCTTCTTGAAACTGTGAAATAACCTTGATAGATACCTTTGTGGAACTTCCCATCATGTTATCTGATGTGAGTGACAGTGACTAACAACAGCTGCTACACCTAAAACTCTCTGGATTTTCTTTTGTGTGTACGTACTAAAAGCTAAATGATGATAAACTCAGGAAGTTGCAGAAAGAAGCTTCTCTATGAATTCAATGGAATCACCCGAGAAAGCAGTAGAGAATCACTCACATTCATGTCCCCAGTATGCTGATTTTATATATATATATATATATATATGATATATAATAGAATTTAATTTTAATAATGTCATATATTTTATCAAATACAGAATGCATGCTTACCTCCAGAATATACTGTATATCAGGCATGTCAAACTCACAGCCCTTGGGCCGCATGCATCACACAACAGAAATCTGTGCGGCCCGCATGACAGATCCTAGTTAGCACTAAACTTGTACAAAATGATTACTATCTTTTGTGATTGAATCATTCTGCATCTTCGGTGTTACTTATTGACTTTTCTTACTTCTGCCTTCAAACAAAAGCTTGTTTTCCCATGGCATTACGGTAATGGAAACGTCTTCTGCTAGTATAGTTGCAGCTGCGGCGTCAGCTCCTTGATACCCTAGGCATGACACTACCCCCTACCATCCCCACCCACGAGCCTTGACCAAAGTTAATGAGCCATGATGTCACAACTGAAGTGCTAGGCTGCAGTAGCCTGGCAGGCTACATTACTGGCTGGGCTGCTGAGATTGGCCACTGGGCAGAACTGACCATCATGAGTAGTAATAGCTAGCATATTTTCACATTTTTTTGCTCTAGTTTTATGTAATTTTGTGTTATTATTGTAACGAACAGTTAGTGCAGACTACAGCTGAAGATCTGAAGTGAACGCGAGAAGTTGGTGAGTTGTTTATTAACAAATTTTTGTGTTTGTAAAATTAGTGTAGGTCAGGGGACTTTTTGCATATCAGCTTATTTTACAATATAAACTTTGAAGTAAACTTAGTAAAGTAAAATTTGATTTTTGGAGGATTTTTTTTCCAACTTGAATTACTGAGCAATGAATTCAGTAAGCATTTTCGTGATTTCAGTTCACACGATTAGGACTTTGCACTGTTTACATCACCATACTCTTAAAACGTTGAGAATGCGCCTGGGAATATCCAAATGGAATTGATTGAACTGCAGTCAGATTCTATTCTGAAGGCAAAATACAACAAAGTTGGTGTGCCAGGCTTGTATGCTTACATGCCACCCTCGTATGTGCAGATCCGTAAGTTGGCATCGAAAGCACTGTCTATGTTTGGAGGCACTTACCTTTGTGAGCAATTGTTTTCGTTAATGAAAGCTACCAAAACCCCACATCGCTTACTGTCAACTTACTGTCGAGCACCTTTCATCCCTCATAAAAGTTGCAGCTGCACAAGATTACAAGCCTGATATTGACGAACTGGTTACTAACAAGAGATGCCAAGTGATGGGACAAAAGAAATAGATCTCAGACTGTAAGACTCCTATATAAGGACCTAGCTAAGAGGCTAAGACTTGAATTGTATGCTGTTGTACGGAGATTGTATGGAAATAAATGGCTTTTCTTTAAACTTTAAGTGTTACATTTTTTTAAGTTTTCAGTATTGGAAATAAAGCTACAGTGACTTTGTATAATAGTATAATAGTATTTGTTATTGTGTGGCCCGCTGACGCACGTATGGCAGTCAAAGCAGCCCATTAATGGTAGTGAGTTTGACATGCCTGCTGTATATACATATACATTATATATATATATATATATATATGCATGTGGCATTATCAGCCCACCAAGAGAGCTACAGAACATGATCACAAGCAAGCACTGATGTTTGTAAACACAGTAAAGCCCTATAAATAGTGACAGAAGGGGAGAGGCAGGAAAAGATCATCAACAGATGAAAGGCAGAATTCCTGTATCCAAGGATTCCGATGAAAATACCCAGTAGATGGCATTATTCTCACTGTGACTTTACAGTGCCATAGTTCCAATGCCTCCTAAGTAAAAGTTGATCCTTTAGGTCATTTTCTGTGATTGATTCACTGGTCCCAAGTTGAAGTGACTTTTCATGAGGCTTTGGAGTTAGAATATTGACAGAATCATCTTGCAATTGTAATATTGCCTGTTTTGTTTCTTGAACATCAAATAAGAAAAATAAACATAAAATAGAGGAACAAACACATTCAAGGTTGGGATTTAATCTGTTCATCTTGTGAGGCTTGCAAAGCACAAAGTTTGCTGTTTAGCTTTTGAGTGTCTATTCTGACAGCTCATCTAGGTAGAAGGAAGCTTATATTGTTTTTGATCCCAGCCCACATCATGGAGGTATGATTAATAAGAGAGGTGGGAAAATTCAAGGGATGTCAGATTTATCTGGGACACCTATACTGTTTCCCTCAACTTACCATTTCCTTACTTGGAGTGTGTTATGTCTTTCTTATTTCAGAGCCTTCCTTCTACATTGGAATTTGTTTCTTTGGAATTACATCAGAGTTGTATGTCATTATTGTTATTATGTATTATTACTGTCTACTCATAGTCTTAGTTTGAAAGAAGGTCAAACAGCCACCTTTCCATTTTCAGAACCTACTCTTTCTATTAAAGGATTCTGGGGATCTTGAAGCAAAAATAATAATAAAAAAAAACTTTCCTAGTTATATACAGTGCATCCGGAAAGTATTCACAGCGCATTACTTTTTCCACATTTTGTTATGTTACAGCCTTATTCCAGAATGGATTAAATTAATTTTTTTCCTCAGAAATCTACACACAACACCCCATAATGACAACGTGAAAAAAGTTTACTTGAGATTTTTGCAAATTTATTAAAAATAAAAATTGAGCTCAGGTGCATCCTGTTTCCCCTGATCATCCTTGAGATGTTTCTGCAGCTTAATTGGCTGCTTAATTGGAGTCATCCTGTAGTAAATTCAGTTGATTGGACATGATTTGGAAAGGCACACACCTGTCTATATAAGGTCCCACAGTTGACAGTTCATTTCAGAGCACAAACCAAGCATGAAGTCAAAGGAATTGTCTGTAGACCTCCGAGACAGGATTGTCTGGAGGCACAAATCTGGGGAAGGTTACAGAAAAATTTCTGCTGCTTTGAAGGTCCCAATGAGCACAGTGGCCTCCATCATCCGTAAGTGGAAGAAGTTCGAAACCACCAGCACTCTTCCTAGAGCTAGCCGGCCATCTAAACGGAGCGATCGGGGGAAAAGGGCCTTAGTAATGGAGGTGACCAAGAACCCGATGGTCACTCTGTCAGAGCTCCAGAGGTACTCTGTGGAGAGAGAAGAACCTTCCAGAAGAACAACCATCTCTGCAGCAATCCATCAATCAGGCCTGTATGGTAGAGTGGCCAGACAGAAGCCACTCTTTAGTAAAAGGCACATTGCAGCCCACCTGGAGTTTGCCAAGAGGCACCTGAAGGACTCTCAGACCATGAGAAACAAAATTCTCTGGTCTGATGAGACAAAGATTGAACTCTTTGGCGTGAATGCCAGGCGTCACGTTTGGAGGAAAGCAGGCACCGCTCATCACCAGGCCAATACCATCCCTACAGTGAAGCATGGTGGTGGCAGCATCAAGCTGTGGGGATGTTTTTCAGCGGCAGGAACTTGGAGACTAGTCAGGATAAAGGGA
>JANRMT010062843.1:10193206-10219937 GCA_026402145.1 Polypterus bichir lapradei | reverse complement strand
TCTTTCTTTCTTTCTTTCTTTCTTTCTTTCTTTCTTTCTTTCTTTCTTTCTACAGGAACTTTGTTTTTGCAGTTAGATGAAACTTAAAGTTTTTTCCAAGAAGATTTTAGTTTTAAGACCTTACATGCTATGTTTTTGACTCTGATTCATGGTTTTGTGATTTAATAGCTTCTTTCTGGTATTCAGGTGTTTTGCCTCCTTCTGATATTTTTTCTTGCTAGTTCATGCCCCTAATATTTTTCTAACAGATACAGTGATACTGAAACCTCAGTAACATACAGTAGCTATTAAGACTTTTTACTGAAGCTGAAGAAAAGAAATAGTGATGTCCCCCTTATTCAGAAGGTGGGGGAACCAACTTATGACAAGGCAACAAACTGACCTGTGACTAGTGTCTTCTGTAAGGTTGACAGATGTTGCACCCTTGAGTTGTACTTTCTATATCCATATATATATGGGTACGTACATGAATGTAAACACCAACATACCCTATCAGCAAGGACACTAATAAAAACACAGTGTGGCAAAATTGGCAACAATAGATTTTCACCACACATATGGCATTCAGTTTGTTAAGCATGCACATATCCATTCATAGCTGCAGGGTGACTATAGATAAACTAAAGACAATGCAATATGTACCACTTCATATAATGTTAAAATCTTGATTAAAACATATTCATGATAGACTGAAAATTGATCATATTAATACATATATGCTAAGGGTTCCCAAAGACCATAAAAGTATTATTTTGGCTGTGGTGCTGCTTCATCCCAGCTTCAAGAACCTGGATTTGATTAACAGCTGGACCACTGTCTAAGTGACATATGTGTGATTTTGTAACATTAACAAGATGAGGCCTCATCTTGAGTACTGTGTGCAGTTTTGGTCTCCAGGCTACAAAAAGAACATAGCAGCGCTAGAAAAGGTCCAGAGAAGAGCGACTAGGCTGATTCCAGGGCTACAGGGGTTGAATTATGAGGAAAGATTAAAAGAGCTGAGCCTATAGAGTTTAAGCAAAAGAAGATTAAGAGGTGACATGATTGAAATGTTTAAAATTATGAAGGGAATTAGTACAGTGGATTGAGACTGTTATTTTAAAATGAGTTCCTCAAGAACACAGGGACACAATTGGAAACTTGTTAAGGGTAAATTTCGCACAAAAATTAGGAAGTTTTTCTTTACACAAAGAACGATAGACACTTGGAATAAGCTACCACATAGACACTTGGAATAAGCTACCAAGTAGTGTGGTAGACAGTAAGACATTAGGGACTTTCAAAACTCGACTTGATGTTTTCTTGGAAGAAATAAGTGGATAGGACTGGCGAGCTTTGTTGGGCTGAATGGCCTGTTCTCGTCTAGAGTGTTCTAATGTTCTAATTAATTAACATCCCAAAAGTATGCAAGTTAAATGGCAACTTTAAACTGACCTAATGTGGGAATGTGTGTGGGAATGTTTGTGAGGTATAAGTTTTGGTTCCCTGTAAAATACAGTGGAAAAAGTGAACTGAGAAAATGGATGGATCATAGCTAGTGTTTTTGTTTTTTATTAGTAAGTGAAATAGTAACCCCTATTATTCCTCATGTCGATTACTGTGATTGTGCACTGCTCGGGTGATCCAAAACAAAAAAGTTATTTTTGAAAATAGATTGTAATTATTACAGTTATTTTTTATAACAGAAAAAATAATAATGTGACATAATGTTTTTCCATCAGGTGTGAAGCTGCACAATATATCAGTACCGTAATATAACTAGATGAACTTAAATGAATAATAGAATAAGATTTGTTAAGAGTAAGAAGAGACAAATATGATTTAAGAATTTATATTCAATAGTGTCATATACTGTATTTTACTCAAATGCATGTACTATATGTAATGTAATTCTGCATTTACTCAACTCATGTTTATTGACCCAGTCATTTTCAATCTATACAACTTTGCATGTGGCCTCCTAGAAGAAGCATATTAAGAAAAATCTTTCAAATATGAGTGTAAACATGTGGCCAAATGTAAAATGCTTTTTTGTCTGTTCTGCACAGTCCTCAAGATATGTACACTTACGATTCAAGTCTACAACTTTACATAAGGATGCTTTGGTGAGGCAGTGAAAGACAGAGGTCAGGTAAGCGGGGAGGATAGTAGGGGAACACATTAGAAGCAGGACAAAGCTCAGGACAGCTTTCATGTTAAAAAGTTTTATTTCAACAACTTTGATATCATCTGTTTGTTTTTGAATTCCCAAAAAAAGTACAAAAAAATCAAAATACAGTAAAGGATTAGAAATCACATGAATGAAAATGAAAACACATTTCTTTCTGCATCACTCCAAACATTTGTTTCTCATTTACGTTCTGTATTTACAAAGTCACTGAATTAGTCAAACAAACACCAAACATCAGCATTTTCCCAATTTTCTTTTCTTTTTATATAAAATACACCAATGCATGCTGATAAATCAGTAAGGCTGGGGAGGGACGAAAGGAACATGAGGAAACAACATTATAAAAAGTTTGTGTTGCTGTGAAGCCATGAGTTGCGCCTGATGTGTGCTTACATCATGTTGTTCTGAAGTGAATTTACCTCTGAGTTCTCCTCCGAGGCAGCCTTGTTGTTCTCATGCTTGGGTGTCAGTGAGTTCTGGATGTTAAGAGACTCATTTTCCTTGAGCGAAGCCTTCACAGGATCTTCTAATTTGTTCTGTGCATTTGGGTCATCCTGTGGAACAAGACCAGGTGCTGTTATTTCTGATAATGCATATACTCCCAACCGCCATGTCTGCCCCACTAGAGTCTTTTCTCTGGGATAGTCACTTCTAAATTCATACCTAAAGCCCATAAGCATTTTTGGAATATAGTGTTTATTTAGATTTTGGACCCACCAGCAAAGACTCCTAATTGAATGAAAGAATCTGACAATGCTCACTCCATGCACCTTATGCTGTCAACTCTGCTAAGGACAGTCTGTATACTGCAGTGATACTGCCAATCCAGCATTCACTGCCTGTCTAAATATATCTATGCAGCTCACTCAGAGTGCCAGCAGTTCTGAAACCTTCCCTCTGACAGACCCAGTAGGTGCAGGTGAGGCACATTGACTATGTCTCTGTACAGAAGAAACAAGTATGCATAGTAGATGAATGCATCATCCTTCATTTGGACCAGCAAGAGTCACTCTTTTACATGGCATTACGGGGCCACACTATGTTGATTTCTTTCTTTAACTTTAGATGCATAGTCAGGGTACTGTCATTAATCTATCTTATGACAGCTCTCAGTTATACTTTGGTAGGGACTCAGCATTGTGACATATCTCTTAAAGCATTTCTAAGTACCGTAAAAGATTACATTCTGAGGACCATCATGTCATGTTAAAGTACTGGCCTTTAATCCTAATGCTTTCATCAGTATACTTTATTATTGTTCTATAGGATGCACTAGCATTTCAGTCTAAACTAAATGTTAACAGCTTGTTTTGAACATCTTATACTATCTTATAATTTAAATGGCTTCATTCATATTGGAGTATAGCCCCAAATCCTGACCGGTCTGTTTATTGCTTTTGAATTACTATATAATTGTTATACATATTTTTTACCCAGCTTTAATATTTTATTTCCATGCTGAAATACGGAGAATGCACTTTTTTCACATACTTTTTCAATTTGGACTAGTTTATTTTAGTATCATGTTTAGACATTATGGTAATGGTATTTTGTTTTCTAATAGGTGCTGCCATTTTGTTGCGCCATTGCTGTGATCCTATTGTTAGGGAATGTAGTCACAGAGTCACACTTGATGACATCATCACCTCAACTACCTGTATATAAAGGTTTTGCTTTGTATGCAACACTTTGTCCAAGACTGTGGATATATAATTTATATGCAAATCTATTCGTTTCTTTGGTTTATGACTTTTGATTAGTTTTTTCTCTGATTCTGACTTTTGATTTGCATTTTAGTTTTGGTGAACGATTGTTTGTTTTTCTAGTTTTGACTTGGGCAAGTTATTTTGGTTAATGTTAATCTCATGGCCATTTTTATTTGGCCTTGTGGCCTACCATTCTCTACATTTTGGCAAAACAGATTTGGGCACCCTTAGTATCCTGGAGGGACAAATTAGGGATTTTGTGACCACAGTGGGCTAATTTGTGCAGCAAGTTTTGCTCAGATATGCTATGATGAACTGCAATTTTTTTTATTTATAATCTGGCACTTTACTCAAAAATATTTCATACACAATAACACTGCGAGATCCCATTTCATGTTTTATTCCATCATCCTATGTATTTTGTAAGTTTATACATATTTTCTTTTTATGTATGTTTAATGTTTAACTAATATTAGTATTGGATTTGAATAACTGGTCAGTCTATAATTCAAACATCAGATGGCAGTATCTACTGTATTCCCAAGCGAATTAGATTCTATATAGATTACCCCTGACAACATGAAGTGTTTTTGACATGCTTTTATGATCAATGCTTCTGGGTCAAGCTGTCTATCTTCAGAGTAGTTAGCCAGTTATTTTCAGGTAAAACTACAAAGTCCAGACCCTCATGTGATGTTTTGGCAAAAAGGATGGACCACCCTTGGGTGACATAGAGAACCATCCACCAGGACATTAAAGGCTCCATCTATGTATCAGCCTGACTTGGGGTTAGTGAGTGAGGAGACATGCACTCCAATTGTAAACAGCATGGGAAAGAGTAGCATACTGTTTGAAAGTGGCAATAGCTAAAGTATATAAGCCTTCAGTGTCTACAAGACATCTGTCTGGTAGGTTTATGCCAACATTAGTGAGTCCTTTTCTGGAATACTGAGGAGGGATTGGCTGTGCAGGCATTGCTCATAATCATTGTTTACGTGTGATTATGCATGGGTTTTTCTGTTTGAGTGTGTATGTTCTAAGCTCAGGGTTCACAAGTGTGGGGCAATCCATGATGGCCTGAGCCCTGCCCACCCTACGATAATGCACCTGGTTTACTGAATAAGTTGATAGTTTTAATTGTAATGTGAATTGTAGTCTATTTTCTGAGGCTTTGGCTTAGCATTTATGTGCAAGATGACAACTTGTTTCTTGATCAGATGGCCCATCAATATATGAACTATATGCTTTGCTAATAATATTGTAAAATTCAAATCTTACATCTTTAAATATCTTCACGTATATTGAGGATGTCAAAATATATGCTAGTGGCTCATTTTATGTTTCACATACCAGCTGTATCCTTTTGGTCTCCACACTATCATAGTGAAGTAATTTTTCCAATCTAACAGCAAAATAGAGCAGTATGCTTATTGTGTCACACAGCAGCATCAGTCCATGGCATCAGGGTCTTTTAATATTATTATTCAATATTCTGAATTTGGTGACTCTGTGGCACTGCCTTTATCACCGCTAACCTACAGTTCAGGAGTATGGGGTTCAAATTCCAGCCAGGGAACTTACTTGCTATTTCCATGTCTACATGGGTTTTTTTCAGGTTTTCCCCTACAACCCAAAGATGTGTACTGTATGTTATTTAATTGGCAACCCAAACTTGTGAAGAAGCATGCCATAGTATGGTTTGTGAAAAACTGGCATCACATCCAGTGCTGGTGCTTGCCTTGTGCCCAAAGACCCGAGATCCTGAACAGGATTAAGTGGGTTTGATCATTCATGAATGGCTGGATATTCGGAATTATTTAATTTTGACAATATACTATTTGTCTGAAGATGTTTTCACTTATATTCAATGCTTCGAATAATATTCTAGCGGTTCAGTTTGTACAATATTTCCTGTGATATCTATAAACTCAGTCTGTTGTCTTCGGCTTCCTTGCTTTACTGCTGGGATGTAAATTTATGTTCTTAGGAGTTCCATCATAACATAATGGAATGGCATTCTATATTCATGATTTTTTCATCCTTTTGTAAATCATATCCTAAATTTAATGATTTATTCACAAATATACTCAATATGCCAGCTTATATATGCTGTAATTTTGGTAGTGTATGTACTTTGGTTTGTTGGCCTTCATTGCTTCATGTCCAAATATAAGTCTACGTTATGACAACTTACGTTTATAGAGCAGTGACCTCAGTTGCAGACTAAGATTTGGTTCTGTATTACAAGGACTTTCTTACTAGTGCACTCCTATAGCAATCTGCATATTATACAACTTGATAATTGTCATTCTGATGCGGATTTTAACTAACATTGTATATCCTTTACTACCACTCCATAGTCTAAAGCATCTAATTATAGTGAATCATTGCTTTACTCTATAATTTAAGGACTTTTCTTAGACCACACTGCATTCTGAATCTTTTCATTACAATCTTTAATCTAATAAACAATATGTCTCCTCTGTATTCAGCCATTATGCCAATGGCATATTTTGTGGCTTAAACATTCTTAGCTGTCCCATCACAACACATACAGTCTTTTTGCTGTATTCTTGTAACAGAATACATAAGCATTGATTTTCAAAGCATCTGTCTGTACTCAGTCAACACTTGTTTTTCTGCTTTGTGGTGCCGATATTTATTTATTCTGTAGGTTTTGTATATACTGTATTATTCACTATTTTTGGAGAAGATTGAATGACAATGTGTAATATATGACCACTCATAATGTGATTTTATTCATTTCCACCACTTTATAAACTGTGTAAAGATTTTAGACAGGAATTCATGCTCCAGCCTTTGCCTATTTTACTTTTATTTGAGTGAAATAACAACTTTCTTTGCATGGAATATCATATGATAAAGTTCATATACTGTAATGTGATAGTGGGATATTCATTTGATATTCCTCCCTGAATTCGTGTGTTTTTCTAGTGTCAATGGGTAACCACCTATATTAGGTTGAAACAGAGCAATAGTAATTCTCTTCTCTGTGCCAGGTGTACTTCATCCAAAATTGCCAGTTCTACACAATGCCAATTAAAGAGCGGACAGCCATTGTCTTGTAGAGGGCAGATTAGGAGTTTAATTAGGTTGGGACAGAGTAACAGTAACTCTCTTATCTGTATCAGGTCACTGTGTACCTCATCCAAAATTGCCAGTTCCACACAATCAAAATTAAAGAACTGACCGCCACTGTCTTGTAGCGGGCACACTAGGAGGTTACTGGTAGATCCATGCAAAACTTGAAGCTCCATTTCCATTATAATTAAATCAATATACAGTATCTTGGACAGATTACTATAGCAACTGAGGGAAAACATCAAAACTCTGCACAATTGTTTCAGTAAAAGTCTATATTTTTTTCTCTCAATTATGATAGACATTCAGACCAGGATTTTTTTAACAATAGCATGCAATTCTCATATCAAGTTGGCAGCCTTCTACAAAGCCAGCATTAGGTTTTGTGACTAATTCACAGGTTCCACTCTCTGGCCTGAACAGGAATATTTGGTCCCTTATATACTTTAGCAGAGAAGACTGAGCAAAGACTGATGACAGACAAACATATAGACACACATGCAGAATGGACTTCAAGCAAAGACATCGGAAATGTTTTGGATCTGTATAAGTATTAGTTGGCTTTATCTCCCTTATCAGTGCATTGATTTTTCTCAGTAATTAATGAACATTGCACTCTTATTTCAAATCATAACACATTGTTGCAGCTTCATTTTCACTCATTTTAGAGTAATTTTATTGCCTTTTGCATCAACATCCTGATGGTGCTGGTGCTTGTCTTTGGACTTTAGAACCCAAATCAATTAGAAGAACCATTATTAGTCATAAAAACTCTATGATAATGGGTCTAGAGCAGTGGTTCCTAAACTTAGTCCTGGGGACCCACTGTGGCTGTAGGTTTTTGTTCCAACCACATTCACAATTGGTGATAATAATCGATAGCAACTGATCTCATTTAATTAGCTGCTCTTTTTTATTCTGCATTCAGAAAACAACAGCATGGTTTTTACATTTATAAGACTAGGGGGCTTCGCCTCCTGCTCGCTTCGCTCGCCAACCCCCATTTTTGGTTTTCCTGACACACACTTTTAAGATTTTTTTGTTGCTATTTCATTAGTTTCACTTTTATTTCAGGACTTCTATAAAAACAATATTTGGAATCTTTCGAGTCCTAAAATGCTGAATCTTTTTAATGAGGTCAGTGAGACGTGTTTAACGACTTTGTACCATAATTCAGGATAGGTTTCTCTGTTTGGAATTTCAGCACAGACAAAACGATCAACATCATCAGCAGTTAATAATTGTTTTGGAAAGTAACCAATAAATGCATGTGAGGTAAACCCAGTTTTTAAAATTCTCTGACTTAAGCTTCAAAGCCTTACAATATTTACATACTTCTGACATATCACCTTTGTCCATATATTCGATTTCTATTCACCTTTTCGTTATTTCTCTGAGTAATAATTTCTCTTTGTTTACACTAATACGATCTTTACTTTCTTTGTTTTGACACTGTTGTTTTTTTCTGCTTTCATATTCTGTATCTTGCTCTGCATGTGTTTTGCGCCTACATTTTTTTGAGTCTTTTGAACTCCAGTTTTCATTATCTCTAACCTGCTCTGCATGTGTTTGGCCCCCTTGTTTTTTAAATTCTTTATAAAAAAACTTTGTTTTCTACTTTGTCTTTTATTTCTGATCTCGCTTTGTCCTGCTTTTTTTTCAATGATACATTGTCCGTGGTGATTATTTTCCCTTTTTTCGAGTAATGATTTCCGTTTGTGCTACTGCGATCTTTACTTTCTTTCTTTTGATACTTTCTAATTTTCCTGCTTTCATATTCTTCAACTTTCTCTGCATTTGTATCATGCCAACTTTTTTTTGAGCCTTTCAAATTCCACTGCTTTCATAATCTCTAAGCTGCTCTGCATGTGTATATCGGCAATGTTTTTGAACGCCTTTATGAAGTTCTACTTTGTCTTTTACTCTTTGTCTTTTAAGTCTGAGCCCGATTGGATGTGCTTTTTTTTCAATTCCACTTCTTCCGGGCTGATTACTTTATTTTCTGAATTTGCATCTAGATTATTCTTTTTCATTTTTGCATTTTTTTTTTCTCACCAACGCTTTTGAGTCTCTTTTCTTGGTGCTGCTCTTTCTTCTTCGCTTAGTTGTCGATGTTTCATCTATAATGTATTGTCCTTGTACGCTTTATATGCACTGAGAGCCCTGGGTCTGCGTGTGCTCAAAGCCTTTACACGACTAAGTGTTTTGCGGCCCGTGGTCTTATTTGATGTTGGTTGTAAGTAGGGCGTGTCTTGCAAGAATCTCATGTTCTACGTCCCGCGAGACGGTCCTGGGTCAATCTCTTGGCACAAAGTCTCATGTTTAAGGTCCCTGCGAGACGCTCCGTGGCCAATCTCTTTTGTCTCACGGGTCTTTTAAGTGTCTTCCATGATCTTCACATGAAGACCACGTCTCATCTCCCTAGTCTTTATCTCCAGGATTTTTTTTTATAATAGAGAGACATTTAGAAATATTTCTATTTTTTTCTAAAGCTATAAATGCTTAACTCTCTTTTGTTGTTTTCCTGTTATTTTCCCCTTTTCCTGTGTAGTTTGTTCCTTTCATTCAACCCTAATAGTGACTATTAACAACCAGCGCAGCAGACACCCATGATGATGAAAGAAGCAACGACTTCAGTGTCAGACTCACTAATTAGTAAATAATCAATTAAATAACCAGAACACCTGGAAAAGCAGAATGACAATTTGGTTGAAAATACTGTTAACGACTTAAAAAAACTACCTATTCCCCATATAACTGCTTATTACATTTTAATAAAAATCTAGCAAACTTAGTTTGTAATTTCTACATTTACTCCAAAACACAGAAACCTGGAAATAATGACTCACTTAATTAGGCTAAGAGTCCAATGAAAAACGGAAGTTGGTTGGAACAAAAACCTGCCGGCACAGTGGCTCCCCAGGACCGAGTTTGGGAACCACTGGCCTAGAGTAAGGCACATGGCACTTAGTAACAGTCTACCTCCTTTGGCACTTACCTGTAGTAACAGTCTGCCTCCTTTCTCTACTCTACTCATAGAACTTGGGAACCTTTACAAAACCTCAGTTATCACTTTAAGTTGTCTAGACAGACAAGGAACATTGTGTTGCACTATCCAGTCCTCCTTTCTCATCCTCAAAGTGTTATACGGCCGTTCCTGTCCTATATGGCTCCTTGTTGTCACAGCGTGTTGGTTATGCTTTGTGCTTTCCAGTGTTTCCTGATAGGATAATGCCGTGCACAGCCTGATTTCACTATTTTAAGTGTCATCTACATTCCCCCAGATTCTAAATGTTCTTCATGCTTCCCAGTCTTAGCTGTGATAGTATACCCTGTACCACTTAGTCTTCCCTCTCCTAAAGTTTCTCTGTTTTAAATTCTCTGGTCATCACTGTGCTGAGTATCTTCAGCACTACCTAAATCAAAATACCTTCAATGTGCTTTGTACCTTCTAGTCCTCCAATAAGTCCTCCAGGCTCTTACTGTCTGAAGTCATGTCAGCACTAAGTAGTCACCCATGTTGGTCTCTTTGAAGAGCATTCTGTGCACCACTTGGACATAGTGTAACTGTCCTAAGTATATTTTGTACTGCTTGACATCATTGCTGTTAGTGTACTCTGCACAGCCTAAACTACCCTAAACACTGTTTTGATAATACCTTGTGCTTTCCAGTAAGCACTGTGAAAAATATATTTTTTTACTGTCAGGTCCTCTCTGTCCTACTGAGTAAGTCACAATATCCAGACTTTAATTTGTAATTTCAGGTCTTAACTAAGAAAAGTATATTATGTGTCATCCAGTTTGTCACTGTCCTACTTTATGTTGACTCTGTGCCATGTCTTGAGTATAATCTGCACTGCCTGGCTCACACTGTCCTGACCGTGAATTTCTCAATATGATTTTCGTTATCCCAAAGTATATTCTGCATTACCTTCATAATGGAAAAATAGCAGCAGGGAGATTTTTTGGGAAAAGTAGTGGAAAATAGTTAGGTAGCAGACGGCTCAGTGAAATGGAAAGCCAGAAGTCTATCTTATATATTAATCTCAAATTTATGGGACGTAGCAAGAAAATCAGCAGAACAGGAAGTCTTGTTGCCTTCTGTGGGCCTCCCCACATTGTGTTCTTTTAAGAGCAAAGAATTTCCAAGGCAAAGTAGTCAAAATAGAGCAATAAAAAGAGACTGAGTGCCGAGCTATTGCCTGTGTTCTAGGCACAGACCTTTATGGCTAGCTCTGCTAAGAAAGGACGCTTCTCATGCCGCTTCAGCCCAAATGTCTTAACTTGTACTCAGTGACTCTGTCCCATTCTCAGTAACTTGTTAGTATTCATTTCAACCTAGCAGAAAGTCTGCAGCTCAAAACCTTTCCCATGGCAACGTAATGATGCCCCCCTCAGCAGCTTTGACTGGCAGACACAGGCCTCAGTGTGAATGGCCTTCTTTTGGGATTTCTTATAGTTTTGCATGAAAATGCTTTGTACAAGTCTTCCAAACACAGTATACTCTGAAAGGCACTATATAAAGGCAAACCTAGTTGGTAGATGATGGCTAGTTCTATTCTCTTCTGCTTATCGCTAGCTAAAAGTATTGCTTACAAGATTAAAGATCAAACATCCAAGTTACTGAGCCTATCCAGTGTGGGGGAAGTCACATTTTACAAAATGTTCATATACTATCACACATCAGGCAACATGCAACGATGAAGACTTTATAATCAGAAGTGTTATTTTCATTAGTTTGGAGAATATTTGGGAAGGTCTTAAAGGTAATCTTAAATATTATATGAATAATTATAATTAGGGTGGCTGGGCTTATTCAGGGTTTGGGGAGGCCAAACTGTACTGAGTATCTACATGCTTGCATACTCATCAGGCAATGTTGCTATGTAGGTGTCTGCATGTTCTCCCAATGTTTTCACAACTCTGCTTTTCCTCCTCCTATGTAACACAAGGACATATCAGCTTTTATGCCAATACAGGCTTGCAGAGAATTGCAGCCTGTATTGGAATATAGATCTTGGAGGCAATATCTGCAACACAGAAACAAGCCCTGAGCAGGGAGTCAGTCTGTTGCAAAGCATTTCCGTACTTATACACAAATACGAGAATGGTCATATCAGGGCAATTTCACCAATCAACCAACAGTGCGTATCTTTGTAGGCATGGGGAGTGTGTTCAAACTCTTCACAAAGAGAGAGTGAGACAGACAGAGGCCAGTCTCTGTTTGATTCAGGCCTCTGGGGCTTTGAGGCAGCAGTTTTAACCAATGAACAGCCTAAACAATGTGAATCAGTGTTCTTATTGACCTGTGACTCCAGATCTAGGTACTGCAACTCCGACTAGTACATTTTTATTCTAGATTATTATCCATCCATCCATTTTCTAACCCGCTGAATCCGAACACAGGGTCACGGGGGTCTGCTGGAGCCAATCCCAGCCAACACAGGGCACAAGGCAGGAACCAATCCCGGGCAGGGTGCCAACCCACCACAGGACACACACAAACACACCCACACACCAAGCACACACTAGGGCCAATATAGAATCACCAATCCACCTAATCTGCATGGCTTTGGACTGTGGGAGGAAACCGGAGCGCCCGGAGGAAACCCACACAGACACGGGGAGAACATGCAAACTCCAGTTAGGTCTCCTAACTGTGAGGCTCTAGATTATTATATTTTAGTAAATTGTTAGATCATTCAGTATTCATATATACTGCATTCTCTTTTAGACTTTATAAGCTCTAGGTAAAAGTTCAGTTGTCCTCCTGGTTAGATGGACTAAACATTTATTAGATATCATGCTCTTTGTCTCACTAAATTTGTTGTGCCATGTTCTAGCGTGGATTTCTACTCCTAAACTGAATCAATGTTACATTTTCTTTCTTGACTGGTGTTCTAGTCTGAGTTTTTTTATTTTAATATCTATTTTGAAAGTACCTGACTATTTTTTTTAGCATAATTCACATCATTTATTAAAGGCCAACTGTCTTTAAAACTTCTCTATGTTACATGATCCTTGCAGTCACATTTTCAGCCCTGTATTATATTCTATGTTGTGTTCCCCTTTCTTACCTGGCTTCTTGTCTCTTCTTTGCTTTCACACTCCCACGTGTATCTGCTGATGGTTCTCTATTGAGTTGGAAAAGTTAATCTCTCAGAAAAGTAAAAATGTGGTCCAGAGTGGAGGTGTGCAGAACCTGCCTGAGTCTTTGACATTTGGTATCTAACATCTATAGATTTTTACCTTTTTAGACTGTTCTATGTTTATTTTTAATCTTGGTCTGCAGTATCCGATTATTCATCATGACACTGAGAACTGCCCACAGGTGTCTCACCGGTGCTGCATTTGCTTCTTATGGTTTTGCACACCCCTGTCTGGTAACATATCAAAGCTTTTGATTGCCAGTGCCCTTGAATCAGCTGTTGCAAGTCCAAATTAGTGATCTTCCAATGAAATGGCTTATAATGGCACTGGCCCTAACACTTAGCCAGGCCCAGAGGTCTCAGTAGAATGTGGATGTTGTGTTGGATTTATATGAAACATGAATGAAATATTCCTCTTGATGCCACCTCAGAACCAGGTAACAAGTATAGACTTGCAACAATTGAGCCAAGTGCATTTTGAAAACCATGAGAGCTGTATTTACACTAACATGATCTAGGTTGAATGTCAGTCTGGTGTCAGTGGTGTTAAAACCAGAGAGCACAACGATAGTATGATCCAGGATCATCAATCCTTAAACCATTCTAGCTTTGTGATCTGGGGCAGAAAGGACGGTTGGACAGACAGACAGACAGACAGACAAAGAGTGTAAGCAACAAAACATCTGCTGGGATGAGGGCTACATGAGGGTTAATGGAAGGTGTGGGACAGGCTGATACCCAGTGTCACACTGGTGGTCCCACTACACAACAATCAATGTTGTTTTGGCCTTGGAGTTCAGGACCCTGAGACCATATCACATAAAGCACACCAAAGGGAGGTCTGAATATCTCAAAAGGTGCTTTTTATTGCTGTTTGGGGTGTCATATACAGCAACCAACAATAATGTCTAAATCTCATAATATACCTCGCACTGTTGTCTTCAAGTAATCTGAGTATCTCATATATCTGTCTCATAGTGAATCTTGGAATACAGTCTTCATATTCCATGTGCCTCACACAGGAGATTTTGTAAGCTGCTCCCTGTGTGGCTGGGTATGAGAGACATAGAATTCCACACAGTCGACAGCTCCTAGAATTTTATACAGTTTTACACCACCTCATACTGAATGAGGTGAGAATTAGTTCTCTGGAGTAAGGCTGATACTGGGAGATACTCATAGACCACTTTACTCTGGAGGTTATCTGAGTATAGGGGGATAGATTGGAGTGAGGGTTTTGGGTGTTTTATGCCTCTCCTTAGAAATGGAGTTGAGAGGTTCACATATAGAGACCTACATTTTGAAGTCTGTGTATCCTGTTAAAGTGAAAAGAAACATTAGTCAATAAGAAGCCCGGAATGGCAATCACAGCACTAGGGCTCTCTTGGGCTTCGAGTTCACTTGCTATAAAATGTGACTGGTGTGATGTAACACCCCAGAAAAAGTAAGGCAGAATGAGGGGGTACCTGCAGGAGCTTGAATTGTGATAGTTGCTGTGCTGGGGAGCAGCCAGCCCTGCAGTGAGATGAACAGTGAAGATGAAGCATAGGCTCATGCAGAAGGGAGAGACAAGAAGGACGTTACCTGACAGATAATGTTATCATAGTAAGCCAAAGCACGCGCATGAGGGAGGTTAGGTGGGGTGTCGCAAAGTTTCCTTACATTTGGGTGCGAACCCTCCGCGATCGTCGATAGAGAGAAATTGTCGTTGTGCTGCTCCGAGGGAGGGCGATACTTACTGTGGAGAGAAGAATGATGAGAGGTTAGAGGAAAGAGAGAAAGTGAAAGTTGAGAGAGAACTCTGAGGGAAGAAAGAAGCAGAAGAAGCTGATACAAGAAAGAATATTTAGGCAAAAAGAGAAAAAGCGGTTAGCAGAGATATGCTTTACACATGCATTTCCCCCATCCCCAAATTACTCAGCATGATAACACATTCAACAGATTGCTTGTTTAAGGTCTTTAGGAAGCCTGGGCTGCAGGCCAGTTACATAGACATTGACAGCTGCCCCCTGCTGTGTGGACACAATATGCCCAAACTGATGGTGTCCCATGAACTCTGGAAGGCTTCTTTGTGGCTAGCATAGGAGAAAGTGATCAGTTTTGAGGCAAACCTGTTTATTTAGATTGAGCCAATGTTGGGCTTGATGAATAAGGCAACATTAATTTTATAAAATCAGAAGGCATTCAGCCTGAAGAGTCAAGATGAATTGAAAATACACAGTGAAATCGAGTCTTGTTTCACAGTTGAATTGTGAGGAAGAATTGACTTTGAAAATTGAGAAAGTTTTGGGTTTGAAGAAGAAATGTTAGTTTTGGTGACTTTGGAAGTATTGGGTCCAAGTAATGAGGCAGTGTTGGGTTAGGGGATGAGGAGACATTAACATTATGAAGTGAGAAAGTGCTGAACTTGATGAATGAGGCAGCACTTTTGTAGGGAATACGTGTTCAGATGGCACGGAGTATAAAAAGTGAGGCTATGGTGAATGTGATGAATGAGGAAGGTTTTATTTTTAGTCAGGAGCACTGGGTTTAAGAAGTAAGGCAGTCTTAAGTGTGAGTGAGGAAGTGTTGCATTTGATGAGCAAGAAGGCACTCCTGTTTAAGTAATAAAGAATAATGAGAAGTTTGAGGATTTGGAGAGGGTTATATTTTTTAATTCAGAAATCAATGAGTGTGGGGATTAAACCATCACTAGATCTCAGAAGAAAGCCTATGTTAGTCTTAAAAATAGGGTTTTTTCAGATTATGGAGTAAAGAGTTGGGCAGTGTTGGGCTTAAATAATGAACTGGCTTTGGGTTTGGAAATCTGAATGTATTAGTGTTGATTTTGAGGAACTGGAGTGATGCAGCACTGAGTTTAAAAGATTGGACAGTACTGGATAAGCACTTAACAGCTATCAAAAGTCATCCAAGGATACCCTGGGTCTTCATGTTATACTGGTGATAAGTATTTTAACGTCTGTAAACAGTGACTTTTTATTGTACAGTGAGATTCAATATTGATCTCTGACACCTTGTTACAAACATGGCAGTCTTCAGACTTACGGCTGATTACTGCTCCTTACTTTAGAACAAGGATGCGCTGCTAGTCTGATTTCATAGCTTTCTATATTAGTCAAGACCAGTCCAGTGAAGGGTCTACCCTACTTTTCACTTCACATAATTCCATCATCAGCTTGTAGCAACACTGGTCTTAACCCACATCTACTTCTTAACATGTCCCCAACAGTTGTCACTCCCAACCCTGGCAAGAAGGCACTCACGAGCGTTTACGCAGTTTGCTGTTCTCAGTCTTCAGAAGGTGCAGCTTCTTGGCAAAGAACACGGTAACCATGAAGAGCAGCAACACCATGAGGGCAGCAGCACCAATGGCAACACACATGACTTGAAACTCTGTGATGACCGACTCGCAGCGTGCCCCCTTGTGCCAGATATAATCCTGTGTGTTGCACCTGCAGAAATGGAGATGGTGGGGCAGATAATGAGGTTAGGGTCAGAGGTGAGAGGAGAGGGGTGATGAGGAAAGAAAAAAACAAGGAAAAGAAGGAAGTGCTTGATTAACTTTATCTGTGTAACTTCAATAAAGATAAGTACAAATTAGGCCCACCACGAGGCTGTCCTTGTGTGGAGTTTAGGATTATACAGCATTTCTCTTTACAGTACTTCTATTAAATTACACCATCCCACAGCCTTGTGCCAAGATTAAAGTTATCTTGTCTTGGTTGTTTTTATGTACAGTATTCTTACTGTCATAATGGTGACATCACCATCAATGGCATATTATGAAACCTGCTGTTACCGTAGGTGTGTGATGTCCTATCAACTGTATTACATTAGACCTGCTTGGTGGCTTGTTTACTCGTAGTTCTTTGTTTTCTCAAAGTTAAGGTTCTCTGTCAAATTGTGTTTTTTTGATCATTTTTGTTACAATTTAAGATTATTTTTGCATCTTTTTCTGTTCATCACTTCCATCTTATTTTGCTCTTTGGTTTTGTCTATTGCTCTCAAAACTGACCCAGCCTGTCTGACTTCTCCTCTGGATCTCTTAAATAAAACAGTCAAGTCTTTCTTCTCTTTCTCTGAACTAGTGTGGTGCTGAGGTGTCCCCCGTTGCATGGCTGCACTCGGGTCCTAATCTGGGATCCTGAGTTGGTTTGTCATGTGGTGGGTGCGGTAATGCGATATATCAGCGTGTGCTCCTAACCTCTTTTTCTCTCTCGCTGTCTCCCTTTTTCTCATTCACTTTGCTCTAAAAGCCCTTTTCTAGAGCATTACTCCTCATACATAAGAGTCAAATTCAACCAAATCTTAGACCTCCTTCAGTCTGACCCTGTCAGATCTGTTTCTTGCTGCTTTTGTCTGTATCTACCTGGTAATGTTTTGCTGTTTTTTTTCTATTTTCTGTCACTTTGCTCCTAAGGTGTTCTGATCTCCGCATCAGATTTAGATCATATTTATCCTGTATACACACACAGGGGTATGCAGTGAAATGTAGCTGTATCTAGGCACATCTGACCTTGTTGTAACTATGTGTCCTGGTGTCCTTTATTTCCTGGATCCCCGATCCTTTTACTGTGCAGTCTTTCTCTCATTGAGTTTATTGTGATAGGGTCATCTATTCTTCTAAATTTACCTGTTGGACTACCTTTCTACATCTTCCAGCTTTACTTCTTTTAGGTTCTCATCTGATCATAACTCTGTCAGAATGTGGAACAGTTTTATCCTCGCCAGTCTGATCCTGTCAAATCTTACTTTTTTCAAGCTTTTCTTTTTGGAAACTAGTCCTCTCTAAGCACACCGTACAAACTCAGTATATTCACACCTTAAACTCAGAGCCTGTTCCTGCCTGATATTTTAAACCAGCCTGATCCTGTCTGAACTTTATAACCTACAGCTTTACTCTGGGACATGATCATGTCAGCAATTAGACTCTCACTGAAAGGTTACCTAATGGTTTAACTACTTGCTTGCTTACAGATTCCAGTGCTGCTGCCAGTGAAATTCAGTAGATGATTCAGATATCCCACTCAGTTTCCTTTATTTTATCTTTTAATATTAAGAGAGGAAAAACTTCTATAAAATAATGACTCACAATGGAGACACAGTATATGAGCAAAAAACCATACAACAGCCAAGTAACATGTATAGTATGTTAGCATTTTTCAGCCTATATTACTTCTCTGGATAAACGATCAAAGCAAAGAAATGTCTGGGACAAGACAGTATGTTTTGATCAGAAAACCACTAATTACACGCATATAAAAAACTTACTTATTGATGAGAAGATACCAATTGACTTCTGCTGGACTGGGCATACTGACATGCAGCATTTTTGTGAAACTGAAATAGAGAGTTGTGCTGCCCAGCTAACAAACCACAGATGTGTAGGAAAAGAAAAGAAAAAAAAAAACTCAAGCTGCCAGGCCACCGAGCGGCAGAGTGTCTCAGATACAGTACTTCACAATCTGCTTTCAATAAAAATGATTTATACCAGCGAGGGCCTCTGCCACAATGAATTTTTCCAACACAAAATGGTCTGTGCTAGAGAAACAGATTGAGCATTGCCTGCTTCTCTGGAGCTCCCAGAAAAGCTGAATCTCCTGCTAGGCTGTTTCTAATGAAACATAGATATTTTTAGTACGTTCTGCATCTGTGCATCTGTGGACAGTGCTAGAACACTAGAAATGGTTAATGTAAAACGATAAAGAGAAGGATGACCCTATAAATCAGTACTGTTTACTGCAGGAGAAACGGAGGTGGGTGGCGGGAAATCTTTCAACACAGTGGTAGTTCTTGATTCATATTTATTCTGACTGCAGGAGGTTGTATCCTCTGTTTATTTACCATAATAATTAATGCCAAATTGATCCCCAGTCTGTATTTAACAGTGAATGATGGTTGTATGATTAATTTCCTATTTAAGATTAAACCTTAGGTGCATGATCTTGTTTCTATTCAATATTGATTGCTGGGATAATGTAGTAGTCCATCCATCCATTATCCAACCCGCTATATCCTAACTACAGGGTCACGGGGGTCTGCTGGAGCCAATCCCAGCCAACACAGGGCGCAAGGCAGGAAACAAACCCTGGGCAGGGTGCCAGCCCTCCACAGTAATGTAGTAGTATTAGTTTAATATTGAATCCTAGGTGGATGATTTTATTTATTTAATAGCAAATATTATGTTATTAGTTATTTATAATACTATTATTCTAATATTCTTTTTAAATACTATTTGTTAATAAATGATTTTGTCTCTACTTAACACAGAATTCTGAGTGGATTACCATGTCACATTTTAATATTGAATCTAATATGGATGAACCCTGAAAGCCAAGCTGAATGATCCTCTTGATATTTAACATGATATTCAACACTAAATGCTGGGTAGATGATTCATTCTACCTTTAATAGTAACTGCTAGGTGAATGATCCTGTCTCAGTTTATTGAAACCTAGTTGGATGATCCAGTCTCTCCTTAATGCTGGGTAAATGACCCAGTCTCAGTTTAATACTTATGGCTGAGTAAGCGATCTTGTCTGTTCATCACAGAATGTTGAGAGTATAATCCTGTCCCCACTGAATTTAATGTGGAGGATTTTGGTCTCATTTAATAAGGAAAACTGAGTTGAGTGATCCTGTTGATATTTAACACCAAATGGTTAGCAGATGATTCAGTTTCTGATTAATGCTGGATGGATGACTCAGTCTTAGTCTAATACCTATGGCTGAGTAATTGATCGTGTCTCTATTCCACACTTCTTGTCAATGTGGATGAATTTAATGATGTGCTTATTTAATAATGAAAGCAGAGCTGGGTGATCCTTTTTATATGTAACACTGAATGTTGAGTAGATGATCCAGTCTCTTTTTATAGGTAGTGTATATAACTTAAAATATTTGGGGTTTAGAATATATAGGTTCTTTTGTTTATTCAGTATTTACCATGTATACAGGATTGGAGCATTACCATAGAGTGGGCATTTGGTAAAGTAGTTTTTTGAACCAACAGGGAATGCTACAGGGGCTTTGAAAAAAAAAACCCCATCTTTTGTGTGTTCTGTCCAGAACTGTTTGTTGTCAGCACATGATGTTCAATACATTCAGTTAACAGACTAAACTGGTATATGCATATCATTTCTGTGCCTAGGCTTATTTGGGACTCATTTGTGATCATCCTAGAATAATTTGTTTGATTTTGGAATATGTTTTTGTTGATCTTTTTGTTATAGTCTGTTTTTGTCATCCTTATTGTGATATTACCACATCACCAGTTTGTATTTTTTTATTAGCATCAACATTTTCTGCATTGCATTCATACATCTTAGGATTTTGCTGTTTTCTTTGGGCAGTCACGTGACATCTTCATGCCACCAGTAGAAAAGATGGTAGTATCCTAGTTAGTGATCTTCTATATTGTGTGAAAAATCAGGACCTTGAGATTATCAGACTAAAATGATATTTAAATAGACCAGATACTGAGTCTAAGAATACACCACTTGGGCTCACTGTGGTACAAAAAATTGATAATATGGCTGCTGGTTGAACAATGACATAACATAGACTGTGCCCTGGATGTGGAAAATATCTCAACTTTTTATGCTTTTATGGGTAACTGAAGGGTTGTTTGAATTCATCAATAGTGTATCTATATTTTTGGTGGACTAGGAAAAGGGTTTTGACTGGCTCATCTGGGAAACATTATATACTCAGCAAAAGAAACGTCCCTTTTTCAGGACTGTGTATTTCAACAATAATGTTTTAAAAATCCAAATAACTTTACAGATCTTCATTGTAAATTGTTTAAACAATGTTTTCCATGCATGTTCAATTAACCATAATCAATTAATTAACATGCACCTGTGGAATGGTCGTTAAGACCTTAACAGCTTACAGAAAGTAGGCATTTAAGGTCACAGTTCTAAAAACGCAGGACACTAAAGAGACTTGTCTACCGACTGTGAAAAACACCCAAAGAAAGATGCCCAGGGTCCCTGCTCATCTGCGTGAACGTGCATTAGGCATGCTGCAGGGAGGCATGAGGACTGCTGATGTGGCTAGGGCAATAAATTGCCATGTCCACACTGTGAGACGCCTAAGACAGCGCTACAGGGAGACAGGAAGGACAGCTGATCATCCTCGCAGTGGAAGACCATGTGTAACAACACCTGCACAGGATCGGTACATCCGAATATCACACCTGCGTGACAGGTACAGGATGGCCACAACAACTGCCCGAGTCACACCAGGAACACACAATCCCTCCATCAGTGCTCAGACTGTCCGCAATAGGCTGAGAGAGGCTGGACTGAGGGCTTGCAGGCCTGTTGTAAGGCAGGTCCTTACCAGACATCACCAGCAACAACGCCGCCTATGGGCACAAACCCACCTTCGCTGGACCAGACAGGAGTGGCAAAAAGTGCGTGAGTTTCTGCATGACAGCAATGTCAGTGTTCTGCCATGGCCAGCGAAGAGCCCAGATCTCAATCCCATTGAGCACGTCTGGGACCTGTTGGATCGCAGGGTGAGGGCTAGGGCCATTCCCCCCAGAAATGTCCAGGAACTTGCAGGTGCCTTGGTGGAAGAGTGGGGTAACATCTCACAGCAAGAACTGACAAATCTGGTCCAGTCTATGAGGACGAGATGCACTGCAGTACTTCAAGCAGCTGGTGGCCACACCAGATACTGACTGGTACTTTTGATTTTGAGCCTCCCTTCATTCAGGGACACATTGTGAAACATTTTTAGTTTATGTCTTATGGTGTTGACTCTTTTAGTGTTCATACAAATATTTACACATTAAGTCTACTGAAAGTAAAAACAGTTGAAAGTCAGGGGACGTTTCTTTTTTTGCTGAGTATAGTTGTTGCTGAAAAATACAGATTTAAAAAAAATATGAAAAAATGAAAGTGGAAAAATGAAAGTGAAAAAATATGGATTTAACAATACACATGTATTTGTGGTGCACATGTTTCTGTATCTAATATTCTATTATTTTCTAATTTTTATGGTCAGGATATAAAGGTGCTATTGAAGCTTGTATAATATTCAATATTCATATTTGGGGATGTAAGGCTAATCAGACTGATCTCTGCCTCACTTTGGAACAAACTGCAAAGAATAGTCATGGGGTCATATGCTCTTCTCAACTCTAGGGAGTAGCTCTTATTTAGCTCGTAGTTACATCTAACATGTCCAGGTTTCTAGCCACAGTGCAGAATGAGCAAATCCCCAGTTTTTCCTGGAATTGCATTTGATCATTGAATAAAGTACTTGTTGCTGGGTTAATAATCCTGTCTCAGTTTTTTGAACCTTAGATGGATGATCCAGTCTCTACTTATTGCTGGGTGGATGACCCGGTCCCACTTATTGCTGAGTAAGTAATCTTGTCTCTGTTCAGCACAGAATGCTGAGTGGATGTCCTGTCTCTGCTTAACACTTACTGCAGGCTGGACGATTCAGTATTAATCTATATTGACTGAATATGTATTGCTTCCATGTTTTGACTGTAGTGTAGATTAGATATCTAAAACTATAATAACTGCAAGGTGGGTCATCCTATCCCATATATAAAAAAATAAATACAATTAAGAAGAATAACCTCTTTTCTTTAGTCACTGCAAGGCCAATACTCTTATCCTATACTGTACATCAGATGTAAGGAGAGCAAGAAATATTGCCTTTGTTCTTAAGCCTAATGATCAAAGTTAATGATCCAATATTTAGAATGTGCTCAACAGTGGAAAACCATTTGTGTCACATAAGAACCAGAAAGAACACAGTTTAGTTATTCTGCTATAATAACTGAAAATGACCAAACTTGCAACCCTTCTGTAAAACCTGTATGGAGGGTAACCTTGTCTGTCGTCTTAAGATAACTGAAGGAGGAATGAGCCTGTCTCTGTGACTATATTTAATATTAGCTGAAGGACTTTCTGTTTCATATAATGAATTCTAGGTGGGTAACCCTGTCTCTCTCTTTCATTCTGACCTATGTCTCTTCTGTAAAACCTGCAAGGTGGACGATGTTTCTGTCTCAGTCTATTGTACAATGAGCACAAGGAGCATCAACTTAGACTGAACAATATCTGGAACTGGGTGAATGATCCTGTCTTACCTAATAAATTATGTCATGGAGTATCTGTTTCCCTTGTAGTGTGACTACCAGGAAGATTACATTTTTTCTTCACTCTAATGGTCTGTAGTTGAGTGATTCTGTATTTGAACAGAATCTTAATGTTGACTAGATTCCTTTCTCATACAAAGGCCTTAGGGTTCCTGGCCTTGTCTTTGTACTAAATTGACTTCAAGATGGATACATTTTATTTAATACACTGACTGCAGTGTGAACCTTTACTGTGCAATAACAACCCAGAGCTATGTTATCAGGCCAGGTGTTGCAAAATATCAAGATAAAGCCACATTTAACAGGATCCTCTCTTAAACCAGTCACTTATTCCAACCAGACAAATCACTCAACTGGATTTGAAGGAATCTCCTTCTATCACATGCCAGAGTACCAAACATTATTATATAGAAAAGCAAGAACAAATGGCTGACTGCCAAATCCAGCAAGAGTGCAATTTGGGTGATAAATAGAGACCAAGTGACAAAAGAGTCAGTGACAAGAATTTAAAAACCATGACTAACGTGCAAGAAGATCCATAAATCGTTTTTAGGAAGACTTGCACAAAATACAGCATTGATCAAAGTGTTTCTTTACACTTTGTACCTGACAGGCATTATGGACACTTATCACCTTTCTACTGCTGTACATCTTTGTAGCAGAGTAAGGGCCAAAGAACAGTGAAAAACAGAATCCAAAGAGAAACAGCAGTGGTGGAAGCGGTCACTTGGATTCACATTTCTGTCTCCACCATAGTCATGGAACCTTGCATACAAATCACCAATTTAGGCAAAGTCTTCATACTGTGTTACATAATCACAGTTAGCTGCTCATTGGGTGAGCAACTGTTAGCAAACATTTAGGCCTTATGCCAGTAAAGAGAGAGATAAGTCACTACTGATATTGAGTGTAGGCGATTTGAAAATGTGAGCCAGAATCATGGTCAGGTGGAATAAGATCAGTGAGGTGAACAGACAAAGTTGAAACACAGGAGATTATGGAACACTAGCCATGTGCGCCCAACTACGTTGCGCGTGTTAAAGTTGTCTGTGAAGGGCTCCCTGTTTAAACGCGGCTGCCAGTCGTGAACTGGGCCCTTCGTCACACAGCATTATGATTTTTTATAAGGGAAACAAAATTACAAAAGAAAACCCTTGGATATTGATTCGATAGGAACGGCCTACTCGGAATCACTGTCCGAATCGTAATTATGTGGTGGTGTAGGAGCATTTCTGCTTCTGTCCGTTTACAGTCCGTCTCGTTTTCACGACGCTGTCATTTCCTCTCACGATCTCTTCTCAACCTTTCTCCAATCTCGCAGATTGCTTTGTGGCAATCCAAAGAGTAAGGCAATATACACGGAGCAATGGTTATAAAAGGTGGACACATAGGTATCCAGGCTCTTTAAAGCATAAATAGGGATCACTTCACTGACATGTGAGCAAGCCACGGTACAACTGTGAGACGCGCAGCACTCACCGGTTACAAGGTAACAATAATAATTTCCGGAACGTGCTGTTACGTTGTCATTCATTTTACCCACTGTGTTTCTGTCACTCATATGTTACGTAGGCACGTACCTTTTATCTTCGGAAATCTCATTCTCTAACCAGGCCTCAGGAGCTAACCAGCGTAACACTGTCCACCACCCCTTTCGTTATTCCGGCACATTGTTGACATCCGTGAGTAACAACAACGTACTAAACTGGAAGGTGGTCTACACATGCGTGGAATTCGCGGACCAACAAAAATCAAGATCTAAATGAAGATCTCTTTAGTTAATTTAAAGCACAACAATTTGTTTAGTTTGAATGTCTGTGTTTTGAGGTGTGACTGGTGTACTACAGTCTTCAGTAGTATAAGCCTGGAGGAGATCCTTAATGCAATGCCTGTGTTTTAGCTGTCTCTCTACTGCCATCTAGTGCTTCTTCTAATTCATTCTCGGACAAACAAAGATCAAGATCCAAATGAAGATTATATATAGAGATATTTAGAAGCAAGCATACAATTGGACAAAATCATGACAGTAAAGGGTTAAATGAACAATACGAAAATGAGTAATCACACAAAAAATATAGAGGTAGTAATTGTTCCACCAGTTAAGTTCCTGTAATGGCTGAAATACTTCTTGTCAATGACCAGTGTATCTTTGATTTTGATTTCATATACTTTATTAATCCCCAGGGAAAATTGTCTTTTATGGTTACCTTTAAGGGCCAGAGCACACGGACAGCCATTGTATAATGCCCCTGAAGCAATTTTCAGGTTAAGAGCCTTGAGCTATACGTATGGCTGATCACAAGGTGT
This sequence comes from Polypterus bichir lapradei, assembly GCA_026402145.1. Taxonomy (NCBI): domain Eukaryota; kingdom Metazoa; phylum Chordata; class Cladistia; order Polypteriformes; family Polypteridae; genus Polypterus; species Polypterus bichir. The sequence continues at coordinate 10,194,377 of JANRMT010062843.1, read as the reverse complement.
CAGGCATGAAGCTCCAGGAAGCTATCCTGGGAGAACTCAGGAGGTGTAGGTTCAGTCAGCCCATGCTCACTTGGCCATAAGAGACCTGTTGTTAGTTAAGCTGGAGTGATCTCAGCAGGTTTTAAAGACTTAGTCTGTCCTCACTTTCTAATTAGCTTCTATATGAATTATGGAAATTACTGAATTACATTTTACCATTAAAACCTCCAGTGCGTCACCAGTATCTGAGAGCATAAGGCAGTCTGTGCCACTCAGCAGCTATAAAAACTAAAAAAAACCTGGCAATGTCTGAACCTTGGGGCCCTGTCTGCTCAGTATGTTAATTCTGGATATATTCTGTGAGAAAGTGGAGCAGCAGAAGGCAGGGCCACACAGCTTTTCCAGTTGGTTGATGGAAAGTCCACCTTGCTGTTCAGAGAATTCTCGTTGATATCCAATGCTATCCTGCCATCCTGAAAATGAATTATTTAGATTGAGCTTAATATATTCAAAAACTCTTCCTGATATGTCATTTAAGCACCAGGGCAGAACAACACCCTGACAGTTCATTTCAGGGGCAGTTGAATCAATGATCTAAGCATCTAAACTTAGGAAAAACAAGCATTAGGAATATTGCAGGACATATTTAAATATTTTTATCAGGACAATTAAGGCTGTGTATATTCAAGCCTAAGTAAGTTCTACTGAATTATGGTGCAGACAAGGGCAGAGTAGCCTAAAAAGCATAAGAGGCTTAAAAAAAATCAAACTAACTGCAATGCCAGATCTAAGAAGGAAGATGTTTACAAGAACTAAGTGAGTTGACCTCTTTGTTCAGCACCACTAGGACACTCCAGTCACTATGAGTGATTTCTGACATGTTAACTCTTGTGACAAATGAATAAGCTTGAGAATACAGCAGCTGAATCAGAACTGTAAAGAAGCCTGACAACATGGCAGTTACATGCAGACAGCATACATAGTAGAGTCAGAAGCAGCTTCAGAGCAAGAGACTTGTAATGAGCCTGTGAAAATACAAACTTATTCTACAGGCTCATATGGAGACTGGCAACATGCAGAAGAGTTACAGAGGGTACTAATGAACATGAGACAACGCATGCATAATAAACCGAAAGGCACATATAATAGATAGATAGATAGATAGATAGATAGATAGATAGATAGATAGATA
>JANRMT010062843.1:10165807-10193196 GCA_026402145.1 Polypterus bichir lapradei | reverse complement strand
TAGATAGATAGATAGATAGATAGATAGATAGATAGATAGATAGATAGAGTCATGCATGTTCATTTGGGAGACAGCTTAAGGGCTCTAGTAAACTTGGTTTGGCAGTGTTTTCTGATCCTTTCTCTCTTTCTCCCTTGGCAGACCAGGTGATTGACAGCCCTACTATCACCGACGTCACCTCCTTGATCTGCCCCTTCCTACCATCTTTCTTCATAAACTGGCAAACCAGTTACCTACTTCAGTTCTGTTTGGACTCATGACTGTAAAGACACTCCTGCAACTAATTGCGTGTTGAGTTACATAAGAAACTGTCAAATTATATATATATACACGCACTATGGTCTGAACACACACCAGAATGATGAAAAAGGAAGAAGATTTAAGAAGAAAGAAAACTTCTGACTTGGCTGTCACCATCAGTTGAGTAACTGATAAAAAAGCGCTATATAAATGTAATGAATTATTATTATTATTATCACTGTGAGGCATTATGCAAGCATATTGCTGTTGTTATAAAGGAGCCCCAGCTGCGTTTTTTGACACACTTCTGCTGAATAATTCATTGGCTCAAAGTCCTCAGTGTTAGTGTGTCAGAGAGAGGATGTGCAGTATTGCTCATAATGGCACACAGTTTTATTTTGATTCTGTCCTTTGCTACTACCTTCAGGGGGTTCAGATTGCATCCCATAAATGAGCCTGCCCTTTAAATTAGTTTGTTAATTCGGTGGGCCTCTCTTGAAGTGATGTTACCAGACCAGCACACTACATGATAGCAAATCACACTGGCCATCACATAGTTGCAAAGGTTGTGAAGGATGTTATGTTCCACATTAAAGTAATAAAGTCTCCTAAGGAAAAAAACCCTTTTTTAATATGGCTCCTCTGTTTATTAATGGCTACTCTGTTTATTAAGGAATACAAGAAATCATCAGCTCTGGAAAGACAAGTGGGATAATGAAAGTAACATGTGAAGACTAATCTGGGAATCACTGAAGGTGTCGCTATCACAAAGGATCTATGGTAAAAACATCTGTAAAGCACTTGGATATCCTTTAGTCGAATGAGAAAATAAAAGCCTCTAAAGATACTCATAAAGAGACTGAGAACCATGCATAGAGATTGTATCTGGGGGATCCTTTTTCCATTATTGTTTTCTTTTTTTAATTAACTTACCATTAAGCATGATATACAACAATTGAGCATACAATAATTAATACCATATTTCATATCAAATTCAATCTCACCACTAACTCTAACACTTCTGGAGTGCTACGAAATCAAATAAGCTAATATCTACTTATCCCTGAAATATATCAGACAATCTAAAAGGTTAGCAGAGGTCAAACATGGCGTGCCAGACCCAGCCGGGATGCTTGGACGGTCCACGAGAGGGATGATACCTCGCCTGGGCCACAAGAGGGCAGTCGCTTGGGTCTGCTTGGGGGCCACTGGAACGGAGCTGAGAAGCTCATCCCTCTGGGAGGATGTGGCCACCACCAGGGGGCGCCCAGACAATTATGGAACCCTGGATGACAGCACTTCCGCCACCCCAGGAAGTATCATCAGACGGAGCACCTGGAGCTCATCCGGGTCATTATAAAAGGGGCCGCCTCCCTCCAGTAAACAAGTTGGGAGGAAGGAGATGGAGCTTGTGAGGAGGAGAGTGGCGGTCAGAGGAAGAGAGAAAGAAAAAGAAAGAAAGAGAGACAGTTGTTGGTGACAAGGCATTGTGGTGCTGTGAATAAAATAAAAGTTTGTGTCTTGGACATTCTGGTGTCTGTCTGTCTGTGTCCGGGGGCTGGCTTTCCACAATGGTTACTCCAAGTACAACAGTAATGACTTAACATTGTCAAACCTGATTAAATCAAGTCAAGGTTTAAGGTCCAAAATTTTTCAAAGTAGCAATGGGCACAAGGCAGGAAACCGTCCTAGATAGGGCACCCACACAGACAAAGGAAGAAAAAGCAAAGTCCACACAGTCAACAAACAGGTTTGAGATATGAATTTGTGGCAATGGATCCATGAGGTGGTGATCGACCCAGTGCTGTGTCACACCTCAATATTAATAGGTTCTTGCTCTATTTTAAGCATCTGGAGGCTCCTGAAGAATTTGACAATATTTACAAATACACATAGCTAATGGATGAAGATGGGAAGCTGGTGGCTCAAAAGGACACTCTAAAGTATAATATTTCCTCCAGCCTTGTTCTGGTTTTCAGCCAGCGTCATACTGAAATTAAGCTTTCTTCCATTAGAAATGTATTTTATCAGAAAGAAGAAGTGGGGTTTATAGAGGACTAATATAGAACAAAAGCAGCCATTCTATTTCACATCCCAGCAGCTTCGGTGAAGGTGTATTCATGCTGCTCACATGTTGCTACTTTATAGAAATGCTAATCTGTGACACTCATGGCTTAATTGGCTCATGAGCTGCTTATGCATGATAATTAAGCTGTTTTCAAAAGGAACTGCAGTTTTGCATATTTGGGTACTGATGGCACCTTATATGAATATCAGAACAGGGAGAAATGAACACAAATAGAAGAGGGGTAATCAACAGTCTGCTGGCCAAGTTCACTACAGAGGTGCTACAGATGGCACCTGCACAAAAGGGCAAAAATGAACGTTTGGAAGAAACAGGCACAGGGAGTAAAAACCATTAAACCTCCAATATGGAAACTAAGCAGAAACGTGTAGGCTTTTTAAGGAGAGATGCACAAAAGCTTCCAAGAAATAAGCTTTAGTTTAGATTTTTGATCCATTTTGATAAGTACGGCCCTACAAGCTTGCCAGTCTTATTCACCTAGATTCTCGAAAACAGCATCAAGTCGAGAACTGAAAGTCCCTAAATTCCTATTTTCTACCCCACTACTTGATAATTCATTCCATGTATTTAGGGTTCTTTGTGTGATAAAAAAAACTCTCTAACAGTTGTGCAAAATTGGAAGTATTTCTTTTAAAGTAATATCTGAGACATTGTACTAATTACCGTTATAATTTTAAACCCTTCAGTCATGTCATCTCTTAGTCTTAAATTTGGAAACTCAGCTATGTTGTTGTCAGTGATCAACTGGAGAAACACAAAAAAGATCAGCCATTCTAGAGTCAGTGCAAAGGACAGAAATGATTATTCAATCTATTATCAGTTCTAACACAGATGGGAAAACCAACATTTTAGTCATCACAGAACACATGTAAGATCATGCAACAGTCATCACAAAGAACAACCTGAATTTTTAGAATCCATACAATAAAGAGGAAGAAAGAAAAAGTCATATCATTTTATAACCTGCCTAATCTGCGCCATGGTCGTCTTTGGAGTATGTGGAGTTCTAGAGCTTATTCTAGGCAGAAACAAACCCTGGCCAGGTCACCAGTTGTGAACGCTAGGTGGCACTGTTGCCCCTTTAAACCCAACAGACAGACACTCAGGACTCCAGGTAAAAGCACGAAGAAGTTCTTTTAATTATTTTCTTCTCCAACAGTGCTCCCTAAGCACCACAGCCACAATAAACAGACAAGTAAACCAGCACAATAATACAGTAATCACAATATTCTCTCTTTCTCTATTTTCTCCTCCATATCCCTCAGCAAGCTTTGTCCACCTCCACCTGACTCTGGCTCACTTGCTGGGTTCTCAGAAGTCCTTTATATAATCCTTGACCCAGAAGTGCTTCTGTTCTTCCTCCCAAATGACTTGCCAGAACTTCCAGGTCAGATGGAGAATTTGAGTTCTGTAATCAGCCCGGAAGTACTTTGGGGCTTCCACCCTTGTGACTTCCTAGTACTTCTGGGCTATAAGGGAAGCATGACCCCCCCACGGTCCTTCCACAGCACCCTCTGGTGGCACCCATGGCACCCAACAGGGCTGAGATACCAAACTCCAAGTCCCAGGATGTCCTGTGGGCACTGCTACAGTCCAGGGGAGCTGCCATCTAGCGTCTTGGGGGAGGCAGTGTCCAAAAGTTGCTGCCTTTCCCTATTCTTCCATTCCCGGGGTGTCCCATCCGGGCTGAGATGTTGTCCATCTCTTACACAGTCTATCACAGGGCATGCATATGCACACACAAAACACACACTAAGATCAATTTAGTGTCGTCAATTTACCTAACATGCATGTCTTTTGAGAGTAGGAGGAAAACGGAGGACACACAGGAAACCCATGCAGACATGGGGAGAACATACAAACTCCATGAACGAAGGATATGGGATGCAAATCCTGGCCACCTCACCATGCTGTCCAACAGCAAAAGACATTTATCATAATATATTTCTACAGTGACCAGTGGTTAATATTACCCCAAAGACCCATGTTTAAATGTCAGTCAGTTTTTACGATTCTGGAGTGTTTGCACTTCCTCCCGTGGTGTTTGTGGATTTTCTGAAGATATACAGGTACTGCTGATTTATGATACTAAATATGAGAATATGGGTGCATATGTGAGTGGAATTCAATACAGATTTAGTTTATTCCCTGCTTCAGGTACTTCCAAGTCAAGCACTGGCTTCCCATGACCCTATAAAGGAATAATAAAAATTTCATAGAGTAGATGGACAAATATTTCTATAATATATACTATGTCAATGTACTTTACAAGTACAGAATTAATAGAACAATTTACAATCCGAGCACAGGCAGGGTAACTTGCTGAGGGTTACTCCTTGAGACATAACTGGAGAACTGAACCTACAGCTATCTTGTTGTTTATTGTCCAGTGCTTTAGCAGTTGGTTTATTATATCAGAGAGGAGCAATTATATTTTATGTAGTCGCTAAATCCACAAGCGAGATTGGCTAGCTCATTGCCATTATGAAAAGAAAAGTGATTATGTACCTTGTGGTCATAAATATGGGCAGGATATCTACAATACAATCAAAAGAAGTGACAGGATCATCATAAAAAATAGGTTGAAACCATCTATCCTGCATTCAGTGGAGAAGACAGGTAACATCATTTGCCATCCCACCATTATAACCACTGACAGGATCATCAGAACTGAATTAGTGCTGGACAAAACCACATTTACTGTCATATTGCTAATGGAAACAAACAAGATTAGCCAGGCCCTGTACAGTAGGCAGAGAGGATCATCTAATCTCCTTTTCTGTCACAACATGTCCTAAAAGGCCCTATCATCCGGTCCCATGGTTTCTCTTATCAGTGCTCTGCTAATGATATGCAACTGTACCTGTTGTTCCCACTTGAGGACCACACAGTATTAGCTGGAATCTCTGCATGTCACAATGAATGATGGAACAGCTCATCCTGGCCAAGATGGGCCTTCTTATTATCCCAGCTTGTCTGTCTATTCAACACCCCATCTTGGTCCAGCTTGACTCGTTATCACTAACAACTACCAGGGTTTGTACACAACCTTGAGGTGGTGATTAACGACCAGCTATCATGTTGCAGTGGTCTTTTGGTCCTGCAGATTCACTCTACACAATATCTGCTAGATTGACCATATCTGTGTGAGTGTGCTGCCCAACTCCTGGACCAGGCTTTTGTATTGTCACATCTGGACCATTGCAGCTCTCTGCTGGCATGTGTCATAAAGCCACTGCCGATGAATTCAAAATTCAGCATTACGTGTTGTGTTCAACCAGCCAAGGCAGGCAGTCACTCCTCTATACGGATTACTACATTGGCTCTGTGTAGCGACAGTATTAAGTTAAAATCCTTGATACTTGCCTACAGAATAATCAATGGTTCAGCACCTACTGTATATACAGTATATATGAAGACACTTCTGAGGTCCTTCTCGACCACACAGGTCTGCTGATGAATGGCGTCTAGTAATGCCACCTCTGCGTGGCATCAGAACTCATTCCTGACTCTTTTCATGTGCAGCTGCTAGCTGGTGGAACATGTTGCCCACCTCCATTCAAAATCCTGTCTCCATCAATGTGTTTTAGAAGCTTTTTCAGACTCTTTTATTTGATGAATGTTTGTCTACTTAATAATGGCTTTAATAGGTTCTTGTAATGAAGGGTGTGTAACTAGCTTATATTTTGTTCAAAGCTCTTTGCATGTAACAATCAATTTTGTAACTTTGTCCTGTAACACTTGTCTCCAAAACATTCCCCAAGACTGATGTTTGCTCAGTTATGTTGACCTCTTTTTGTAAGTCGCTTTGGATAAAAGCATCTGCTAACTAAATAAATATAAATATACTCTATTATCATGACAAGCACACAAACACTCATTTACATGGCATTCAGTGTAGATGTGTAAAGTAATCCAGTGACACTTTACTTTAGGCATTAATATAAAGCAGCTATTAACAGTCCATAAATATTTTGTTAAGTGTTATTAACAATGATTAATGTTAATTAAAAGTAATAAGACTTTTGAAATGTGTTAGTATCATTTTTCATTGTTTTCTATCATGTTAAAAGAATTAATCGTAGTTACTCATGCCTGAACTAAAGTGTTACCAGTAATTCTACATGCATTACTAAAGCAACCTGTATTATATACAGTAGTCTAAATTGATACTGTCTAGCAGTAGGGTTATCTTTTATGCAGTAAAATAACAACAAGGATAGAATCAACCACCATTGCACTTAGGATCATGCAATTTGCAGTTAACATAGAAGACGAACAGTGTCATCCATCCTATTGTTGTAACATGAACAAAAAGAATCTTCAACTATGCAGTCAGTGCAGATGGCCTGTGGGATCATCTTTCGATCCTTAGAAATACAACCTGGATTATGCAGTCTGAATCACTACCAGTGAGAGGCAGAATTATCCTTTTCACAGTCAGTAAAACCACAGACAAGATTATCCGCCCCGCTATTATTCTAAGTACTGTTAGAATCATCCACACCGACAGACAGGATTATTCCAAGCCATCAGTATTACAAGCACAGACAGACTCATTCACCATGCAGTGATTGCAGAAGACAGGTAGGATCAACCACCCTGCCATCACTTCAGCCTAACAGTGAATCATCCAGGCCTCAGTACTGGACAGAGAGATTGCTGTTCATATGCAGGTACAAGTAAATGGAATTGTGTCACTAAAACAAAACCCAGCAGGCAGTGTACAAGATGGGGACTCATTCCTGTACTCCCTTTCACCACTTGTGCCCTGTTGGTTTTGAGTCCTTAGCTGTTTTGAGCAGGTACCATAAAATGGGATTGATGTTCTTTAGTTCTGTTATGGTATGCTTACACGGCAGTCTACTACACAAGGCTTGGCATTTATCTTGGGGCTATATTTAGTACACCAATGATGGCACAAGGCACAGATTTTTTTTGGAATGTAAGAAGATTCCCACTGAACTCTGCGTAGGCTGCCACACCTGTGTATTTAAAGAAGAATAAAACCTCAGCAGTCTGTTCTGAGAGTGCTTCTCAGCCTAAGAAAATTAGGCCAACAGATTGTCGTCTGATGTTGCCACCTCTGCACAATTTAAGAAGCTGTTTTTTCCAAAATCTCCTTGTCCTCCAACTGCTCTTCCTACTGTATGATAGATGTTGTTTCTGCTCCAGCTCCACTCGGTATGGAAAACTTGATTCTTATATTGGCCTTTGCCAACTCCTCACATACTGGCGTGAGTCAACGAGGCCTGGAGCCCAGAAATCTAAAAACTGGAACCTTTTGCCATGACAGTAAAGTCTGTGATTCTCAGGCAGCAGTATGTGCCCTGGAACATGCACACGCACAGATTGTACATAGCCCCCTTTAAAAAGTGCTGAGACAGTGAGGTCAAAATGACTGTTTTTGCTGTGTGTAAAAACAATTAAGTTTTTGGGATGAAAAGATGTTATAAAACTATTTAGGGTTATTCAATCTGTTATTTACCAGTATTTATACCATCTATTTCAATGACCTCATAGTCAGATGGTTAACTTAAGTTATAAAAGGAAGTTTATGAATGTCTTCTTCGTTTCTTTTTTTTTTTACTTTTGTACTACAGTTAATAATCAGTACAAATAAAAAGGTTGAGTAACGCTGCATTATGGCTATAAGAAATAACTGTCTGGATGAGTGAACCATAGGTCATTCCACCAGAACACCTGTAGACTTATTTCTAGGGGTCATCCCGAGTAATATGAATCACAACCCATTGCGATATGCCCCCACGGGTTAATGTGAGACTTTCTTCTTTATGAAACATCCCCTAAAATGGCAGACTGCTGATTGTGTAAGCCTGCTAGTTTGCCCTAATGAGACAAACCTTTTTGAGACCCACCTCAAAGAACACTGAATCATCTCACTACCCCAAACTAAATATGGTTTATCTTATTGTTTCACACCCCTTAGGGCAGGGGTCGGTCCTGGAGGGCCGCAGCGGCTGCAGGTTTTTGTTCCAATCCAATTGCTTAAACAGAAACCAATCCTTGCCAGTCTCACACCTTATTTAATTTTATGGCTTGTTGGTCTGCAATGTTAAGTTCTTATATCATAGATTATTTTTTCCTTTCCAAGGATATCATCTAAATGATTTGAAGCATAAAAGGGATATTTTTCAGACTGTCTCATTTTTTCTCATAAGTGTTTTATTAAGCCAAATAGTGCCTGATGAATCCACGTGGGTGTAAATGGTAACAAGTTAGATGGAGAACTGCTGGCTCCTTTGTCATTTGCATCTTATTGTTAATAAGGAGCAATTAAAAAACAATTAATGCAGTTGTTTAAGACTGAAATAAGTCATTAATGGTGGGGAACCTTAACAAGCGAGACCACTAAAATGATGCATCAAAGTGTCACTTGAACATTAAGTGTTTCATCAGCAATAATTGACCTCTCATTAAGGAACAGGGTTGGAGCAAAGGCCTGCAGCCACTGTGGCCTTCCAGGACCAACATTCCCTGCCCCTACCTTAGGGTGATCAGACAGCACAGGATGACACAGTTTACGTGAATAGCCTTTTGCATTGTGCATTAGATTTTGCTCAGAAAAAGTTGGATGCCTACTTCACAAGTTATGTGGAATGTATCCCATACCCCACTTACCTGCAGACAGCACCTGTTCCCTCCACCTGATAGCACTGACCACCATTGAAGCAGTAGCTAGGGAAGATGTCACAGAGGGACTTGCAGCTGGAGTTGTGTCTGGTATACCCCATGCCACATTCAGTGCTGTTGTTACGGTCAGCTCCCTGTCCAGATGCCATCTGTACATCCAATGGCCCTCCCTCTTCATCAAAGCCGCTCTGTGACACGCTCTCTGTGATGGTGAGGCGAGGGTCCGTTTTAAGGAGGGGTTTCAGAGTGCCAGTGTTCTGCAGGAGAATTTGAAGGCCAGGGAACACAGTGGTTATACGACTGTTATTTTCATCTTCCAGGTCAGAGGTTGTAGACTCACCCTCATCAGGATATACCTCAGTAGTGGTGTAGGAATCATCATAAGGAGTCAGATAATCATAAAGGTCAGATAAGGGCAAAGAAGTGGTCTCCCCCAGCACAAACGGATCATAGTATTCCCCCTCCAGGGTGTCCGAAAGAGTCTGATCCTGGACTGTTGTGCTCTCTGTTGTGGGTGAACTACCGCTTTGGCCTTCCATCTGCTTACTCACATCCAACTGGGTCACCTCCAAGCCACCTAAGGCAGCCTGTGTTGGGGAATCTGTGTGACCCTCCCACAGCACATGCTCCACCTGTTTAAAATCCAGCTGAATTTCTGTGGCTTCAACATGTTTGGTCATGGGGCTGATCGAGGAACTGTCCACAGAGACCTCCAGCAAGTGGTCCTTCTCTGCGGAATCTAGACTAATTTCTGTACTGCTAGGCATGCCCACTGTGGTCATGTCTAGCAACAAAGGTGCAATTGTGGAGCTCTCAGCCAGAACTCCCACACCACCTGCTGCCCTGTGGAAAGTGCTCTCGGAGTGTTTGAGAAGTTGATCCCCACTGCCCAGTTCCTCTTGACTCTCATTAGGCAAGCCCTGGACAATGGACTCACCGGAGATCAGCTGAGCTTTGCCAGTCATTGGAGGAGATGTCTTCATGTCAATGGCTTCAGCTCCTTGATGCTGCAATCTGCATCCCAAACAGTCCAACGTAGTATTGTTTTTGTAGTCTGGCAGAGTCACATTGTTTTCCACTGAGGCACCTGCAAAAAAAAAAAACAAAAAAAAAAGTCAATTGGTGCAAACTGAGCTGAGGATTGTCACATTGGCTTCAAGCACTGGCACTGACTCAGTAAGGGGTGAAGTGTGTTAATTGTTAGTTACCCTGCTACTTATCAGCACTGACTCAAATCGCTGTTAAAGTGCAGTAGAACTCAACTGACAAGAAGCATCTTCTGCTAAACCAGACACGTAACTGTAGGTGGTTTGTAAGGAGCAAGCCTAACTCTCTTTGTAGCAACAAAGCCAGGTGAGCTGAGCATCACCCTGATGGCAAGCAGTTCTTGTGCAGTTCATTCTATCTTAGGCAACAGTAGTGCGTAACACAATTAGAGGGCGATTACACTGGCATCCTCATTTACAACACAACAAAGTGAGTGGTGCAACTTGAGCATCGCCTCACTGGCATGCATTTATGACATTATTTTGGTGAAGTCAGTTCACAGTGTAATATAGTGGAAAGGGCAGAGGGTAATCCTTTTTCTTATGCAAGACCAGTTCTTAAAAAATAACATCACCCTTACTATAAGAAACTACACGGATTCCCTAAGGACAAGGTAGGTGGAATATGAATTATCCTACTGGCACACAGTTCTGGCACCATTCCAGCTACTGTAAGTCACTTTAGAGTAAAATACAGTTTAACTGGCAAAGCCCCTCATCTCCTACCACAGATACCAAATCTGAGAAAGCTTGTAGAAAGCAAGCTTCACCTCTTTAGTAGAAAGCACGGCAAAGTGAGAACAGCCATGACCATACAGGCACTTACTTGTGGCACCATTCCAGCTAAATTGTACAACACTAAAATGCTACTGCATACCTCATGGACCTGATCCCAGGCAGTTCTTAAAGATCAAACTATGCTATATCAGTTTAATTTTTTTTTTTAACTTCGCTGGTCCTTAGAGCTTGTTGGAACTGAAAAGCTGCCATTTGATCAAGTGGTCAGCTCAGATTTCCCTTTGTCCTGCTACATCACAGGAAGCAAGGAAGAGAGCTAGGAATTTGTAGGAGAGACATAGAGAAAAGCCAAGCAAAATGACACCTTTTATTGGCTAACTAAAAAGATTACAATATGCAAGCTTTCGAGGCAACTCAGGCCCCTTCTTCAGGCAAAATGTGATGTATAGGTGAGACATAAAAAGCATGAGGTGTTGCAGAAATGTTGGGTAGTGTTTGGTGGGTCACAGCATTTTCTTTGGTGTGGCTGAAAGATAGCTCTAGCTATAGTTACTATCAACGACATTGATTTAGAGGTGCTCATGTCATCTGCTTTCATGTAATAATTGCTAAGGGTGATCCTAGGGATATGCACAATATTTTTTTACTTTCAAAAAAGGGGGTTATAACTGAGACAAGTATAACAAACTGACATAGGAACTTGTATGATCTGTGTTATGCCATGTAAGAAATCATACATGTGTAGATTTCCACGGAAGCCTTAACTGTGTTGTGATTACAGAATTTTTACAACGCAAGTCCAGAATGACAGCTGTGTGCCTTTATATTCAGTCCTACAGTATGTGCCATGAACTTCATGTTCACATGCAATTATGTAGTGCAACCACCCACATTTAAGGAAATGCTTTGTGTGCCACTGCAAGACTGTTCCTAGCCTGCAAAAGGTAAACCAGGTAAGGTGAAATGGAATTCATCACTGGCTTATTTCATTGCCTCATATTTATTCTTAATGTATTAATTAGGAGGCTCTGTCCCCTTCTCTCCTCATTCGCCAACCCCCGGGCCTGTGCTACGCGCTAGCCTCTTTGTGGTTCTGATGCTCACTTATGGGGATGCAGATGTAGAATTTAAACAGATTTTTAGAACTAACTATTTTACATTACAGCGAGTAATTAACCATATTAAAAAAATAGTAAATTATTATTAATAGTAAAAAGTAAATTATGTTTCATGTTGCGTTAGAGGTGTTCATTGCGTAATACAATTTTGTTCTGTTTGGCTTTGAACTTAACATGCAAATACTTTTTAAACTTACACTTTTACTGTAAAACTTCAGTAAAAACAATTTTTTTAATTAAATTTTCATCTATATCGCATTGAATTTTGATTCTGTGTTTGGACTTTCATCGTGCCAACGCAATGTATAATTGCCCGTAATTGAATTCCGTTTCTTTCTCTCTATTAAATGAAATGATTTTTTTGAATGTTTGGCTCTGAGATTTGTTAATTGTCTTTGCAAAAGCTATTTTAACAGGAAACTGTTAATGTTTTAATACGAATGGCATATCAAGATCTCCTTTCTTGTGTAATGTTATCTGCAGAAGATGTACTACATTACCTTTCTTGGATACTTTCTATAGTAATTCATGTGGTGGAAGACTGTACGGTGTTAATGGCTGTAGATATTCTGTAAGTTTTAGCATAGTCCATTGATACACATTTAACCAATATGCCGTGTAACCGATCGACATTTTTGGTGTTCATTCGTTTGACTTCATTGTTTCTCGGTGCTAGGATTGCCAATGTACTAATTTTTTCTGTTGATAACCCTTCGTGATGAAATTCTTCAATAAGATTTAGACATAATACGTCTTCTTTAATTGGGAACTTAAAGTGAGGAAAACATTAAAATTTATAAAAGCTGACAGAGAAGGAAATGTGTCTGTCAAAAGCATTCACACAAATGAGAGGTGCGTGGTTGAATATGGTTGAGAGGAGAGCGTGACTTGAAAAAATCTCATGGCCAAAGTCTCATCTCTTGGGACTTGAAAAAATCTCTTGAAAAAAATCTTGTCTCGTCCCAGGATTTTTTAATATAATAGAGAGATGTTTATTTTGGAATGCAGTGTGTCTTCATAGTTGCCAATGTTACAATGTTACTATCCTTGAAATCCAGCTCAGTTCACAGCTTTGATTCCACCTGTGTGGACTTTGCCTATTCTGTCTTTTGTTAATTTCTTTGGTGGTCTCCATGTTAACCTAAACATTTGATATTAGATTAACTGGTGACTCTAAATTGGCTTGAATTAAGTATAGATGTCTTCATGACTGTTTCTGGTAATACATTGGCATCCCATTAGTGTTTTTTTCTTAACTAGATAAAATTATTTAGAAAACTAATGAATGAGAGACTAAACACATTTAGAAACAGATGGTGTAATTTTAAAAAGAAGAAGCCCAGTGCTACAAGGGTGAACACCACATCTCCATTTTTGACTACAATAAACTAGAAGTAGAACTAAATAATGTGCCAGCTCTTTTAGTTTCCCACTTTGATCTGTGACTATTGTACACACCCACATCATAGCAGTGGTAGAAGAAGAGGAACACTGCCAAGAAACTAAAGTGTCAATTTAGTACAGAGATATGTTATTTAATCAGTACCTGAGCACATGTTGGATAGGTATTTAACAGAGATTCCATAACAATTCTAGGATTAGTACACAATACGGCAGAAAACTTTACATTCCTATCCAAGCAGGACCTCAGAACACCGACGTATCATGGCCTCTGTTACAGGAATTGTTAGTTCTATACCAATAATTGAGTCTCCTGGATAATGGGATTGCTCTTCAGCCCCTCTCTCTTTTCTGTATGTTTTAAGCACATTAAAGTAATTTCAGCATGTGACCACCAGGGCACTGAATAGACCACACAGTCTGTATTGTCCCCAGTCACACTTCACTTCTCTAAACAGCCTCAAAAGGAGATTCTTTATTTGCATTTTTTAAAATGCCTGATGCAGCTGCCAAACAACTATATGGGTACAATTGTGAGGTAGACAGGATTCTCACTTTAAGAAGAGCACCAGTCTGTTGGTGCTTCATGGAATTACACAGCTTGAGGCATAGGGATGAAGGCATAGTGCTGGACTACTTCATCTCTGTTTCTCTGACCAAAACAATCAGAAGGCAGTTTACAAGGTGATACACCTATTATAAATCTTGCACATTCTATATCGAGCACTTAGTTTGCCAGTTTCATTAAGGAGAGGAAATGATACAGTTAACACACAAATGACATTAGAGATGAAAAATGAGTTAATTCAAATTGTAAACTTTCACTAATTAGGCATACTTAGCAATCAGACTTGAACGGTTTCATTTTTGTCCCAGTAGCTTAAATATCATTGATCCTCAAAATACTAGCTTATTCATAATCTTTAGAATTCTGTCCATTTATTTCCTTTTTCTCCTTTATTTAAGACAGGGTGGCAAAGAGCTCATGTCTAGTCTGGCAGTCACAGAACCCTCAAAATCACTAGTACACTTACTGAAGTCCTTAATCTTTGGGTGGCATCAAAAGAAAATAAGAAAAATCTTCGCAACTGCAAAGTGAACATGCAGAGTCGATACAGAAAAGAGCCAAAGGAGACGTGATTATGTAACCTAAGCACTTGTTTGATTGCTGTACCAGGCATTTCTAAAAAAGTCGCAATTCTCTGTACCCAAGACCCAAGAGGAGAACACATTCGTTAATCCAATAAACATCCATCTATTTAGAGAACTCACTTAATTCAATTATATGGATTCACAGAACACACTCATTATAAATTAAACAATTAGTACTATATTAACAGTTTTGATTTAGTACTAATTGATAATAATTGTCTAAAATAACTCCCCAATGTTAGCGATCACTTGAACTGCCTAATGGCAATTAAAAGATGATGTTATAAATTAGTGATTCCAATAAAAGACCAGATTTGAATCATTAAACTCAATAAACTCAAAAGTAAGCAATTGATCAATGTATCTAAGTTAAATTATTGTAAATTTAAATAAATAGACCCATATTTAAGTTCTACTCTACAATATACAAATCTTTAATGACAGACATTATGAAACTGTGAACGTATACTCAAAATCAGTAAGGCATTAATGGGAATCTGATAATTAATGAGCCAGACATTAAGCAGTTCTGTTAACATGTTACTCTTAGTGATTAATCCATTGAGTTATATTACTCGTTTTAACTTACTGTACAGTTGTCATTCATGCGCGTCAGAGGATCTTCTCACAGGCTCTGTCAAAGTATGTAATAACACTCCTCGATGAGAAGAGGCATTATCACTAACATTGCCATCTCCTTCTCTAACCACACTGCCAAAAAACCACCCAGTGAGGGCATCTGACTCCACCCCTTCTGTTTTACTCTTCATAAAAGTTCGGGCTTCCCAGAAGGAGGTGCCATTTTTTGCAAGAGCATCCCACCAGACAGAGCTCCCAAGAAACTGACCGAGCGCCAGTGGCTAACTAGCTGATTTATTTAGTTTATTTCCACCTGAGTATTTGGAGGGTTAGTACACCCAAGGGCATTTATTTTAGTTAGATTTACAGACAGTAAATGGGAAGGCCCGGTTGGTTCCCCAAATGTTTCTTTTTTTGGAGCTGCTGTTACTGCACCCAACCATGCAACAAAAACAGTAATGCAGAATATTAATGAAATACTATTTCCCTGTTAACTAAAGGCATACTGTTTGGATTCAGAATTCATTATTCTGTTAATTCTACTCTCATAACTCAGAATTTGTACCAATAAATGATTAGTGAGGTGAAATTACTTTAATGCAGATGGCCATCAGTCCCAGAATACTGAGGAAGTCCACCCTGGTTTTGTCTCTGACACACAGTATGTACATCCTCCCTTTGTTTTTCTCCAAAAGACATGTATGTTAAGTTAGATTAATTAGCAACTCTTGATTAGCTCCATATGAGTGAGTATGGCTGTCTGCATGAGGTTGCTCATATCAAATAAATAAAACTATATCAGGCAAGTTAACAAAAAGATGGATTAAACTGTTAGCTTGCCTGAGAATAAAGGAGCTGATGTTTTTCTTTTTGATTATAAATGCAGCAAAAGTTCTCCCGCTGATAGGTCGGGGCTTGATTTTACTGTATAATTTCTGGTATTTTATAAGTCGAATGCAGAAAACTCAAACTATTGGTTGAAGAGATTATGATATGCTAACGCCCACCTGAGAGAGTAACAAAAGAGCACATTGCCTTTTTTTTCTATGTATTGTACCTACATGACCACATGGTAATACCTGAACTGTTTTGAAGCAACGTTTGCACTGTTTTCTTTTTTTTATCTCACATCCTCATACACCGTTATCATAAGAGCATCCCTTATCTATGATGGAGCGTTTGATCAGAAGACAATATGAAGCTGGTTTTAAATTGTGGCGAAAGAAATTGGTAACTGTGCTGCTGCAACAAAATTCAATGTGTCTGAGAAACCGATGTGAGGTTGGACGAAGCAAGAAGATGGAAACAAAAAAATTTTTTTAAGTGTTTCATTTTTGAACAGGTGTATAAGCCCGATTTTATTATCAATATTTTTGGGTTTCATTGCCAAATTTATACGCAAGTATATATGGTACTTCAATTTCAACCCATCTTAGATGGGTAGCACAGCTGACCTTATAATTGGTTAATGGGCGTTTCAGTGTGGATAAACAGAAAAGGAAGTACTTTTTTCATTTAAATGATATATCAACCTTAACTAATATGTTAACAAAAAATCATTAATTCTTCATATCTATAAATATTTATTAAAACACTAATAATTTCTTAATATACAGTATATACTATGCATTGATGATTAATTAAGAAGCTGATATTAACCTGTTTAATGGTAGAATATACCTAGTTAGTCTCATATTGACTTAAACATTTATACATAAGATATTCAGTATATTAAACAAATATGGCACTACATACAATCTATAGACAAATTATTAATGCCAATGATTAATAAATGAGGTAACATTAATCCGGAAATCAAGTCAAACCTAATGATTTAAATTATAATACTAGGTATTTTTACCTCAAATATCTCAAGTAACCTACTGATATCTACATCATCCAGCTTAATAAAAGGACAAGTATCTACCTGTGTGTGCGCGTCTGAGTTTCCATTCTGTTGCTAGTGTTAGAAAGAAAAATGTAAAAATACGCAAATCATGTTGAAGAAAGGTAAATAAATAAATAAATAAATAAATAAATAATACTAGAATTACCAAATGAACTGTAAAAAAAGGAATACTGGTCTTATTGGCCTATTCTGTTGTCTGACATTATAAACCGGCAGCAACAGCGTGGTAGCGAATTTCTCCCGCGTGGTAGCGAATTTAACCCACTCGGGCTACATGAACGAAGTTTATAGCTGAAACACTAGTGATTGATAATGTTACATGGTGGGCAATGGATGAGTGAAAATAACAATAAATTGAGGCACAGGTCCACCAAAAACCTTGACACGACTAGACTAGAGTCGATAAACCAGGCCAATGTGGTAGCAACCACTGTTGCATTTTCCCTGCAAAGTTCTCTGTATCTGTGGTGAGTTCCACAAGCGATGCTGTGAGGAAGCAAAAAAGAACAGGCAGCTCTATTTATCTGAAGAGGAAAAAAATTCTACGAGAGAAAGTGTCATAGCAGATGTGTATTATTATACCAGACCAAATGGACAAGCCATACATCAAACAAAAAACATACTGTATGGTCTACGTTGATTCATTAGATTTCAACCCATCTTCAATGGGTAGCACAGTTAGTGAGTATATATTCTAGTAGCTGCAGGACAGAATTTAAATAACTAGGCATTATAAATTTGATAAATTGCAAAACATACTGAGGATTTATTAATACTACCGTATATACTTGCAGATAAGTTGTCTCGCGGATAAGTTGGGACTTGATTTTATCGTATAATTTCTGGTATTTTATAATGTCGGCCATATAAGTCGAATGCGGAAAACTCACGCTATTGGTCCAAGAGATTATGATGTGCTAACGCCCACCTGAGATTGTGATCACGGAGCACACTGCCTTTTTTTTCTATGCGCTGTATCAGCGTGTGCTCCTAACCTCTCTCTCTCTCTGTTGTGCCTACATGACCACACAGTAACACCTGAACTATCCCCAAGCAACATTTGCACTGATTTGTGTTTTTGTATCTGACACCTTCATAACCTTTATCATAAGAGCATCCCTTATCTACGATGGAGCGTTCAATCAGAAGAAAATATGAAGCTGGTTTTAAATTAAATGTCGTTGAAGTAGTGAAAGAAATTGGTAACTGCACTGCTGCAACAAAACTTGATGCATCTGAGAAACTGATACGAGATTGGAGGAGGCAAGAAGATGTAAAAAAAAAAAATCAAGTGTCTCATTTTTGAACGGGCGTATAAGTCGTGGTCTGATTTTATGATTGATTTTTCGGGTTTCAAGACACGACTTATATGCGAGTATATACGGTAATCAAATAATGAAATGTTTTTACTCTGATAACTCACATAAAATACAAATGATTAATTAATTAAATAAATATGGACCTGATGATTAATTAATGTTAGAGAATAATTCATGTTAAAGATCTTAATCAAATGTCTACATCACAAAACATTGACATTTAATAAGATACTGTAACTAATATAAAATAAACATGAAAACTTGCACAACTTGATTAATCAGATTATATTAATCTGACAATACAATAACCTGCTGATGAACAATTGATATTATCACACAATTTGAACCTAATACTTCATAAAATATGCTATTAATATTCTTAATATTATTGACCTAATAATTACATTTTCTTACTTTTGATGATTTATATAAAACACCAGCAATTAAATAAGATGATATGACCCTGCTAGCTCACTCAACACTATGATGAATAAGTAATGAGATTATATTAATCGCATAACTAAATCGCAACATGCGGTTATCTAATTAAAATGATGATATTATCCTGACAACGCTTGCACCATAAAAATGATTTATTTATTGGCCAATATTAGTCTGCTAGCTCAGACTTCTGGACGCAGTTTAGTTGCTGAGCTAGTGTTGATCATGTCCTGAGCAGACAATTCATTGTTTTCTCTCAGTGTCATTTCATAACTCTTATTTAAGTGTTTCTTACTAATAAATAATATGATCTTATGACAGCATGTTTGAAGCACGGCTATAAATAGGCTAATTGGTTTCCCTTGTGTTACTGCCCAATGTTCATTAATTCATTATGCTGTAATGGCACAGAGCCCCCAGGCATCTCTCCTCTTTTGGAATAATGCCAAGGAGTCCAAAATTATCAAAAATGTGCTGTGTGTTGTTTGAAACTACACACACACAGAAGTGATGAACAAAAGGATAAAATAAACAAACCAAAGAGAAATCCCACAGCCCCATTGTGCCTAACAATACAGGCTATGCCTCCCTTGTCTGAGAAGTGGGGTAGCTCCTCCTCTTCCTCACCTCTCAACACTACACAAAGCTGTTCCTCTCACCTCTCATCTCTCACACTTGCTTTTTCTACATCTCTGGCCTCCATCCATCATGCCAAATTGTAATTCTGTAATTTCTAGAAGAGAGAAGCCTTTAAACCCCTTCCTCTATGTGAAGCCTCCTCATTGCTTCCTGGATCAGGAGCAGTTCTAAAACTTCTGAGAACTACCTTGATGTTGTGTCTTCTGGTGCTTCCAGAAACCACAGTAGCCCTAAATCCTGGACTATCTCTAAAGGCCAGGTCTCTGTGCAGTGTCTGGACTGCCCACATGCACCATACATCAGGAGGACACTAATTTTCCTTAGTGGGATCTCATTGCTGTGACCTGCCAGGCCAGATAAGTTGTGCCATAGACAACAGTGTGCCCCTGCTAAACCCTGGAGTCCTTTCTGTGCAATGAATATTTGCAGGACCTCCAGTAGTTTCCTGGCAATTGCTTTGGATAACTTTTTCACTCCTTTTACCCTTAGACTTGTTACCTCTGTAGCACCGCTCACAATGACAGTGACACCTACCTACATACAGTGCATATACATGCATGCTGAGGATCTCCATCCCTCCACCCCATATGTGTTTCTTTCACTTTCTTGCATATCTGGAACCCCATACCTCTATATTATGCCACTCTTCTGCTGCTTTTACTCTGCTGCAGACTTACAATATGTTTTGCTTCACACTACCTTGAAGAGTTTAAGTAGCAGATACAGTAACTGCTACTTGAGTGATTACGGCTCTTAATTGCTAAGCCACTATAATTCGTACACGCTATTCTGCTGATTGTGCGTCTTGGAATACAGTCCACATACCAGGTGATGTTATTTCCAACCCATTCCAGTGTTATAAATGTCACCAAACTTCTCTCTAAAGGGTCACTAATCTCAAAATGAGGTGCCTGTGGACTGAGCCCCTCTCTTCGTTCCTTCCTAGGCTGAGCCCCAATGCTCCCTGATAGCAGGATTCTGTATTTGCTGTGTGACTCTGCTGGCAGCTGCTTTGCTCTCCAGGGATTAAATATGATAATTTACTAATGTGGTATTATGCCTAGCAGAATGGATTAAGATTAGACCTAGTCTGGGGTCATTAGGTTTCCAGAATTCAATGGATATGTTTGTCTGAGGTGAAGGGCACAGAATTCCAGCCTTCCAAAACCACATTTTTTGTTTTTGCTATCAGGGACAGGGATCCCACAATAGCCACCGGCTGTTCACCATAAGAAAGATCACATATGAGGCGATGCCTCCTCATCAGCAGCTCTAGATTACATCATGACCTCAGAAAGATTTCAAAGACATCAAGAACTCCACAGTTCTAGAGATTCAGCAGGCTGACCTTGTCCCACACCTATCCCCAGACCTGATCCTGGCTCAGGCATTACTTCAGCATTATCCTATTCCTTGTGGTTTGAGCCCAGGTCTTCTACTTACTTTTACTACTACACAGGCATTTTCCAAATATATACACTTTGACTCAGCAGTTATGGTAAAAGGGTTATACAAACCAAAGGTACCAGTCCAGTAAGTGCCACATAGATTAGTTACACTAACTAGAAAGACAGCCAGAGATGAGGGTGACAGAGCAGTGATTATTGCCCAGTAAGTGACCACATTGCAACACTGGCCAAGCTGATAACTCACAAAGCTCACATTCCAGCCAGATATAAACAATGGCACCACATCACAACATCAGAACTATTGTGATGAAACCAGGTCACTCAGCCCAACAAGCTTGTCCATCCTACTCACTAAGAATGTTCAAAATAACATCAAGTCAAGACTGAAAGGTCTCTACAGTCATCCTCTCTACCACACTTCTTGGTAATTTATTCCATGTGTCTATAATTATTTAAAGTAAAAGAAAACATTTTGTCTGAAATGTGCCCCTAAAAGGTTTCCAACTGTGTCCTCATGTTTAAAAGTAACAGCTGGGACCCACTATACTAATCCCTTTCACGATTTTAAACACTTCAATCATGTCCAGTCTGTAAGTTGAAATTTATAATTACAGGTGAGGTCCTACTGAGAATAACACATTAGACCACTGCTGCTGGCTCAGACCAGGCCTGATCAAGCATGTTGATCCTCAGTATGACCATCACAGATCAGAAATACCAGATCCAAGTACAGGAATCACAGGTCAGTGACCAATCATAAAGTTAATAGAGACCTAGACCCCAGGGACTGTTCATGAGTCTAAATCAAAGATATCAATTCAGTACAGAAATACCGGACATGAGTTCAGGCATCACAGTCCAATGACCAATCAGAAAGCTCAAAGGGATCAGCCACATTTAGACTAACTCTTAACAGTGTCCTCAAAGTCATTGTCTTCACCGCAGATTTTCTCACGTGTGCTCCTAATTAGAATTCTGTGGAGACACACACACAGACATTAGCACACAGTGTACAAGTTCTGCACTGCACCTTTATTCGGTCCCCGGTTCTCTGATAGAGGCGGGGAGGAGGAGAAGAAGAAAGAGATGGCAAGAAAACGAGCTCTTAGAGGACACCTGATTGAAACAGTCACAACAGAGTGGGATGAGGGGTCAGAAATGCAGGTCTTACTGAACAGTGCTCTGCTGTATCGGCACTCATGGATCCTGCAGCTGCTGACTTTTGACCTTTCATTCAAATGAAAAACAAAAGCGAAGAAACACAAAGCTCCGCGAGGTGTGCGGGTGTGCACAAGCACAGGGCTCTGTGCGTGTACATCTGTGTGTGAAAGAAACGCACTTGAAAGTTTGGATAGACAGGCCACCATTGAGTGGCAGGCAGGCATAGGCATCAGCACCCCCTCCACGCTATTGGAGAGGATGTGATGACACTTTGATTAGCGGGAAGCGACGAGTGCGCGCTGGAGAACGATCACAGCTGCCTAATCTGCCTGGCAACATCACACAACCCTGAGCGCTTGCACCACGTGGCTCTTCCTCGCCCCTTGAGGAAGGACTGTGGAGATGCCAGTCAAGGGTGCAGGCACAACGGGGAAAGGATGTGGAAGGGGGGGGGGGGGTGTTGAGGGAACAGGCGGCCATCAATAGCCTTGAATTTATTTCCTTAATCCTATTATCTGCAGGGCCATCCCACTTCTTCATGGGGCGTCTCTATCTTCTATCACACTGTTTCTCTCAGTGCAGAGTGAGAGCCTGGGGGCAAACTGATTCTTTCACATCTTTCAAGTAATGAGAACGTGGTTATGAGACTCCCAATGCCACCAGTGGGGAGCTGTCACACCTGAAGGAAGGACAGCACACTGCTGGGGATGAAGGCCCAATAGTTTACAAAAAGGCCTGCTATATGTAAGTCCTTACTGGGATGCAACTTTAAAATCTCTTGAGGGGCACCCATAGAGGAATTAGATTTGTGGTGCAAATGGGGCTTCAGAAGTGAATAAGGGGACGCTTGCGCATGTTAGTCATGCTACCCTTTGGGGGAGATACTTAACAAGAGGGACTGAAGTGGAACAAAAGGTTCATTTAGTTAATTGATGGTGAAGGAACCCGGAGAAATGAACAACAGACAGCAAGTTTGTTGGATGAGAAGGACAAACTGAGAGCTAGCCTGTCTGTTGCATTCTCTAAGAATGTGACAAATGATCTTTAAAACTCTAACAGGGGCTCAAAACCAAACTTGGGCCCAAACCCAAATTCCACAGACCCAAGGAATGGTATGCTGAGAATACTGAAGAGCAGGAAGCAACATGCACCCCCCTTCCAAAATCAATGACAAGATTGGCTGCTTTTGTCTGCCTGCAGCTGCTTGGCTCCAGTCTTGTCCTCCTGCTCCTTTGAAAGAAGGTCAAAGGCCGGACAGTTAACAAGGCTTGGTCCCCTGCTGCTGACCTTGACCCCTAGTGATCAATGAAGTAAAGGAAGGCGCCTCTGATCAACACAACCCTGATTTACTGAGCTTTGACAAACTCACGGCATGAGCTCCTCTTTGTCCCCTAGACCGTGTCCCACTTGACTCTGTTACTTTTTAGGAGAGTATAGCCACCTTTGAATTCAAAGGCACAATATTTGTTTACCCACAAAAAGTCAAGAAAATGTTTTTCCCACAACCAGTCCAAGGGATGGAATGAAAATGCCCAGGCTATAAAAAACAGTGAGCTTCATTAACCTCAGATGAGATTTATGGAAGCAATGATGATGAGCTTGCCTTGAGTTTGTCAATGGTAAATGATCTGGAACTGAGCTTAAATATGAATTGTGGTGCCAAGCAGGCCACTCAGAGCTACAGCCAACCCTCATTTATTGTTGTCATCTTGCCAAATGAGCTAAAGTGGGCTCAAAATTGATTAGAAGGCTCGGTAAGCCTAGATGACCTAATAAGAGAGACATGTTGACTGGGAAGGGCCACTTTGAGGTTACATTTATGTCAAGTGGCCTCAAATCAAAATCATTAAAAAAATGTCCAAGCCAACTTTGGGTTTATTTATATTAGGTCTAATGAAATGTGTTTGGATTTCACTAACTGTGAAGGCCTTGGACTTGTCTTCCATGAATTCACAAGTATTGATTTGTATGTTGGTCCAGTGACTGTCACCTATAGGTACAATCTTAGTTATCCCTGCTTACTAGCACAGCCATGTTCCAAATTAGGTCAGCACCAAGTAGTCTCAATAATCTGAGCCGTAATTCAATGTGGATTTGGCGGTGATGGGCTTCGGTGACATTCTTGCCAAAAGTACTGAATGATCTCAATATGGGAACCAATTAGGTAGAAGGACCCAGGCTAGAATTAAATGAACTCTGGCTAGTTTGGAACAAGGGTGGCACAATGGGTAATATTATTGCCTCATGGCTCCAGCATTCTGGGTCCAATTCTTGTTCCTAGATGCTGTAAGTGTAGAGTTTATATAATATATCAATAAAGTGTTTTCTAATTAATCTGATTTTCCTCTCCAAAGATATGGGCATGTGCAAATTAAGTTAATTGGCAATTCTAAAAATGGTCCGAGGAGGTGGAGGTGTGTGTATGTGAGCGGCACCCTGTTCATGTCTCCTGCCTTGCACCCAGTACTGCCTGGATTAGCTGCTACCCCACACTCCTAAACTGGATTAACAGGGTGGGCTGGAGAAACAGATTGTGGCTGAAATGAATGCCAAGGCATGAGTGATGATGGGTCCAGGGCTACTTTCATGGTAGGTTGAGTTGAGCTGGTCCCATGGAAATTGGGCTAAGATTAGGTTTAATTGCTTCCAGTTATATTGATTTAGGCAGGGTGAGAAAGTGAGGAAGCAGGTGGTGTAGAGGACAGCATTACCACCTTGCAATACTTGGTCCCTGATTCAGTTAACTTCCATTTGCCTGCCTTGTGAAGTCCAAAGACACCCCATCAGGTAGATGGCTGACCCTAAACTTGACATTGTGAAAGACCATGGTCTCTTGAAAGATAGAGCTTTGCATTGGGCTGGTGAAAATGAAAGGAGAGGTGAACAGATGTGTAGGAGAATGGATGGATGAATGGACATACCGCTAAATAACACTCTTTCAGCTGGGCTCATATCCCTGCCAAACATAGCTTAGCATTCGCTATTTACCATGGCTACCACTAAAGGTTTCTGCCAGCCCTTAATGATGCTTTCGTGATGGACATCTGATTACAGTGGCAAACATCCGTCCGTTATCAACAGAAATCTGACTGGAGATCAAAACGTCTGTCTGTCTGTCTGTTCTAGATCGGCTCTGGGAACGCACTACAGACACGAACAGAACTGCAAGAATAGGTTAAATCTCGTTTCTAGGCAAACGATCGAGGCCGGACTCGAGGCGAGGCTGCTCTGCAGTGCGGGGGAGCAACGGGTGTCCAGCTGCTGACGAGATGCTACGGAATGTGTACTAATTACCTCAGATCCCCACGCCCTACAATCTTTTAAATTATTTATTCTCATTAGTTACCGACCAGCGATTAGAGTAGTGTCTCCGTTCCCTGACAGCACAGATGCATCGGTCGCTTACCTTCAGCGCCTAAAGGTGCGAAGCTGAGGGCAAAGAAGCAGAGCAGCAACAGTAACGGCGGCAGCCTCCAACATCCCGGGCACAAGCACCTCTCAGTCCTTCCCATCCTGAGTAGATGAAGCAGCTCCTCACCAAGAAACAAGAAGCTCCTGACCAGGTGTTTCCTTTGTGAGCGCCACGGTAGATCCTCTAGCCTCTGAATTCCCACATGGCAGATCAACATAAAACAAATGAAGCGCGTTTTGGTGCTGCTCCTTCAAATCACATAGCCAAACGTCCTGGGCTGTTACGGCGCCGCCACAAATCGCGCAGCACAGCCGAATGAAAAGAGCGCAGCGCCAGGAGTGCGAGAAGCTCAGTTTTGCTCTCGTTCTCGTCCTCCTCGTCCTCCTCCTCCTCCTCTAATCTCTTCAGCGATGAGCAGAAGCCCCCACCCCACCCCCTTGCCCTCCCACAGCCTGCCTCTTTAGCTCTTTTATTTTATTGAAATAAATCGCAATTCATTTCACTCGGGTAGGATCATCCCTTTGCACGGCACAGACAGCATTACAATAATCGCTTTACAATTTCTTTTTTTTTTTCATTGAGACGTTGTGTGTGTTTGTTTGAGACAAAGAGAGCGCCTCTTTTTCTTGACCTAGATTATGTATGTTTTTAAAAATGTCCCTTTCCCGGAAAAGGCCAGTCATTTTTCAAACTCGGGAACATCTAAAGCTCGCACATGGGTTTCAGAGCACAACCTGCAGCCGGCTCCGCTATCCTTCTCATTTAAATTTGATGGGGACCCAGGGGTGCCATCCGGTCTTTTAAACAAGTAAACCATATCACCCCTCACCACCGGCGCGACTCCATAGCAATATGGGGCACGGAGCGGGGGGTGGGATTTAACTGTCTGATCATCGAGGGCATCCGAAACGAAAAACTGGGTCAAGGTGCCCCCGCGCACCCCCCGATGAGAAGGCGTTCCTGCAATTAGGATACGAGCCTGTTGATCAACAAGACACTTGTGAAGAGGAGGAGGAGGAGGAGGACATGCGAGTTTATAGACAGCTGGCAAAAAAATCTCTTGATTGTCAAAGGTTTTCAAAACGAAGGGCACCAACTCTCCGCTTATACAATGCGAGCACTGAATTGCAGGGTTGCTTTAACATGCACCAATTCATTTGCGGGCGTACCTTTACTTAAAGTCACATCACGTCGTACTTTATCAACATTTGGATTTCATTATATTAAAATTCGCGGTTAACAGCATGCTTTTTAGAAGACAGCGTCCTTTCATATCGAGAACAACTGACCATCAATTGATTTAAAGTTGCCTGCCATTTTTAATACCATATGTACTGTATACGGTGGTCCAGATCTAATTATGCAATTTTCATTACACTATAAGTTTATTACATAGTGAATTCACAACTGAATGAAGGACAAGTGGTACATTACATGGAAAATCAGTGAATTAATTCAATGTAAGTCCATTTTCGTTTATTACAAGATATTTCGAACAATTCTTTTGTCTTGTATTGTTTTCCTGCATTGCATTAAAAGTTGCATAATTAGATCTGGACCACCCTGTACAGTACTTGTTTATTGCTAGGGTTTAAAATGAACAGATTGCTGGATCAATCCCTTTTAAGTGAATTAAGGACTCATTTACTTTTACACTTATTTACTTGGGAGACTCTTTTATCCAAAGTGACTTAAAGAGGTAAACACAGTTGAGTAACATCGGTCTAGGGCCTGCAAGTGTGGTAGGACAACTAACAAAAGTTGATTGCCACAAGTGAAAATGTGTAATATCTCATACATTTAAAATTATAGACTAACAATTGATAAAGCAGTTAATGTAACAACAAAACAACCAACAATATGAAAGATCACAGAGTATTTTTTTAATCTCAATTGATTAGACAGATATTCAACAGATAGGGTTTCAATTGCTTCTTCAATACAATGAGGGAGTCAGCAGTATGGATGGAGGTGGGTACCTCGTTCCACCAACTAGGATCTACACAGGAAAAGAGTCTGGATTGAGACTGGATACCACACACAGGCGGCATCACCAGACGCTGTTACCTGGCAGACCTGATTGGG
>JANRMT010062843.1:10046210-10155807 GCA_026402145.1 Polypterus bichir lapradei | reverse complement strand
GATAGATAGATAGATAGATAGATAGATAGATAGATAGATAGATAGATAGATCCAAACTTTTTTTCAACAGGTTACAGGCCAGAAATACAGGAATGGATATAGATTAAAAAATGAAATAAACTTGACCAGACACAACATGAAATGTCTTTGTTTCATACTGTCTGTTTTATTATCATTTACCATATTGTCCCAACTTCTGATTTGCGGTTGTAGTTCATTGTCATTTGTACCCGTGTCTTCTCCTCCCATCATCAATTGTTAGTGTTAGGATACACATTGAACTCGCAAATGCCATTAAAAAGTGAATTAATAAGAAATAACAGATTAGAGTTAACCTTCACAACATCGTTGGGTCAAATGTGCCCATTTCTGTGTTTGAAATCAGTAAAAGCATCCCAGATTTCATCTATTCTGAATGAAATGTTATGACTTTTCCTACATTTCTCCAAATTAATGAAAAGTAAAAAAAGTTAAACATTTTATAACTTGTACAATTTCTAAAAATGTTTTACTTTGGCATGTCTTTTGGGTCAGTTGTAACCCAACATCGACTTTAATGGATTTTCAGTTGTTATTAGGGTGGTTTGTTTATTCACAATCCATAAAAATATCTAAATATCATTTTTTTCTCCTCAGATGTGTGACAAGTTTTAGTAAAGTACTGCAACTTTAGAAAAAGAAAAAAACTTTCAAAACTACACATTTCAAATTCTTCCATGTACTACGAGTCATTTTGGACCCACCATTGAGTTTCATGGTTTGTTTGTTTACAACCCATGAAAAAATCCTAAATGTTAAGTTTTTAGCTAAGAAATGTTAGTAAAACACCCAAAATTAGCAAAAAGTCAGATGTAACATTTTTGTGCAACTGCTATACATTTTAAACACTGCCATGTTCTTCAAGTCACTTTTGACCCACCATACTGTATACTTCAGTAGCTCGTAATCTTCATTTAATGTGGTTTGTTGGTTCACAACCCATCTTAAATAGACTCTTTTATAATAGAAAAGTGACTTAACTTAACAAAAAGCTAAATGTTTTCCAAATTTATTTTTGTATGGCTATTACATATTTGGAACAACACTGTGTCCTTTGGATCAGTTTTGAGCAACTGTAGACTTTAATAGATTTTAAGTTCATCAAATTCTTAAAATCCTTTCTAAAACATTCCACATGTCATCTGTTAAAAAAATTAGGATCATCAATACCACAGGCTAAGATGTTGAACTAATATGAAATAGGTTTGGTCTGAAAAATGCGATGTGCAGAGCATCTAAACAAGGGTGTCAGAGTCGGGTCAAAAGAGACGCTTGATGATATTGTGATTGTTGAATATTTAAAATAATGGCAAAAATCTTCATTTCCTTTGAAATAAATCTTCACTTATCAGAAAGCAAAATAAGAACAGGACAAGGGTCAGTTAAATAAACAATGAGAGCAGTTAAGGGTAAATATTTTGAAGTTGGATGGGATGAAAACCTGAAGCCATGGATTGATATGTAGTTCCTGGACTGAACTTATAAGCCCTTCTAATAATGGGACTGTTACTGGGCAATGCAGGGGTACTCAAGACAACTCAGGGCAGTCGTAATAACACTAATTAGTGAACAGACTACCCAATTTGATCCAGAATAATTCTGGTTAAATTAGTGTAACGATTATTGTGGCTGCTGATTACATGCTGTTCCACTACAATTACAGCTCAGCTGATTTGAGAACTGGAGATTTGGAGAACTGCTTCAAGCTCCCCTGTCCTATGGCAGCAGTATCAGGAAATTATTCATTTTCTTGTAAAATATCAAACAAACCTGCTCTGAAAATAGAAAACTAGTTTAATGACCCCTTTGTGCAGTATAATCAAGAGAAACCCTGTCAAGTAATTTTAAAAAACAGTGTTTGTATGTAATTATTGAAAGACAAAGGAAAAATAATGAGAGCGGACAAGGAAATGAAGGCACAGAAAGGGGCAGAGAAAAGAGGGGTCAGAAAATGAGTAAAAGGAAGAACCCGCATGTCTAAGAAGCAAGCTCCAAATCACAATATGAAGGTGAGAGAACAAAGGCGGACTTCTAACGTTTCCCTTAGTAACAACCATTTCACAAAGATTTATTTGATTTAGAATTTCTAGAAACTTGAATAAGATTGCAGTGCATTTCCATCTTAAATACTGTGCTGGCCATGAAGCTGTGTGTCACCTCATCCAGTGGTCACCAGGTAGCAATGCTGTAGGGGACTAACAATAATCTACAGCAGAGAGAGAGAGGGGTTGGCAGCATCTGCTGATTACAGAGCATTGTCACACCCACCACATGACAAACCACCTGGATTGGGATCTGAGTGCAGCCATGGAACGGGTGAAATCCTTATAGTTTTTTTGTGGAGGCTGGAGTGCAAATCCTGCCACCAACCCCCAAGTTTTCCCTGCAAGTTGGACAACCTGCTTGCTGGGCTGGATGCAGATGAACGTCATACTCAGGATGAAACAACTGCAGGTCAAGGGCCCAACAGAGTAGAATCTGACATTTATGAGATTCGAACTGGCAACTTTCTGATTGCTGGTGTAGATCTCTAGCCTCTGAGACCACTCTGTCCAACCTACAGTAGCTGTTAAAAAAAAAAAAAAACACACAAAATGGCAGCACGGAAACATCACAAAGTATGATGAAGAAACATTTAAATTATAATTAAGAAAAATGTGTACCTCCAGTGCTCCCAGGATTGAGGTTCCAGCCCAGCAGTTCACAAATACTAGCAGATGTGATGCCCAGTGCATGATGGAGCTGTTGCTGCATTCACATAATCAGAGTATTCGGGACTCCGAGTTGTGACATTTCACTTTCACACTTCAGTTCATTCACAAAGGTTTTCAGCTAATCTTTTAGGACAAACACAAAGTTGCTGTTGATTTGTTACTTTGACTACAAAAAAAAGAGCTATTAAAGATTAACAGCGTTTTTTTGTGGAAATAAAGAGTAAAGTAAATGTATCACATGTCCTTTACTCACTTTACTCCAAATGCAATTCAACCAAAATATGTCAATTCTGCTTAACAAAATTATATGTTTTGATTTAAACAGTTAAAAATGCATTGCTTATGTTTCTGGTTGTACCCCAAACACTTAAAATGTGTGGACTAGGGGAAATTGGGGGCCGGTTTTAGAAAGCACCAAAGGGTCAGCGTAATCACGGTAGGAAAGGTACGTCTAATGTCCTCTGCTGCACTGATGCAGACTTAGTTTATGTGCTTCATGTGACGTTTCTGTTGCTTGCCCCATGAAAGTGTAGAATGTCAGTGCCTGACCTGCATGACTGACATCGCCCATTATGTTACTGTAGCCCACCACAGCACAAGGCACAGTGGCTTCCACATTTCTCCTGACATGAACATTAACAATTGCTGCATTATGAACTGTGCTTAGGAGGCTAACATCTCCTTGTCCTTCCACTTGATTGCAATTATTTTGACACACAGGTACTGCACAATGCTGCAGCTTGATGCATTTACATGACCAGGGTCATCAGGCATATCACTGCAGTTTGGTTGTACAGATCTCTATGCATCAGTTTTCATTTGAAGTAAAATCTCAAGCATTTCAAGTGAAGTGTCCAAACTGTCTGTCATTATACGGTGACAGCACAGATGATGTGTCAATGCTGTATTGACTGAACTTACCATCCCACTTGACCCCTCTACCAGTGTAAAGTTTCAAATTCCAGAGCTTGCTTCGCACAGCATGTTTAACTTAATACCACATCGTGTCCATATGGACGCAATGCACTGTATCCACAATGGCAGCCTTCCTTTGTAACCCATGAGATTTTCGTCAATACTTGTATCAGGATTGGCAACATACACCTTCTGCATATTTTTGATGATCTCCTGATGTATATCCTACAGTTTGTACAGATTCAGTGCTGAATGATGGCTTCATCATAGTCATCATTATTAATATTTCAAAAGGAATGAAAAGTAACACCCACTCATAAGTTCAATGAAAACGAATGGCTGCAACAACCTGTTTGTGGACCAGTACCATCTCTGGATTGATTTACCCACTATACTCTGCAGTAGCAGGAAACTAAAAAACACCCACATGTCATCTGCAATGACAGGATGCCAGCGACTGCGACTAGCAAATTGTTTAATGTGACTTTTCCAACAATGCTCAGCATGGCGGTTCATTTCAACAGCTATTTTCTCCACTAGACTATTATCAACAAATTGTAAATAGTCCAGATAATCATGATCAATGGACATCTTTAGACTGGTGTCGCCTGCAAATGAGCAATAAGGAGGCGCAGGGTATTCAACAGTAGTACAAAGCCGAAACTAAGCACAAACATCATTGAAACTTGGCTAGTCAGAATCTATTGAAAAAGTGTCAGATTCACTGTCTGTGTCAATGTCTGCTGACCAGTCCAAATCATTACCACTATCGCTTGATTTGAGCAATGATTCATTTTCAGTTTGTTCTAAAACTGGATTTACAGCTTTATTTTTGCCATTGTGTTTTTGTTTGAAGGTTCTGTGCAACTTGTGAATGTTGATGAGTTACCCATCAAGTTGTCATAAAATGGCAGAAAACATAGGAATACTTAAATCCCAAATCAGAAAAAGTTGGGACGACATGGAAAATGCAAATAAATAAAAAAATTCATTGATTCTTAATTTTTCTGTGACTTTTATTTCATTGCAGACAGTATGAACCCAAGATATTTCATGTTTTGTCTGGTCAACTTCATTTCATTTGTTACTATACATCCATTGCTGCATTTCGCGCCTGCAACACATTCCAAAAAAAGTAGGATGTCACACACATGCGATTAGGAGGCAGTCAACAAGCCCAAAGGTGAGTGAAATATCGCAAGACAAAGAGTTGATCTGCGGTACTAACACATCTCTTTCCTTCTTCAGACAAAAAGAAGAAAATTAACGCATATACCATACTTCTGGGTTCCAAGATGGCCACCGAAATGTCACCTCCGGTATCATCTGATGATGTCGCTTCCAGCTCCGACCAATGACGACACTTCCAGTCTCTTCCACCACTACATCACTTACTGCCCATTTCGACATCATTTCCTGCCAACTCATTCCATCCACCATTTTTGCTCTTGTATAAAAGCCAGCATTTGTAAATGCTCATTGTCACCTACTGTAAAAGTATTTTGATCATCTATTTGCCTTTTCGTTTTTCTTTTGTCCTGTGGACATTATATGGCAAAAATTACCAATGCCATCGCAGAGACAAGTGGTCACCTGGAGACTTTATGATCCACCCCTTGTGACTGCAGAGAGCTGTGGCCACCAGGAGTCTTTTATGGTCCAGCTTCTAGCAGATCTGATTGTGATTGTGTTTGAGGTCTTAGCTGGGAAAAAAATATCCAGAAATATTTTGCACCATTGGTTATTACGCTTTATAGTTTGTTTTTATTTCCAAACCTTTCATTTTCTTAGTTTCTTAAGCATCCAAAATGTTTCACAAAGTTAGATCAGCTGAAAATGGGGCTCATCTTGTTTGTTTTGATTTCAGTTATCTGCTGTTTAAAATAAGTTACATTCATATGATCTGTAAATGTCAAAAGTGGAAACTCTGTACCCTTCAGCCAATTTCAGCTGCATAACTACGTCATTCTTTTCTCTTGGCAGAAGTTAGTTTACAAGAACAAAAAAGCACAAGGCTGCAGTCTTTCAGATCAAGATAACAGTCCTCCCACTCCAGCACTAAATGTGTCTACTTCTACTTTAAATTGTAAAATGCAATTTAAATGGTGAAAAACTGGTGTGGAAGTGACCAAGTCCTTTAATGTGTTAAAAGTGGACTGAAGTTTTTCAGACCGGAAACATTTTTTCATAATCTGTTGGTTAGAGTAGTAATTTTATGATAAAGATGGATATGAGATCTTTGATCAAATATCTGTAATAATTTGCAAGCCCTATAAAGCGTTAAACCTGATCAAAAGAATTTAGAGCTGGTCATTTTATTTAGTCCTGAACCTTTTTTTAGAGTTCATGACTTGAAAAAAGCAAATCCTAAAAATGATGAAATTCACAGTTTTCCAGATTAACAAATTGTTTATAGTTTATCTCTCTCTCTCTCTCTCTCTCTCTCTCTCTCTCTCTCTCTCTCTCTCTATATATATATATATATATATATATATATTACTTTACCACAGGTGTAAAAGCACCATTTCAATCACTAAGAAGGCTTGGTAGCAGATGAATGTTTTTACACCAACTGAAGAAATGAAACATTTCTCAGCCCACAAAGCCATAATTGAAAGTGTGATCACATTCTTCATTATTATCTGGTTTGATTCAGCAGCGGTCCGCTCCAAAAAATAAATTACAGCATGTTGGAGGTCTTCTGAGAAAATAACTGGCTGTGCTCTCCCATCTGTTACCGACCTGCATAGATCTAGTGTCATAAACCATGTTGAAATATCATCACCCAGGATATTACTTGTTCCTCTGATAAACATTTTAGGTAGATTAAATCCAAAACTAACAGACACATAAACAGCTTCTTCCGCAGAACCATAGCCCTTAAAAACCAGTAATTTAGTGTGTGTTCTTTCATATATTGTATGAAGGTGTGTGTGTGGGTGGGTGTATATGTACGTGTATATGTGGGCATATGCATACACACTGTACACACGTGCTTTCATTTGTACATCATCTGCACATCTGCTTTAAAATCACACTATTTTGCAACTGTTTATAATGTATGATGTTTAATTTATAGTATTTATTTGTGATATTGTTCTCAGTTATATGCAGCTCCAAAGCTACCAAATTAAATTCTAAAAGTGATTCTGATTCAAATTCTGATAAGATTTGCATATTATTGTAAGAAGCTGTCTATGAAAACTGTCAGTTTGGGATCAATGAAGGAAGTGGCTTTTCACAAAAGAAGCAGAAGTTAGAATCTTCCAACAAGCTTGAATGCAAGAGGGTGACAGGGCCAGCTGCCTGTTCATAGCATAGCATGGAGAGTGTGAACAAACATTAAAGCATTTGTTTTATTGGGATAGAATTTGTCCTGTTAGGTAATCAAAACCCTGTTTTATCTACTATGATTTACTGTACTCCTCAGTGTATGCTGCCAGCACCTTCCTGCTACTTCCCATGTTTGTTATTTGGCGCAGTGGTAGTGCTGCTGCTTTGCAGTAAGGAGACTGTGGAAGATTGTGGGTTCGCTTCCCGGTTCCTCCCTGTGTGGATAGCGCTTTGAGTACTGAGAAAAGCGCTATATAAATGTAATGTATTATTATTATTAGATTCATGGTGTACACATATACACATGTACGCACATATAAGTATTTTAGTTTGTACAGTACTGGCAATACAAGCTTCAAAACAAGGTCCTTTTAAAATATAAGTATCTAGAGAAAATTCAGAAAACAAGGCTTTATAAATTGCCAGAATGTTTGGTTACAGTTTTTTTTTTTAAAGATGTATATGGAATTGTATCACTTTCAAGAGAAAATAATTGTGTCCAGCAGTGAAGGTCAATCATTAACAACAATTTATTTTTTGTATGGGCGGCATGGCGGTGCAGTGGGTAGTGCTGCTGCTTCACAGTAAGGAGACCTGGGTTTGCTTCCTGGGTCCTTCCTGCGTGGAGTTTGCATGTTCTCCCTGTGTCTGCGTGGTTTTCCTCCACCAGTTTCCTCCCACAGTCCAAAGACATGCAGGTTAGGTGCATTGGCAATCATAAATTGTCCCTAGTGTGTGCTTGGTGTGTGTGTGTATGTGTGTGCCCTGCCCGGGGATTTGTTCCTGCCTTGCACCCTGTGCTGGCTGGGATTGGCTCCAGCAGACCCTCATGACCCTGTGTTAGGATATAACAGGTTGGACAATGACTGACTGACTGACTACTTCTTGTATAGCCCAAAATCACACAAGGAATGCCTCAATGGGTTTTAACAGGCCCTGTTTTTTGAGAACCACCCCAGCCTTGACTCCCAAAGAACACAAGTAAAAATAACTCACAAAAACACCTTGGTAGAGAATAAAAAAGTGGAAGAAATCTTGGGAAAGGCAGTTCAGAGAGAGACCCTCCTTTTCAGGTAGGCTTGGCAAGCAATGGATTTCAAAAATGTGGTAAATACAGCATACAAAACAGAACACAAGTAATCCTGTTCAGAGAGCTAGATGGCCACTCTAACATTGCCGCCTCAGGAATACAATACAGTTGTACAATCCACTTTGCTCTTGCGCAGCGTTTCTCACGACGTGCAGCCTCAGAGTGCCACAACAATTGTCATGGCAAAGTGCAAGAACAGATGACACCACTCACTCAGTACAGAACAATGAGTGCGTCACTCTGGCCTGTGCATTCAGTAAGATTTGAACAAATGCAGATTTCCTGCTTAAGACAAATTATTCTTTAATATGCAATTTACAATTTTCATCTGTCATTAATATTAACATTAGTAATCAACACAAAATATTTTTTGGGCTCTGCCAAAAGAAACGTTAAGAACATTCTTAGTTTCCAGAGATTTCTAGCAAGAGGGGCAGAGCTCCTAGTTAAACCCTAATTGGTTCATTGTACCAAAACAATGTTAGCTATAAGCTTCAAAAAAGTGTAACTACACCCATGCATTTGTGAACCCCACAACTGCTGGACCTCGGACATGCCAGAGCACCTGGACATGATAACAGTCATTGAGGACTTCAACTAACAAAAAAAATAGAAAAAGAGAGAGAGCATCATAACAGCTACAGAAAAATTCACCCTGTCAATATTTATTTAAGTTTCCTAGTGGTGCCCATTGTGGAAGACCCTGAAAAATTCTTCAATACAAGTTAAGTTTGAACATTACTATTTGTGCTCTTTTTGACCTTCATTGCAGTTTTAAGGTTGTATACTGCAAATGAAATGAGTTTATCACAGTGCGTTTTCCTGCACTGAACCTGGTCCCTCCATGAAGCGGGTGCTCCCTGCTTGACAAAATCATAGTAGAGTAAGATGAGGGTAGAGGGAGTTACCACATCACGTTGCTGCTGTTTGTCTTCATGTTTTAACATACTAGGGGGCTCTGCTCCCTGATTGCTTTACTCGCCAACTGCCGGGCGGGCACTATGCGCAAGCCACTTTGCTTCTCTGCCACTCGCGTATGTGAATTTCATTTTCACCAAACAACAAATCTTTTAATTCTCGCGGATAGGCCTCTTCATTGGGAAGAAACACTACTTTTCCTTGATGGCAACATGAATTAGACAATCTACAAGTCTCCGACTTAAAGTTTAAAGCCGAACAATATCTACTTACTTCTGTCATATCACCTATGTCCATATATTTGATCTCTTTTCGCTGTTCCATTATTTTACTGAGTAATAATTTCTGTTTGTTAGTGCTAATGTGATCTTTACTATCAGTTTTTTGAGACTTTCAAATTTTAGTACTTTCATAATCTCTAATCTGCTTTTCATGTGTTTTGCAGTTTTTGAACCTCTTTAAGTCATTCTATTTTGTCTTCTACTCTTTGTCTTTTATTTCCTACCCTGCTTGGAGCTGAGAGCGCAGGAACTGTGTCTGAGAATCGCATTCACACGAATGAGAAGTGATTGGACCGTGGGCGTGGTTGTAAATGTTTGAGAGGAGGGCGGGACTTGTCAAAATCTCTTGGCAAACGTTTTTGTCTCACGGGACCTGAAAATATTTTTTTCGGGACTTGAAATTACCTCAGAGAAAGTCTCGTCCCAGGATTTCCTTTTATAATAGAAAGATAAGTCTTGTCTTGTTGGAAGCTGTTTATGCTTTGTTTCCTTTTTTTCTGGTACCATTGAAGAACAAAAAAGAAAATTCAGCAGCAGACAAAAAACTTGTCCACATACCTGTTGTACTAGAGACACTTGGTTAGATGATGGTATGATAATGGCATATGCCATGTCTCTACAGCTGCTAATGTGTTTCAAGAGAAATTATCATTAAAAGCCAGGTGTCTTTTTGGTTTAATGTTCAAATGTTT
Organism: Polypterus bichir lapradei; assembly: GCA_026402145.1. Classification (NCBI taxonomy): domain Eukaryota; kingdom Metazoa; phylum Chordata; class Cladistia; order Polypteriformes; family Polypteridae; genus Polypterus; species Polypterus bichir. The sequence continues at coordinate 10,145,825 of JANRMT010062843.1, read as the reverse complement.
CTCCTCTGCTACTAGTTTAGAGGTGCGTATGGCTGATACTGGAGCAGTGTGAGTCTCAAGATAAAAAAAAACAATTTTTCAAGGTGTGTGTGTGTGTGTGTGTGTGTGTGTGTGCCCCTTACACAATGTACGCAATGGCTGCACCAGGATGTTGACTCCTGATTACCTGATACAGACGCATATGATCTTCAAAGACCCTATAACCTTATGCTATTCCATGGGCTTCGTTCAGTTGTTTTTATTAGGGAGCACAATAACAAGCTGACAGCCACAAGTGAAAGTTACTGATTAAGATAAGATAACTATTTTAATTTCGCCCTCTTATGCACTGGAGGAAGTGCTTTGGCTGCTTAAGTAGGATTAATTCCTTAAAGGGTGCATTCCCAGGGAGCGTGTGTCCCAGTACCACTGGTTTATCATGCAGTGCCCCAGTCAAAAATAATATTCTACATTATTACAGTAACGTTTAAAGCTCATTTTTAAAGTTTAGTTCTGACCATTCCTGTCTAATGCTAAGTGGATTCTTTTAATAATCCATCCATCCATTATCCAACCTGCTATATCTTAATTACAGGGTCTCGGGGGGTCTGCTGGAGCCAATCCAAACCAACACAGGGCGCAAGGCAGGAAATAAACCCCGGGCAGGGTGCCAGCCCACCGCAGGACATTCTTTTAATGAGTATAGCAATTCCATAATTACTGGTTTATCAAGCATAGCCTTGAATTACATGTAGTACTCTTGCTTGATATCAGTCGGTCTATGCATTTAATTAATCTATGCATGTGCATTTTATATAAAACTATGCACAAAATATTAAGGAATATAATTCTCCTTAGTAAATACTGGTCTCTTCCAATCTCCCCAGCACTTTCCTGTGTATTCATATTTAAAAACTGAAGGAGCTCCTGAATGTGAGTCCATGGAGACTTCACACTTGCTCTCCTTCATCTTGAATCAAGTAATTGCACAACAGTCCACAGCCAAGAAATGATGAAGAAGTGAAAATTGAAACTACAAGCAACATGCCTCAGGAGGCGTAGGACACAGCCATTGGATTGGCTGCAGCTTATTGACATTACAGCTTGTGAAGAAGTGACCCCAGATCTGGATGCTGTGCTGCCCCTTGTTAATTACACTAATTTGCAGGGATTGTCGATATTTCACACTCTGAATTCTGCCACCTGCCAATATCATTCCCACATTGCTAAAAATAAATCAGGTTTCCCTAGGTATGTGCACTTTCCTGTGAAGATGGGAAACAAAAAATGATGTTGGATGGGAAACTAGAGGGAGAAGAATCAGTAAGACACCCTTCTGCTGAGTGAGTGGCTTGATAAATAAATGTATTACTAGTGTGGAGACCAGCCTCGACACAGACAGGCAGACACCAATGGTTTCAACACCAACACACGTTTATTGTACATTCACACAACTATTTACAAAACCGCACACAACCCGGTGCCCCTGCACCACACACCCTCAGTTCAGGCCTCTTTATTCTTTGCCTTCTTTTAGTGCCTCCACTCCTCTCCTCCGAGCTTTGTCCTCTTCCACCCGACTCCAGCTGATGAATGGTAGGGGGAGGCAGTCCCTTTTAAATCCACCCGGATATGCTCCAGGTGCCTCCTGATGAGCTTCTGGCAGCACTTCCTGGTGTGGCAGAAGTGCCGCATGAGCACCCGGAAGCACTCCGTGTGTCCCTGGTTTTCCTTTTAACAGCACCTCCTTGTGTGGCGGAAATGCTGACGTCCAGAGCTTCTCAGGCATCTGGGTGCCCCCAGGCGGTGACCAGGGGCCCTTATAGGGCTGAGCTTCCATGCTCCATTCCCGTGGTCCCCATACAAACCAGGTCGGCTGCCCTCTCGTGGTCTGGAGGACGCATAGTCCCTCTCCCAGTCCTTCCAGGCATCTCAGCTGGGTACCGCCCCCAGCCGCTCGCCACACTAGCTACAGTATGTCTATATTATCTAAACATAGGCCACACATCACATTAAAACAGTAAATAATCTCAAAACAAAACTAAAACAGCAAAACTATGCTGATTCTCCCACAGGATTAATTCTAAATTTTAAAGAATAGAAATAAAATAGCTATATTAAAGAACATGAACATAAAACCTAATAAAATGAAAGAATGCTTCCATGGAAATGTTGAATAATCCGAGAGCCGTTCAAAGCCACAAAGTGGCTGCAGAGGGAAAAGACTGGAGAAAGCTTAGAAATTCTTTCCAAAAAAGTCTCAGACAAAACTGTGGTTTGTGATTTCCAAAAACACTGCGAATTCACCAGTCCAGCTACATAAGAGACAGAAGTGAAATTCAGGAGGAGGATGTTAAAGCAAATTTCGAGCAAATACTGTATAACCTATTCAGGTGGCCTAAATCAAGGAAGTGGGCACTAATTTTGCAAAGTAGGACCTATTGACTAGAAAAATCAGCTCATACCACATAATAAGCCTTCCATAAAGCTGACATTGAGAGTGCAAGGGGAGAATTGTGCATGCGTTCTGTTACTATATGATTTACGCATGTAAGACACGAATTTGACATGAAAGTAAGGCAAGGAAGGCATCTGCAGTTTTCTATCCATGGTGCTGAAGCACTGAGCAGCCATCCTGTAAAAAGCACACTGGTCACCCACTGACAGCCTGAGGCACTTGAGCTCCAACCAGCAAAACAACTGGACATCCTGGAGTACAAAGGAGGTTACTAATTCACTTTGGGCTATGTAGTATGTATCTGGATGGCTGGCCTCTGGTATCCAAGAAAGTAAGCAAACAAGAAAAATGAGACTACACAAAGCTAACATCTAAATGTTATTAATTAATCATGGATGATTTCAATGAATTTACATTTGATTATTTAAACATGTTTTATCAAATTTATTTGCATTGCAATAAGAAAATTACAAGTCAGCACCATACTACATTTTATTTTAAACAGATTGAATCCACCCTACCCATCTTAAGAGCAGATCATGATGGTGACTTCATTTGAAGTGGTTAAGTACACATGTTGGACTGACCAAATATTTAGCAACCGTTTTTAATTCTCAGTTTATCGAAGACATCATTAACACATCCCTACCAGATTATTAATTGCTCTTTATTAAGTTAAGTTATTAAGAGACTGGGCGGTCTCTTGGTCTGGAACCCCTACAGATTTTTTTTTTTTTTTCTCCAGCTTTTGGAGTTTTTTTTTTTTGTTTTTTCTGTCCACCCTGGCCATCGGACCTTACTTATCCTATGTTAATTAATTTTGACTTATGTTTATTTTTTTATTGTGTCTTTTATTTTTTTATTCATTTTGTAAAGCACTTTGAGCTACATTTTTTTGTATGAAAATGTGCTATATAAATAAATGTTGATTGATTGATTGATTGAATTAATTGTTTTCTAATTATTTGGTTATTAGTAAAGCCTATGTCACATTAGATTATATTTTCAGTTGTAGCCTTCATTTACTTAAATTTATCAAGTTGGAGGCAGTTGGCGATGCACTTCTGTGAAGGCCACTCATTCTGTCTGACATACCCAGTGACTCCCTCCAACTAGTTTACAACTCCCTACGATAAAATGAAACAGGTTTCATTTTATCTTTAGCCGGAAGGGAGGATTATGCATCAGGAGACCTGACAACCAATGATGCTCATGCTGAAGTACAATTCATATAATGCAGCTACAAGGAATAAAGTATGCACGTGGTTTAAGCCTTGCAAACAGAAGAGAGGCTTGTCTTTCTGATGCCTCCTGTTTTACATACTAAAACAAAATAAAAAAAAAAAGGGCTGAGACTGTAGCCGAACCAACCACAGACATTGACCATACATACAGCACTGGCTCCATCCGCCAGCACGAGGGCTTTGGATCTCACAAACAGAAGAGAATCTCGTACAATGGAAAAATAAATAAAGGTCTGAGACTGTTGCTGAACTTGCAACAATTATTCAACCTTGGTACATCTCCACCAGCCAGCAAATTACTGACATGGTCCATCAACACAATGAGCAACTATGGTCAGATAATCTGACATACTCCACGACTAGTAGTCACGTAACATGACACTGGCCTAAGATAAACTGGCATACTAGAAGTATAGCATAAGTTATCACAATAGAACTTTAAGAAGTTAATGGTGCTGTTAGAGGATTAGGGATTATTTTAATCCCATGACTGTCTGTCATGTGGACAGTGCCATAATATTATGATAAAAATGTCAGTCAGTCAGTATCCAACCCGCTATATCCTAACATAGGGTCATGAGGGTCTGCTGCAGCCAATCCCAGCCAGCACAGGGCACGAACAAACCCCGGGCAGGGCGCCAGCCCACTGCAGGGCACACACACACACCAAGCACACACTAGGGACAATTTAGGGTCACCAATGCACCTAACCTGCATGTCTTTGTACCATGGGAGGAAACCGGAGCACCCGGAGGAAACCCACACAGACACGGGGAGAACATGCAAACTCCACGCAGGGAGGACCTGGGAAGCGAACTCAGGTATCCTTACTGTGAGGCAGCAGCGATACCACTGCGCCACCCTGATAAGAAATGTATGCTTTGAAAAAAAATAATACTTTAGAACCCAACTGTCATACTAACTACAGATTAAAACTAGTATAAATAAAATCTTAGAAACTGACTAATCAGCTAGCCTGGGGGAATACAGATGAGTTGAAATGAAAGGTCATTAAGAGGTTGGCATAACCTGGAATGGAAGGGATCAGAAAAATTTATAATAACCCTTCCTGCTCCAGGAGATAACTATGAGCTGGAATGGGCCTGAATCTACACACTTGCAAGAGGCGTTCCAAGGATCCATTAGAATTGGATAAATGAGACCTGCAAAGGCACGTTTTCTCTCTCTCTCTCTCTCTCCCTCTGCCATTTTCAATCCTGAGAAGAGGTCATGACATTGCTCTCTCTATTCAAAGGTCATGCGGCAGCAAAAAACACCACAGAGAGCCACCTGCTAGTCGGGGAAGATGAACTGATTATTACCCATTTTATATTAAAACTATTTTACCAACAGCTTACTTACAGCTACCTTCACAGGCTGAAAGGTGTCTGCTTCTGACAGTACATCACTTCCTGTCCCTGGGGAGCAAAATCTGGTCTCCTAAATCAATGCAAGGAAATCTGGATCTCTCTGATATCCACTCTTGAAAGATAGTGTAAGTGAGCAATAGTTTATCAAGCCAGCAGGAGATAGGACAATATTTTGGAAGTATACAAATATCATGCAGTCCTGCTCTTGTTAGGACCTAACAAGTGGGAACACACTGCTGCACCAGGGACTCAAGTTGTCTCAGATTTCTGTGCTATTTGAACCAGTGGAGTGGTATGGCTAAGGATTATGTGCCCTTATCCCCACCAGATAAACTTTGCACTGACTTTGTCTTCTTTCCTTCTCCTTCAACTTCAGAAATTAGGGATGGGAGGTGGGAGTAGGCATGGATGTTACTTGAAGCTTTTAGTCTAAACCTCACATTTAGGTGGTGCAGGCAAGATGGTCATTGGAGTAATGACTCTGGGACAACTGTCTTCTCCAACACTACCTGTTTAACTGAGCAGCCCCATTTAGGGAAAGCACTTCTCACCTCCAATGGAGGATGGATCAAGAAAATGTAGGGACATCTCCCTTAAGGCTTCAAGCTAGGAGAATGCACTTGGCAGAACATCTCAATTGGCAGTCAAACAAATACTCAGATTTCACAGTTTGCTTCCTGGAATGTAAGGATCTTACTTGACCATATGTACAACAGTTGACCACATTGGAGAATACTGTAATACACTTTACTACTGATCAGAAGCATTACAGAATTGAAATTGAGACATTGAGAGTAATTCATCTCAGTGATGATGGATCTCTGACTGAGAGTGGAGAGGGCTATGCCTTTATCTTGAGAGGGCTTCAGCTAAATCTCTGAGGACACATGGCATGGGTTTCCATTAAGAACTGCCTATTGCAAATCCTAGTAGAGGTTCCTGTCAGCATAAATTAACATTTCATGACCCTTCATGTGTCATTGTCAAAGAATGGAATTGCAACTATAAACAGTGCCTGTGCTTCTACTATTGATTCAACAGAGGACATAAAGGACAATTTTATAACTAACTGGACGCAATCATAAAAAAAAATCTGGTTGGGGACTTGCCCATGTTGGTACCAACTTTCAAATCTGGATAAGGGTGATCAGAAGACATGGAATAGGTATGATGTATTCCAATGGGCTCTACTTGTCAACCATGCAGAACACTGTCTGTATCACTAATGCAATCTTCTAACAAGCTGACAAATTTAAATCCACATTGATTCACCCCAGATCTAGGTTCTGACATCTGTTGGATTATGGCATTGTACATCAGTGTGATATGCAGGATGTCAAACATGCTTAGGCTCTATAAGGAGCTAAATGGTGGATGGACCATCATCTTGTTCAATCCTTCATGCATCTCAGTCTAAGGCCTCATGTGAGGAAACTGCGTCATTTGCTTTTGTTCAACACTGCTGCTCTCAGTGACGCTCCAGGAAAATCTATGAATACTGTATCTTTGCAAGCTCTCCTTCTATTGCTTACGACAGATAATCTGTATGAAATTGAAATGAACGATCTCTGGAAATTAATGATCTCACAAACCCAAGTGAAATCCAAAAGGGATTTACCAAATTATGCAATCCTGACTGTTTTGATGAGTCAGCCTTCAAGATTAAACCTCCTCTTCAGTCTAAAAAATCAAACTCATGATGGCCATTTGGTCAATATGAGCTACAAAACCTTGCTAGAAGGATGGTGAAAATTGTGATGGATACTCTGAGAACACTTTAGTGGCTACAACACAACTGGTAGCTTCGTAAGGTAAATGAAATTTAAAAAAATTGCAGATGCAGTATTATTAAATATGTCTTTGGACCCACAAAACACACAGTTCAATCTGCTGAGGGCTTAACATTAATCAAGGTCAAGCCTGAGATTCTCAACCTCTGGGCTGAACACTTTTGTGAACTACTCAATTGAATCAATACCTGTGATACCTCTACAAATGATAAGACTTTTATTGGTTGATGGATCTAGATCCATGAAAAATACAGAGAGCAGCAGAAAGGTCTCTGGCTTGCTTATATTGCTCTGATTAAGTAATATGACACTGTGAACAGTGGCTTCATGGCTGACCACTGGCTGTTACCACAGCGAAAATCGTCAAACTAAAATCATGATTTATGTATTTTAAGGAGTGTACCCAGCCTTTCCTCGGCACACACGCACTCACACATACAGACATGTAATACAGAAGTTCCATACATCAATGACAAAGAATATTTTAAATAAACAATGATGGCAATCACAACTAAACAAATAATACAAACGCAAGAACCCACCTGAATAACCCCAATGGCGATATCCATTAGGTGACATATGCGGCTGCCTAGGGTGACATTATCTGAAGGAAGACATTTATGAAAGTTAAGGGGTGCCCACTCCAGACACTGATGGGGTCCTCCCTGCGTCATAGACTTATGATAATAATATCCAAGGTATGTATACAAAAGAACACCACTTGTGTTTCTGAAGACACATGTGCTGTGGACACTGAGTGGGCCAAAGGTCACCAAACTATTATAACAATGAGTGGGCTGGGTGGAAAGGGCAGTGCACTCTTTAAAGTACTTGGTATATACACAAAGGGTAGCTGATTGTGCTATTGCAAGGGCACGTGTTTTGTGAGATGCGAAGTCCATCAGCCCAACCTAAGGCTCCAAATGGAGATTATTATTTAATTAACTAAAACAGAACAAATAAAACACTACACTACACTTAGCACAAAATGATCAATGGTAAGCACTCACGACACAGTCCAAACTCAATTTAGTTTCACAGATGCAGATGATAGTAAAGAATTAAACATCCTAAAACTGTTATGCAAAGTTTTGCCCTACCATGTTCTGGATATAAGTGAAGATTTGTGGAAGCTGGGTGTGCTCCTTGGACAAAACCTTTCTCCAACCCAGACAAAAACATACAAGCAAACAGGCAGAGCCCAAGAACATAAAAACTGTAATCCAATAGATGTAATTGTAATCCAATTGTTGAATGAAGTGTTGAAACAAAAAGAAACAAAACCTTAAGGCTTCCTGTTAAAAGTAGTGCCTCATCTTGTTTCATCTTGTTTAGGTAGCACTGCTACGATGTAATCCTCCATGTACTAGGCTACTGTTTTCAGAAGTGAGCACTGAAACAGTCACTGCACTGTGGCAAAATGTAAAAAACCCAAATCTATTGACCATTCCTTAGCACAATGTGATACTCCACTAGCTAACACACTTGGCCTAAATGGAGAAGAAAAGCAAATTGCTCTCTTGGAAGTCACGTGGTAGACAAAGCTGCAGGGTATAAATGCCAGAAATCTGCCAGGTTCACCAGTCTGCGTGTATGAGAGACAGGAGAGAAGCTCCAGCGGTGGAAAGGAAACACCAAAGAGATTTGGACTGCTCTTGGGCACAAACAGAAATGAATTGTCTTATAAAGCACATGTTGCATGCAGGATGAGCATGCAAGGAAGACTTTCACTGTACTCCTTTTTGCAGTGAATAACACAATGCTTCTCGATCTGTAAAGTGCATGAAATGGCAAGTTAAGTATGTCAGACGCATCAGTTAGTCAGATGTGAAAACAAAGTGTGGCCTTGGAATTTTATAGATAACCTTCCTGTGGTGATTACCACCCCCAGACACATTATCATTTGTTTCTGCATTTGTCCAGTGTGAACAATAGAAGGATAGCTGAAGGTCACAATGTGAGTCAGAGGTGGAGACTGAATATCTCACCTTTAGATTCTTTAAAAAGCAACATCTTAACACACATTGCAGGGATTATCTCAGTCATTTCCATAAGTTTCTACATGCGAGCAATGCCAAGGTAGGCTTTTAAACAGCACCTTGTTAGAGTGCAGGTGCAGAAATATTTCTACAATATGAACGATGGCAGGTTACATAAGCATGAGTCAGAAACTAAAATTATAGTTTTATGATTTGTGTAGTTTCTTTCAATGGTGAACATCAAGCAGAGATTCTTTCAGGTACTCTACAGTACAATTGTTTCTGTATTTCTACAGCTTGAGCACTGGTAGCTGATGGAAGACATGGCGATAATTGAACCAGTGACCTTGTGTGTTTCAGATCAATGTGGGTCCATGCTGCCTTTAAAATGTGTATTTTATACACATGGAAGGATAAATCATAATCAAAGTTGATTTAATATGCTGTTACTGTCTGCAGTTGTTTAAGCTTTTTTTTTTTTTTACAAAATAATTACTATATTAATAGCAAAGTCATAAACCTTCATGTCAAATTTAGTCTCATGCAACCATTGCTTAGGGATGAAAAAACAAAGCATAAGCATAAAAATGAAACTTCTCAAGGCTCTGGCCCCCCACATTCATATGATCAATAGTGTCAGGTGGTAGAGACAGAATATAATAGTCAGGTGGAGAACTTTGTTTTATGGTACGAAAAGAATTGTCTGCAGCTTAGCATCAGCAAAACCATGGAACTAGTTATTGACTTTCACCGCACCAAACAGCCTCCATGTCCAATCAGGGAGTGGATGTGAGGGTGGTGCACTGCTCAAAGTACTTTGAGGTCCATATCAATGACAGGCTGGGCTGGCCTTTTGACCCAGAAGAACAATAGGGTTGAGCAGGTTCTTCTTCTGCTATACTTCAATGTGGATAATAATAGCATCCCTTATATGTTCGGTATCTTGGTGATTGCCAGTGTTGTTTTCTATGCTGTGGTGCAACATCACTTCAGGAGAGGCCCACCAGAATCATAAAGCTAATTAAAAGGTCAGGCCCAGTTATGGGATGCTCTCTGGACACCCTGGAGGTCATAGGAAAGGAGAGAATGAAAACAATTATGAACAAGGCTGCACATCCTCTCTCTGACACACTAACACTGAGGACTTTCAACCAATGAATCATTTAGCAGGCGTTTATCAACTACTCAACATGCACCGCCTGCCTCCTCTTCAAATCTCAGGGCTTTGTTTTTTGCCTTCTAATTAAGCATTTATATTTGGGGATGAGAGTTTCAGTCTTTCAGAATGCTGAATCATGTTACTGTGCAAGAAGGTAAAGGTGTCCCCTGTAAGTCAACATGCCACTGGCTTCTAAATCTGTTACTATATGCAAGATTTTATGCATTTTGCTGCTGCCACATGATTGGCTGATTAGATAATTGCATGAATATGCAGGTGGACAGGTGATCCTAATGATTTGCTCAGTATGCATAAGTGCTAATGGTGAGAATTTTTCTGGCAGTGAAACTCCATGTGTTTTACTACCAATTTTGCTTCTCACAAACCATTTTGCTCATCACTAGTGATAAAAATACAACTCTGGAGAAGTATGTCTGTGGTATAGCGGGTCCACAGCTCAGATCGAAAAGGTCAGTTTTTAAATAGATAATCGCCGCACTCGCGGCTTATAGAGGGGGTGTGGTACAGTTTACAATACAATACAGTTTATTTTTGTATAGCCCAAAATCACACAAGAAGTGCCGCAATGGGCTTTAACAGGCCCTGCCTCTTGACAGCCCCCCAGCCTTGAGTCTCTAAGAAGACAAGGAAAAACTCCCAAAAAACCTTGTAGGGAAAAAATGGAAGAAACCTTGGGAAAGGCAGTTCAAAGACAGACCCCTTTCCAGGTAGGTTGGTCGTGCAGTGGGTGTCAAAAGAAGGGGGTCAATACAATACAATACAATACACAGAACAGAACAAATCCTCAATACAGCATAAAAATAAAAAAATTTTAGTGTGGCCAGAGTGGTTCTCAGACGCTACTTGAGGTGGGCGTTTTCTCGCTTATGTGCACATGTTAGGAATCATCTGCATCTGTAATTGAAGCCGGGAACTGCTCATCGCCACACCTGAGCCACATCCGCAGTATATATAGTAGGAACGCGAGTGCAGAGGGAGAAAGAAAAAAAGGCTGCAGTGAACAGAGGTTAGGAGGAGGAAGACGGGCAAGGCTGGAGATGTAAAGAGCCAGTGTGAGATAGAGAGAGTGAGCGATTGAGCGCAGACTTGCTGGTGTTTTGCAGGCAGCTGGAAGAAGAGCCCCCTAAAAGGGTGTTTGGCTGACACTCGGTGAGGCTGAAGGAAGTGGTCGCTCCAGCTGAGCTATCAAAGGGCTGGAGTGACCCGGAAGGTGGCTGGCTCACCGCATCAGGCCATGGTAGGCAGCAGGAGTCAGGAAGGCTTAGAGTGAACCCCAGCATGAGTGCCCTGGCCGTTGCGGAACCAAAGTCTCGGTCTGATGGAGCCAGGGACCGAAAGGCAACCAGACATGAAGAAGGACAGCTGTAGGTAGGGCGACTCCAATGGTGCAAAGCCTGGATGGGAGAAGCAGTCGAGCCGCCAGTAGAAAGAAGGCACCAGGTTTTGTTTTTAAAAGGACTGCTTCCAGCCATTGTTTAAACCTCGGTTTTTAAAGGATCTATTTATGGGATTTTAACCTCCACATTTTTCACTTGTTTTTAATGGATTATTTATTTAATGACTCTTTGATGCACTGCACTTTATTTGAACACTTTGTTTTTTGTTTTGTTGTTTAATAAAAGCACTTGCACCTATTTGCACCCAACCTTTTGCTTTGTTGGTGTTCTCATTGTCCAGCTCATCCGGTTACATTACCTACGGTGTTGGGTTCACAAGCTCCCAAAAGGGAGATGGGAGCATTGGAGTTGAACCCACATTGTCACAATGTCTCCAAATGTAATAATTTGAAGCCTTTACATACATGCTTGCCCTAGCCTGAGGCACAGTGAAAGAATAGCAGTCATTCCTATTTTGCATCAATAGTTTCAAATCCATGGCGCCTATGCATGAGTGAAGCTCTATAGATTTAAACAAACTATACTATACAAACTCAGAGTTTCTATTCCCTTATTGTTCCATGAATCAAATAAATTTTTCCATTGCTCCCAGGCTAAAAATGTGGTATTTAGGGGTGTGAGTGGAGTTTTGGGCTGGGGGTGGACACCATGTTCATTACTCTTTACAACTGGCTTGTTTTCATGCTTATCATTGTACATTTTTTCTTACAATAACAAACTGATCATAAAAAAGATGAGAAAAAGGTGATGTGGGTTCTTACAGAAGAAAAGGGAGCAGACTGATGCAACAGAAAGGTGATAAAGATTAAGGGATATAATAGATGAGACTCCCAACCTTCCAACCTGAACCGACCCTCTAATGTACTCATTTCTAATCCTGTCCATCCTCGTCACACCCAATGCAAATCTTAGCATTTTTAACTCTGCCACCTCTAGCTCTGTCTCCTGCTTTTTGGTCAGGGCCACCGACATGTGCAGAGGAAAAATGCTGGGTATATGGGAAAATTATGTTAAGGATAGAGCTGCCAGGTAAGAGGAAAAGAGAAAGGCCTAAGAGAAAATTTATGGATGTGAGAGAGGACATGCAGGTGATGGGTGTAACAGAGCAAGATGCAGAGGACAGGAAGATATGGAACAAGATGATCCGCTGTGGCAATCCCTAATGGGAGCAGCCGAAAGAAGAGGAAGAATAGATGAGGCTCATGTAACAACAGCGCTGGAATCAGAGGAGGCCAACAGCACAGGAGATTTGGAATCCAAAAGAGTACACGGACATGGAACAAGCCAGGTACACAGTAACACCCTGAAGCAAATGACAGGCTATGAACAACCACTTGTGCAGTGCTAGCTGTACATGGATTATTAAACCAATTCTACAGTGATAGTGAAACACAAGAAGTTACAGAAGGTGTACCGGGAGAGTCACCTAGGCACTGGAGCTGGCTGTGGTCAGATTAAATGATGCCCAATGTTAAATTCTCCAGATCCTCCCCTATATCTTCCACATTTACTGTAACTGTCAGTTACATCTTAGGCAGGAATCATATAGCCATGGGAATGACAAATACAAATTGCAGTGCGGTGTTTGATGGCTCTGATAAGAGCAGACAAGCAATTCACAGAAAAGCAGAGAAACTGGCACAAAGAAAAATTAAGCTAAACCACCCAGGCAGGACATAATGGCTGTCAGAAAACAAAGCCAGAGCTAGAAAATTGATAACAAGAGGAAAGTGTAAAGACCTAAATGAGCTCAACAAATGAACATAGGCTGTTATGAGTAAAGTGAAAAATGTTTGTCCAAAAGGACAGATAGCTGAGAAAAATGGATAAGCATGTGAGGGCACAGGTAAGGGGATGAGGATCAGAAAAAGTCAAGAGCAAGCAAGAGGGTACTGCAGTAAAAAATATGTTTGAGAAAAGGACCAGAAGATGGAGAGATAAAAAAATCTGTCAGTGGAAAAGCAGGGTTCTACTGTTGATTGGTGAAATCACAATCAATATATTGTATTTGTCAGTGACCTTGTTTATGGAATATTTTCCTGAAAATTCACTATGCAGCTGGCTTAGATGAACTTGTTTTTCCCAGCTCCCCATGATGCTTTCTAAGGCAAGCATGACATCATAGAGCTGTATCAACCTAATGTCGGATGGGAGTAACACTCATCCTAGCAGTGGTCTAAAAAGTTGTGGAAAACTTGAGAATACATTTAAACTTAAAATGTGTATGCAGAAGGAAACTGGAAGTGTCTTAGTATATTCATGTCTTAAATGTAATACCATTTTGTGTGGACTTCGAGCAGCCATACCACATACAACTCAGAACAGGTCATCTACCTGAAGCTTAGCATGTTTGGGCCAGGCCAGTACTTGGATGGGAGAACTTTTAGGAAAAGCTAGGGTTGCTACTGGAAGAGGTGTTGGTGAGGCCAGCAGGGGGTATTTACCCTGTGGTCTGAATGTGAATCCCAACGTCCCAGTTGCAGAGATGGGGACTCTGTGCTATAAAAAAATGATGTAAAGCTGAGGTCCTGACTCTCTGTGGTCATAAAAGATTCTTGAGCAACCTTTGTAAAGAGTAGTGTTTATTGTGATGTCCTGGCTAAATTTTCCATCAGGACCTCATTCATTCTGGCCCCCCTAATCATCCTGTCTTTCTGCCCCTTAATCAATTGGCTCTGTCTGTCAACCCTTCACCACCTAACTAACACTGGATGCTACACATTAGCGGTGGTTGAAGTGGCTCCCCACTCAGTGAAGCTCTTTGAGTAGTGAGAAAAGTGTTATATAAATGTACAAAATTATTATTATTATTATTATTACAACCCTCCATACTGCACTGACACTCCTTATACAGCAAGGAACATATATAAGGATGCTGTTCCTGGACTAGAGTTTTACATATGTACATGTGAAGCTTGATACCCTTTACTCTTCCACTTTGACACTCAGCACTGGTGCTCCACAAAGCTGTGTGCTGAATGTGCTAAGCATTATTCTAAGCATTATTAGGATAGCCTTTTATATAGAAGATTTATTTCTGCTTTTACTTATTTTGCCAATTGGGGTATTTTTGTACAAGGAGTCCTTTTGGTTGATATATTTTACGCAGTTGGTGTCTGGCAGTACCAGGGTCTCATTACAAGTGACCTAAGGCCGGGTTTATACTTCACATGACGCGATGCATACTGCAGCGGACGCTCTTGCTACGGAAGCGTTTTACTGTTTATATTTGTGCGCGTACTTTACGTAAATCTGGAAGAATCCACCTGGTGGCAGTGCAAGATATTATCACGGTGAGAACAGGTTCGGCTTCACCGTGTTGTGAATTGCTTGGAACGCCCATTAAATTCCGATGACACCTTACTGCAATATCTCTGAAAAGGATGTTTAATGATTGAATCCATCAATCCACGGATGTGGCCATTCCAGCTAGCATTGGGCACAGGGCAGAAACAATCCCCGGACGGGGCATCAGCTCATCACAAGGTGAATACAAGCACTCACATACACTAGCGTCATTTTAGTGTCACCAAATCTACATATCTTTGGAAGGAAACCGGAGCACACTGTGGAAACTCACCAGGAAAACATGCAGACTCAAAGCATGGAATATCAGCGATGTGAGTCCCTGTGAGAAAGCAGTGCTACCCCTCCACCGCGGTGTCACCCCCATGTGTGTAATTATTAACAGTATTCATTATTTAAACAAAATTAACGATTTATCTGTAAAATGTAACATACTGTACATTTCATCATGAAAGTGATATCAAGTATAAATCTAAAGATTCAAAATTTCCAGAGAGTTGGAATATCATACATTTAATGTGTTCTGTGTGGCGATCTATTGCTGCTTGCCACTTCTGTCAGGTCAGGAGGAAGTCCCAAAGGCTTGTAGCGATTAAAAACTTGAATGACGCTTATGATGGTCTGCTTTAATGATAAAGTAAACTACGAGGTTAAAGTGGATATTTCGAGATTAAAGCCGAAATTTCCACTTTAATTACAAAATACACCTTTTCACCATGTCCTTATTTTTTCTTCTCTGTGGCTGTACATTATGTTGCTATTGTGAAGTTGCAAAGAAAAAAGACGGCACAAAAGATAGTATGTGAGACTTTTAAAATGTATCGTGTCATTATGATGGGGAATATGCGACACTTAAATATAAAAGCACCACGAATGCATCGTATGTCGGCATTTTGCTTCACCACATTGAACCATTCATCGAACAGCGCACATCGATCCCGTAGGATCCGCATAGCAGCTTTCTTTCACATGTAGACAGTAAACAGAGACTCTGACGTCACATTCCAACTTTTATCACACTGCGCCCCCCGACTTTTTGCTGGTACTGCCACTCGCACATGCGTTGCATTAATTTCTGAGGACCTGCTCAGAGGACACGTCAAATGAACGCTGGGAACACGTGGCAGCCATGATGCATGCACGTACACGTTCTGAGAGTGAAGTATAAATGAGCCCTAAGAAGTTTTGTTATAGTGTTTAATGGTACTAGAACATAAGCATAATTCTGTGTTTAGGAGGTTTTACTATATCAGGGTCTTAATTTTAGTCTCTTTATTAATGGCACCTCACTCACTGATGAACCTCTTTGTATCTAGAGCCTTTGGTGACCTTACAGCTGGATCTCAAGCAGACATCAGAAGTAGTTCTGGACTGTTTAGTCCACCCAGGCAGGGGAAAGGACCAGGGAGCGTCTGGCGGTTAGTGAGGCAGGGTGATCACCTTCTTGCCTATGATTTGCCTAAGGATGTGTTTTGCTGCCTTTGAAATCAGTGAAAGTGCATTTGGTTATTAAATTTGATTTATGCTCTAGGTTTCCAGGGAAACCATAAGGGACAATATACAGATGGTACGCCTCTAACTATGATCATCCTCTTCAAATGACTGCTTCCATATGCTGTGAGAACTGACTGCTGAGTTTACCTAAGACCAGACAAAGCTCTTTCTTCTAATCCATACTAGCGATGCTTTGATCCTAACCATCATATTTTAGCCAGAAGTTAAACTTTGGCTTAAGTGTTTTTTGTTAATATGCTATTTTTATCATGCCTTTTCAATATTATTGTGTGCATTTTGCTATTAAGTATATGTTTGGTTACTTATGAATATTATTTTGTTTATTAATTACTGTGTATATATTTGAAATGGTGTCTTACCCTTTTTATGTTGTAGCCTAGGCTAACTGGCACTACAGCTAAAGAACTGCCCCGACAGTATTTAAGGGTCAGCAGCCAATCAAAGGGCGGCTCCAGCATTGTTATTGTTAAAGTGTTTTTGTTTCTGCTCACTTTTTGGGTTTATGTACCACTGGATAGATTCTCATTTTATGTACTATTTGGCTCTGATTAAAGGATAAGTTTGGTGTTTTTCAAATTGGAGTTATTTCTTCACAATCATGGTATATACAATCAATCCTCAGCTTTTACTGGTGTAACGTTGCTAGAAAACATTGTGAAAGTGAAAGACATGAATGATAACACATTGACTGTATGGGAAATAAGTGGGTAGGTTCCCACAACCACCAAAACTATGATCCTTTGCTAGAGATTGCTCAGAATCCATTTTTCTTCATGGAATTCTTTATAACAGAACATTATTTCTTATAAAACTCACTTTTCATAACAGTAATCATGAAATAACCCAAAAATGTGTAAATAAAAATAAAATTCTTAAAATGCTAACTTTTTTTCTCAATAGTCAATTCTTAGAGTTCTGTGACCTTTTCTACTAACATCTTGATAAAAAAACAAACTTTAGTCGCTGCTATTAGAAGACATAGAGACTGGCAGGGTCTCAACATCACCTCCGATGTTCTGTCCTTTATTGCTGGTGGATGACAATGGAGATTATGTAGGATGCATCAAGCTGTAATAATCCATCAGTGATATCTACTTTGAGATCCTTTAGGGTCTTGGAGTATGGGAACATAGCAGAGGTGGCATTTAACCTTGATGTCAGTAGCCAGTCTCTGCTTTACTACTTTTAGCAGATATAAGAAACCGTCAGTTTGTTAACACCAAACCTGTGGCCGACATATTTTGGGACATTTCATAGTGTATATTTGAACTTTAAGAGTTTTAGCCTGGTGTAGGCCAAAGAGCCACTCAGGCGGAAGCTGGCCTGCCTTTCAGTGCACCTCCTTTGGGCTGCATGGTTGGAGTCGCCTCTGCTTCCCTGAGTATTTCTGAAGGCCTCTCTCAATATGGTGAACCGTACTATGGCATCAGCTTTATTTCATATTTGGGTAACTATTTAAAGAATTTAAATTTTTGTTTAAATCGTTACAAGGTGCGCTTACCTTGAGAAGAGACATTAATTACCCGAGAGTACTGGAAGCTGAAATGTACATGGTTGTACATGTGCAAGCAAGCATGGATTGTGAATTTACAATCCAAACTGTGTGAAGTTGCATGAGGTAAATAGAGGGGCTGGGTGAGATGTCCATTAGGACTTGAGGACAAAATCCGAAGGACATATAAAATGGTAAGATGGACGTTAGCTTATCGGCATCAAGTCTTTCATTACTGAAGTGTGAATTGGAGTCTTCTTGAGCAGCCTGAGAAAGGTTAGGAGGGGGTGCTAACAGCTCTTTATTATCCAATGAATCAGAAAGTGGGGATAAGGCAGAGCTGGACATTAGATTACTTTGATTAATGGTTCTTTTTGGAGAAAGTCCTTGGTTCCCTTCAAGCACCCTGAAAAAGGAAGAAGGGAAAGCAACTGGAATTATCGATGTGTTTTGTATGATTTGGGAGTTTACTTTATGAGAACATTGATTTGATGGACTTGCTTGTGTGATATTTCACCTAACTTTAATATGTGATATACTTTGATATTACCTGTTTATAGTAAAGAACTATCCAGTTTTATACCATCGTATTTATGTCTCTCTCACTCACCCTGGTTTATATTCAGTATGTCTATTAGATGCCTCATGGTCAGACTGCTGTATGGTATGGGGTGGGTACAGAGCAGAATGAACCACTCAACAAAAAATATAATAAAATTGACATGAAATACATGACTAGACAAACAGTAAACATACTAACAATATTATAAAAAATAATACAAATGAATGAACAGAAAATAAAAAGTATTACTTTAAACCTGAGCCTGGGTGGGGAACCCTGGCTTGACCATACCATGTAATTGTGGTCATCATCTGGAAATTGCTGGAAAAATCTTATAGTGATGGGGCCTTTACTGCCATTTAATGAACACTTCATTCCTGAGATTTGACAAGTCTACAAATTATTTTATCAAGGGAACTTCTTATTGTACTACTTTTTCCTTTATCAATAGTCTCACTGAACCCAGACATCAAATATATACAGTATGTCTGAGGACAACCTTGAGTAAATGTAGCTTAAAACTGGGTGGCAACAATTAGTCAGCTCACTGAGTGTCACATTTTTAAATCAACAGAATGCATCATGAAGGTGACGCTTAAAGTAGGGACGATGATTTTGAATTGCAAAGATCTGAGGTGCTCTCATTAACCTGGTCCAACAGAGAGCAAATTTCTGATTATAATAAACTGTCGACAATCGAAAAGTCTCCCAAAAAGAACTTGTTAGAAATATAAATGTATGTTGCATGAGGAGAAAGCTTATTAACCATCTCTCTATTATATAAAAAAAATCCTGGGACGAGACAAGACTTTTTAGCATGGGACGAGACGTGACTTTTTCAGAGAGAGACTTTCAAGTTCCGCCAGATGAGACTTTGGGCCAAGAGATTTAACCACACCTGGGGCCGGAAATAAAAGACAAAGAGTAGATGAGAAAGTAGAACGTCCTATAGTGGTTCAATAACATTGGCGCAGGTTAGAGATAATGAAAGTACTAAAATTCCTGGTTTTAAAAATAAATGTAATCTGATGCAAGGGAAAAATCTTTCTGTAGCATCTGATTATACTTTGGCATTCAATGGCGTCAACGGATGAATGACAAATGTGAACGATACATTGTTGCTGGTGCTATGTGTGCTTTCTGTTGTTCTATGATGACAGTGTAGAAGTCAACGTAAGCTTGAAAGAGCTGTCAGCTATTTTCACGATAATATGAACTGCAAACTATGCATTTGAAGTAAGTGGAGAGTCAGCCTCGCTCAAAAGGAGTAGCGTTAAGAGAGCTGATAATGAACAGTCAGAGGAGATGCAGATTTCAGAGCTTAAAACACTCGAATCAACAAATCTACCTAATGAAACCAGTAGATACACAGCTGAAGCTGCACAACATCCACCTTCTGAGTGCACGTCTAAATGAGTAACTAAACAAAGTTAACATTACTGTTTAACTGGAAATGCGTGCATGCCATGACAAAACAGCTACAGCATTTTAGCATGTTGTACGTCCATAGACCAGAATGCTTATCTAAACTCTATTTGCTGTTGTAATGTCATTTAGTGATGCAATAGTTAAAATGACAGGACAATATTGCAGCAGACGGAGGCACTTCTCAAACACGTGGAGCCTAGTACAGTAGCTACAGCGGTCTCCGTGTGTGTGTGTCTGTCTATCTATTTGTCCCCACTGTCGCAGCATTCATTACAACTTGCAGATTAATCAATAAGCTTCAGTTACCTTGTGCAACTACTGATCTCCTGCGTGGATAACAGCAATTTTAGCTTTTTATTTTCTCTCAGCGTCAAGTCTTTTGTTCAGTACCTTCTGTTCTCTCCCTGAAACCCTGGCGGCAGTTCAAAAGTGAATGGACTTGAGAAACTCGGGGCAGGTGGTTCGGGAAGCAGCCTTGTGGGTGTAGCATTTGCAGCAAAGGATTCTTCCGCTCTTCACTACACACTTTTTAATGGGTTGTCCCCAGATGTGTATTCCCTTTTGAGAATCACACCTGACCCTGCCAGACTACTCTATCAAAGACCCAATATTAGAGATCTACTGATCTCTGGGGTCATACTATTTGAAGGCTTTCTTTATTTCCATGTTGAGGGACCTGCAGTCCATCTGAAGTGCCTTTATTTTCTTGATATCACTTAACTTTTTTTTTTCTGGAGTCCCACCCTATGAAGCTTCTCTATTTTTTTTTTTTTTTTTTTTTGTGGGTGTCTGGTTGGCCCCTCGCACACTTCCTACTGTGAATTCCCAGGCTCTCATGGTCTCTGCTGCTGAGTTACAGCTGGGCCCCAAGGCAGTCCTGAGGGGACCGTGAGAAAACAGCTTTTAGATCTGACTGAAGACATACAGCTCACCACAGCCTTAGTTATCTGGGGACTGCTGGCCTCTTCAGTGTGAGTTTTTTCCTGACATGCCTATGCTATTCACACGGATCGCCTAAGACTGCATCAAAGAACTGTCCTGGCGGTCTAACTACCCCCCTTTAGTGAACACAAATTAACAGTGGATTGTCCTATAAATGCCAGCTTTCAGATCCGGGGCAGGAAGTACACACCAAATTTGAGGCCACTTGAAGCTACCTGGAATACTCAGGACACCCGATGGATGCTAATACTGTTTGTCTCTCTTGTGCTGTCAAACTGTGTTCACTCCGAGAGACTTGTGCAAAGCATCTCTCTCACTGCTTTCTTGCCTGCTCTTCTCTGTGCCACACAGTTGCCATGGTAGCCACATATGTTTTTCCACCCTATCAGCTGAGTTTCTGTTTTTAATTTCTTGTAACTCTATTGCTTTCCATAGTTAAACAATAACATCTGCTCATTTTCATCTTCTGTCCAAGGGCAGCCAAAACATCCAGGAGCCAAACCACTAACAGGCCTAAAGAGAGCTGAAGATGAGGTTAAAGCAGAAGCTGGTGCCCACCATTGCTGAGAGGGGAGTAGTTTGTGAAGCCCAGACAGGAGAACCACTCAAAGTGCTGGTGGAGTGATTTGAGGATGGTGGGGAGGGGTCCTGGCATTCAGAATCAGAAATAAAATACCTGTTAATGAAAAACGGGCTTCTTCTTGTAGAGGGAAAACTGGAAATGGGATAGTGGAGACAGGATTCAGGAAAAGAGAAAATGGACAACGGTAGGCAGTGAGTTCAGAAAGAAGCTGGAATGAGACATAGTATGATTTGAGGCATGTTGCTGTGCCAGACACTAGATAAAAATAAGCCAGTCAATAAAATACATTTAAACACATAATAAACACATTGTGCCACACAGCTCCTGAGGATGGTTGTGCTCTTGCCACTAGATGTTGCTGAGAGACACAGCAGGACTGTATAACCTCATAATGGACTATGTGGGTACAGAAATGGAATGGGGAGTGGGCCTAGGATTTATAAATACAATAATGCTGGGTATGATGCGGCATGTGGGTGTGTGCAGAGAGCGGGCAACCTGTGACTCAGTGGCAAAAAGGACTGGGTGTGGGCACTAGTGAGAATCAGTCCATGAGTATTCAAAACGTCCATGAGGTCTTAGTATTTAAAAAGTCTAACTGCACATAAATAACCTAGTAATGAATTATCATTATTTCAAGCACAATAAATATTTTATTTTGAATTACTATTATTATCATTATTATTAGTAGTAGTAGTATTAAACATTCTTGATTTTGTCTTTCATTATTATGCTGTATCAGTCTGTAAGAAAGTCTTGAGCTCTACAATAAGAGAGAAACTGCTTTGTTTCTAGAGATTTCTAAGAAAACCATTTGGAGCAGGGGCAGGGGCAGGGGCAGGGGCAGGGGTTGGGGCAGGGCGAAGCTCCCACTTTAACATTGTGTTTGTTCAATGCTGTCTTAAAGTAAAAAAAGAGGGTCAGAAAGCCCACAACTACTGGAACCTGGACATGCTAGAACACCAAAATCCTGACTTGCCCAACCCTGGTGATACATTATTTGGTTGAAAATACGTGGAAACCCCTCCAAATGATTAAGGTCAGGAGATTCAGATGCTCCCGTTGTTAATGGATGCATAAAATGAAGTACAAAGTCATGCAATCTCCTTTGACAAACATTGATAGTAGAATGGGTTATATGAAAAGCTCAGTGACATTAAATGTGGTACCGTCATAGGATACCACCTTTGCCATAAGTCAGTACATGCCAGATCCTGGAATGGAATCAACTGGAATTGCTATTATTGGGAAGATAAAGCATCTAGGAGCAATAACAGCTCAGCCCGGAAGTGGCAAATCACACAAACAGACAGAGCAGGGCTGCTGAGCACTGGAGCGCTTGGAGGGTAAAAATTGCAAATATGCTGTGGCATCACTCACACCAAACTGCCTCTGGAAATAACACCAACACAAGAACCATGCATTGGGAGCTTCATGAAATGGGTTTCCATGACTGACAAGCCTAAGATTACAATATGCAATGCCAAGCATTGGCTAGAGTGGTGTAAAGCAAGCCTCCTCCATTGACTACTGGAGCAGTGGAAACATGTTGACTGGAGTGACAAATCACACCTTGACTCTCTGGAGGGTAGTGGGAGGCTGGAAGAGATGAACCTGAGTTTGGGGAATGTCAGGAGAATGCTACCTTCTAGGCTACATAGTGCCTACTGTAAAGTTTGGTGGAGGACGGATAATGGTGTGGGGCAGTTTTTCAGGGTTTGGGCTAGGCCCATTGTTTCCAATGAAGGGTACTGTTAGCTTAAAACAATATACATACATAACTGTTGCCTCTCCACTCATCACCCCACCTCCACCCATGCTGCACTGCATGTGAATTGTGTGAATTGTGTCTTTACAGAGGTGTTGTGCTTCCAACTGCTACACATTCATTGCTGTTTTAATGTCCAGAATGGTTATGCTGGCCCTCAAACAGTTTCTTATTGTCCCTATAGTAAAGAACCCTGCAGAGAAAGAGCAACAACGGTTTAAAACTTCAGGGAAAGAACGAAAAAGAAGAAAAGGAGGAGGAAGTAATTAAAACAAAGCATCTCACAATTCTTCTTCTTCTTTTGGCTGCTCCCATTAGGGGTTGCCACAGTAGATCATCTTCTTCTGTCTCTTCCTGTCCTCTGCATCTTGTTCTGTTACACCCATCACCTGCATGTGCTCTCTCACCACATCCATAAAATTTCTGTTAGGCTTTCCTCTTTTCCTATTTCCTGGCAGCTCTATCCTTAGCACTCTTCTCCCAATATACTCAGCATCTCTCCTCTACACATGTCGAAACCAATGCAATCTTGCCTCTCTGTCTCCCAACCGTCCAACTTGAGCTGACCCTCTAATGTCTTCATTTCTAATCCTGTCCATCCTCGTCACACCCAATGCAAATCTTAGCATCTTTGACTTTGCCACCTCCGGCTCTGTCTCCTGCCTTCTGGTCAGTGCCACCGTCTCCAACCCATATAACATAGCTGGTCTCACTACCGTCCTGTGGACCTTCCCCTTCACTGTTGCTGATACCCGTCTGTCACAGATTACTCCTGACACTCTTCTCCACCCATTCCACCCTGCCTGCACTCACTTTTTTACCTGTCTTCCACAATCCCCATTACTCTGTACTGTTGATCCCAAGTATTTAAACTCATCCACCTTCAAACAAACAAAGCATCTCACAATACCCTACCACAAATGTTTAACAAACATTATTTTAGTGTCTTCTTTGAACTGAACACCATCCCAAGCTGTTTTCAGGAAAGGATGCAATTATCTCAAGATACTAGAGAAGTGAGTTTTCATTTTCACATGAGACAACAGAATGTCACCACACATGTTCTAAATGAGCAGGACCTCCTGGAATGTAAAGTAGAAGATGTGTGCCACCAGGGGATGTGACACCTCAGACTGGCTTGCCTGCCTTTCCTATTGGGTCTTTGCAGTCCTTCTCACAGTTGCTAGGAGAGCTTCTGCAATCAAGAGCATTTCTATTTCTCACTTTCTATGAATAGTGCCATGTGGGAGGCTGATAATTTACTCAGAAAAATGTTTTATATGCTGAATGTTGTCTGAAATTGCACCACTATACATGCTAATTAAATCGCTGATGTTGAGGTATTGTTCAAGTTACAGTCTGACTCTTCTGCAATCCTCACACTACTGCTAAGATGCTCACCAAGATGCTTGCTTTAAAAAGTTTAGGTTTAAATTTTTAATGAGCAAGAAGTTCTTCTGAATAATTAACAGAATTACGATGAAATGAATGGCAATTTATTGCTAGGATTCATTTATGTTAATTTGAAATTGACTGTGTTATGACCAAAGCTATTGCCTTATATGTATGCATTATGAAAATTGTAAAATTAATAACTTGTATTCTACTTGTAAACCTATTACACCACTCTGAGCCTAAACTCAATGAAAAGCTCCATACAGAAATAAAGGTAATTGAACTGAATTAGATTAGACCACAGTGGAGCAGTTCTACAAAAACACAGAAACATGAGCAGGGACAGAATTTGATTACGCGGGCCACTGAGATATTGTACAGTCACACCCAACAGAGAACACTCCACAGGCCAACAAAACATGAACAGAGTCAAACTCCATGGAGATACAGCGTGCGAGAAAAATCAGACTGCAAAGTGATCGTTCTTGTAGACCACGGAACTCTGATAAGAATCAGGCACAAGACATCACATTAACAGGCGTGTTGTACAGTCTATATGTACCCTACTGTAGATATGTACAATTAGAGAACATTTATTTATTTAGCAGACAGTTATGCAGAAGGCTACTGAGATATTGGGCTCTTTCAGACTTGTCACATAAACCTGCTAGCATGTCAGACATTAGTGGGATTAGGCTTTAAGAAAGTTATTCTACAATTGCCTGAGCAAGATCAAATGTCTTGTAAATAATTATGTTGCCCTACTAGACTGAGTAAGACCAGGCAATGAAAAGGACAATTTGTGGGCATCTAAAGTAGGAGCCTGATTCAGTTCCAAGTCAGTTACTGAGAAGGTCAAAGGCATCACCTGCACTTCAGAAGAGTAATCCACCAGAAGCTAAGCATGTTGGGGCTGACCAGTACTTGGATGGGAGACCTTCTGCCTCTAGAGGTACTGGTGAGGCAGGCAGGGTGCACTTAGCTGTGGTCTGTCTGCGAATCCCAATACCCCAGTGCAGTGATGGGGACACTGGGCTGTAGAAATTGGCTCCATCTATCCGAGGCCTTGATTCTCTTAAAATATCCCTGGGCATCTTTCAAAAAGAGAAGGGCCTTTCCTGATGTCCTGGCTGAATTGCTCATGACAGCCTTGTCCATTCTGGCCCCCTAATGATCCCCCGTCCCTTACTGGCTAACTACCTCTCTCACCTCTTCACCACCTAATAGCCAGTGGGCTGTTTTTATTGCACTGGCACAAGAATGGCTGGCATCCAGGTGGATGCTGCACATTGATGGCGGTTGGAGTGGCTCTCCAGTGCCTCTGTAAAGTGCTTTGAGTATTTAGAAAATCCCTTTATATAAATGCAACAAAATTAATTATTACTATTTAAGAAAAATCTATAGATCTTGTCGAATGTGTGAGCAGCATGAGTGTTTTAGCAGGGATCATTTTAAGGGTGCATCAGTGTGGATTACACCATATATAATAATTAAGGGGTGCATCAGTGTGGATTACACCATATATAATAATTAAGGGGTCTCCAGCTCCAATCCTGGGGAGCTACTGTGGCTGCAGGTTTTCATTCTAACTCTTTTATTAATTAGTGACCAGTTTTTGCTGCTAATTAACCATTTCCCTTTATTTCAATTGACTTTTCTTGATGTTCTGACTGCTGAATTGATTCTTTTTTCCTTAAATGGCACCTAAACACACATTTGATGTGAAGTGAGCCATTAGATGACCAACTAAGTTGGGGCCTCAAACTCCAACCAACTTCACTTCATTCAGTTTCTTAATCTGAAGCCAATTCTCATTGCTAATTAAACCCGTTATTTCATTCCATGGTGTTCATTCTGCCATGGCAGACATTTCCAAAACTGTTGATTTTCTTTTTTAAGAGCGCTGTCAAAAAGTCTTGTGGACCTGAGCAGATCAACACTACTGAGGCCTTCCCATTTCTTTATTTTCAGTTATTGTGTGACGGATGCAGGTTGTTGTTTATGTGTTGGTACATATTCTGTGCTTGATATTCTTTGGTTGCTAATTAAGGAAAAACGAAATAATTAAGGGGTCTGAGTCTTAAGTTGTGCATCAATTAAAATGAAGACAAAGAGTTTATTAGAAGCAAAATCTGGTCACTAATTAAGGAAAGGGTTAGAATGAAATCCTGCAGCCACAGTAGCTCCCCAGGACTGGAGTTGGAGACTCCTGTAATAATACCTTCCATTCCTGTTCCCAGGATAAAGGAAGTCCCCTGATGTCACGCCTGCTTCTACTTGACAGCACATCTTCCACAATAAAAAAACACAACAACAGGACGTCATCATCACTTGATCAAGAGCAGCACTGTTTTCTAACTGAGACACTGCATCTATGAATTTACTGCAGAAATCTTTGCTTAAATGGGTTGTTTCTGGTTGGGACCCCATCACGTATTAAGTCTATTTGTTTTCTTTGCCTACAGCGTATTCCTATTCCTAGCTGGTGACTCTGTAGGTATATGAGAAATGAGAAGGACCAGACTTCAGTAAGGAAGGTAATTCTGGAGGCTCTCATATGAGAGCATTGAATCACTAAATTAATTGTCATGTGTACAATGAAATTCTTATTTGTATGCCCCGTCAAGGGTGGTATAGTGCCCTCTCAGTAGGGAGACAGGGGTTTGCATTCCCGGTACTCTCTGAATGGAGTTTGCATGCTCTCCCTGTGTTCGCGTTGGTTTCCTCAGATTCTCTGATTTCCTCCCCCATTTCAAAGACATGCAGTTTAGGTGGATTGACATTGCTAAGCTGGTCTGTGTGTGTGTGTGTTGATGGTCTGACACCATCTCCAGGTGTTGTTCCTGCCGTATACCCTGTGATTCTTGGGATAGGCACCAGCTGCCCTGCCACCCTGTAATGGATAAGTGGGTTTGGAAGATGGATGGACGTCTCCTCAGAGCAGCAGACAATATTACAATACCAGCAAAAAAGGTACACATTGAATGCTGTAAATTCATTAAATGCAATGTATACCATATGTATTTGCAAGTATTTTAAATATATATATATAGTAGGTGCCAAGGTGAATGGGCTGGCATCCCAACTGGGACAGCAGAGTGGTTCCTTATCCAATTAGGAGGTCACAATGGAATTACAGCATTAAAGGAGCTGCAACCTGGCCGGGATGGTTAACAATCCTTATTCCAGTCAGGATAAAAAAGATAATGGGTGATCTGGGCGAACATGGGTGCCAGAGGCAGTTCATTCCCCCAAATGACAGGTGGAAGTGTACCTCCTAGCTGTGAGTTATGACTCCTGTAGGTTTGCATGGGAGTTGGAGTGTAGAAGAGCAGTCCTGTCGGGGTCTGTGGTTTCAACCTGGAAGTGCTCCATTAGTGTAAAGTATTCCTGCGTTTGGTTTCAAAGAAAGCCCACCACATCTCCTTGAGAAGTCAGAGTCGGTAGGCAGTGGGTGAAGGAGAGAAAAGATTTGAACACAGAGTTGTGTTGCGTGCCATTGTGTCTGTGGTTTGAGGCTCAATAGTGCCCCCTTGTGGTTACTATATGTATAGGTATATAGATATATATACACACAGTATATATAAAAGTCACTCTGCCTTTTTATATGTAACAACCGTATTATCTGTACATAGAAACTTTACCTGAATCTACTGGTGCTCGAGCCAATGGTCCAGTACTGTTTACCAGAAGGGAGAACAGAAAAAAGCGGCTGGGCAGATAGTTGAAGTCTTTAATTAGACAATTTGCCTTTATATCTCTGTAAAGTGCTCTAAGTATCTAGAAAATTAATTAATGAATTGAGGCAGTGGGTGTTGCATAGGTTGTGAAAAGAAGTCTGATGCATATCTGCAATGCCCTGTGCAGTCTTCACCATCTCCTGCAGGCCTATACAATCTTGAGCCAGGCAGATGTCATACCAAGATGTGACGGAGCCAGTAAAGATGGACTCTGCCATCACCTGTAAAGGTGAATGAGAGCAGATGAAGAAATCTGAGCCTTCGCTGATGTTTGAGGAAGTAGAGGTGGCTGGTGAGCCTTCTTGATAAGAGCCAAAGTGTAAGGTGCCCACTTCACTTCATCAGCAGAATCAGTCTGAACATGGCACACCTTCAAGTGCCAATTTATTTTTTATCTTCATTTTCTGGTCTTTTGTCAATAGGAGCAATTGTACATTTTGTTCTGAATGCTGTGATTTACGCCTGACAGTATAACAGAGTACTACATGTGCTTAATGCAGTATAGGAAAAGATTTGAGCATTTAGAGACCCTGGTTAAGGGTGTACATGCAGGGGCATTTCTTGTGGCCATGCCAATAACACACTGCTATTATCAGTTAGTGGCATTGTTCCCCTTAATAATATTCCGTTATTACTAAGGGGGCCTTTAAAAGATGTTAGCTTAAAATTTGATGCTGTTTTGCATTTGAACTCAGTAAAAGCTCTTTAAATTTCAACCATTCATAATGAAACATTGTGACTTTTCCTACATTTTCCCCAATTAACAAACAGTGAAAAAAAGTTTAGACCACCCACAATCCCATCCCATTTGTAAAATTTCTAAATCATGATTACCTTGGCATATCTTTTAGGTCAGTTTTTTAGCATTGACTTCACTCTTGATTTAGGTTGGTTTGTTTGTTCACCAGCCATTAAAACACCTAAATAATAATAATAATAATAATAATACATTTTATTTATACAAGGCGCCTTTCAGAGAACTCAAGGACACCGAACAAACAATAAATAAATAAATAAAAGACACAATTATAAACAACTTAAAACATCAGAAAATCTAAAAATTAAAACCAAACAAAACCACTATAATCAGGAGGAAGAAGAAAAAGCCATTTTAAACAAATGTGTTTTAAGTTTGCATTTGAAAGATGAATATGATTTGATATTTCGGAGATCCGCAGGTAATGAGTTCCAGTGCTTGGGAGCAGAACGGCTGAAAGCTCTGCTCCCCATGGTGGTTAGACGGGCGGGAGGAACGGTCAGATGGGTAGAGGAAGAGGATCTAAGGCTACGGGATGGAATGGCAACATGTAGAAGGTCAGACAGATATGGAGGTGTGAGGTTATGGATGGCCTTAAATGTTAGTAGCAGAATCTTAAAATCAATACGAAACTTGATCGGGAGCCAATGAAGCTGCTGCAAGACCGGAGTAATATGGTGAAAAGATGGGATTCCAGTGATGATACGTGCTGCAGAATTCTGGACTAACTGAAGCTTATGAAGAGATTTATTAGGGAGACCAAAGAGGAGTGAATTGCAGTAGTCCAGCCGAGAAGTGACAAGACTATGAACAAGAATGGCGGTGGTATGAAGAGTGAGGGAGGGGCGAATGCGATTAATATTACGTAAGTGGAAGTAAGCAGACCGGGTGATGTTATTAATCTGACATTGGAAGGATAGAGTACTGTCAAGGATGACACCCAGACTCTTGACCTGAGATGATGGGGAAACAACAGAGTTATCAATAATAAAAGAAAGATTATTGGTTTTGGATAATGATGATTTTGAACCAATGAGGAGAACCTCAGTTTTGTCACTGTTTAATTTAAGAAAATTTGAAGAGAACCAGGATTTAATTTCAGAAATGCAGTCAATAAGTGAGGGTGGTGGAAAAGAGGAGGTGGGTTTACCAGCCAGGTAGAGCTGGGTGTCATCAGCATAACAGTGAAAATTAATGTTATATTTGCGAAAAATATTGCCAAGGGGAAGAAGGTAAATAATAAAGAGAAGAGGCCCCAGGACAGAGCCTTGGAGAAGTAACAGTGGTGGGTTGGGATGTGAAGGTTTTAAGCTGTATGAACTGAGTGCGGCCTGAGAGGTAAGATCTAAACCAATCAAGTGGAGTGTGAGTAATGCCAATCAAAGATAATCTATTAAGGAGAGTGGTATGACAAATAGTATCAAAGGCCGAAAATGTAAATGTCATCTTTTTGGCTCTGAAATGTGAAGGTTTTTAGTAAAGAGCCCTAACTTTACAAAAAGGAAAAAAGTTTCTACATGTCACATTTTTGGAAGGCTTCCACACATTTTGAACACTGCTATATCCTTCGGGCAGGTTTCAACCCACAATTCACTTTAATGGATTTTGCTCTCCATTTAGGGCACATAACCCTTGGATGTGGTCCCTGGATGGAATATAAAAGCTCCTCCTGGATTGATCTACAGCGGGTGTGGGTCGGGATAATATTTTGGCATGCAATTAAGTGGTGGAGAAAGAGAAGCAAGGTAAAAGAAAAAGTGAGTAAGAGCAGAACTTGGGCCATCACATACTGTTAGGTAGCCACCTTCTGTCCAGGTGGGCCCAAAGGGAATTCAATGACAGGAGAGACAGCAGGTACCCAAGATTATTTTTTTGAAGAGAAGCACACTGTAAGCAACATGGAGGGAATCAGTTGTTGTCTAAATGTCACAAGAGGGATAGACTCAAATCAGAACAGGCATGTACGTGTACTTGATTTTCGGTGAGAGAGAGCCAGTAAGTGACATGCCCTATTTGGTGATTACTGCAGCCATTCTGCCACTTGTATGATATAAAAGGTGCTAACACAAAAAAATGTATGTCCTTATCAGAAATAATTTGCATGCTTAATGTGTGCTCGTGGATTTTTTAACTTAGATAAAGCCATTTTCCAGGATTTACTTACCTTAGCTAAGTGGATTTCTCAACCTGTTTATTCCATTATGGGTTCAAGGTGTCTTAATCTTTCTCATTATCACTGGCACAAGGCAGGATCAAACCCTAGCTGGGATGTTAATCTATCCCATGACACGCACTCAACTGAAACAGGGCCAATTTAGAGGGGCTTCTCAGTTTGGATGCACATTTTTCTGGAACATGAAAAGAAACATAGCTGTTTTGGAATGAATCCATACTGACACAGGAAGAATATGAAACTGCAGTCTGTGGTGAATGGACAAGGGTTCAGACTGAGCAGGGAGCTGCAAGGTAGCAGCACTAACCACCGCAGCACCAGATCACACTTTCTAAATGGTGCAAATGTTTATTATTAGGTAGTACTAGGAGGCTTCACCCCCTGCTCGCTTCGCTTGCCAACACCCCGGGCTGCGCTATGTGCCAGCCACTTCGCATCACTTTCACCAAACAACAAATCTTTTAATTCTCGCAGATACACCTCTTCATTGGGAAGAAACACTACTTTTCCCTGACGGCAATACGAATTAGACAATCTACAAGTCTCTGACTTAAAGTTTAAATCCGAACAATATATTCGATCTGTTTTTGCTGTTCCGTTACTTCACTGAGTAATAATTTCCATTTGTTTGTGCTAATGTGATGTTTACTATAATTTTTTTTAAGACTTTAGAATTTTAGTACTTTCATTATCTCTAACCTGCTCTGCATGTGTATCTCGGCAACGTTTTTGAATTCTTTACAACATTCTACTTTGTCATCTACTCTTTGTCTTTTATTTCCGGCCCCTGGCGTGGTTAAATCTCTTGGCACAAAGTCTCATCTCGCGGGACTTGAAAGTATCTCTCTGAAAAAGTCACATCTTGTCCCAGGATTTTTTTATTATAATATATATATATTTTTTTTAATTTATACAGTAGATGTGATGGTACAGAGATGCCCCAGTAGTGTTTCTTCTTCACACTTCTGCTGAATAATTTGTTTGCTGAAATTCCTCAGTGTTAGTATGTCACAGAGAGGATGTGCAGCATTGTTCATAATGACATTCTGTTTTGTTTTAATTTTCTCCTTAGCTGCTTTCTCCAAGGGGTCCAGAGTGCTGAGCCTGCCCTTTTAATTAGCTTGTTGAATTGGTGGGCCACCAGCTCCCCAAAGCGTAGAAAAATGAACTGGCAATCACAGAGTTACAGAAGATGTGAAGAATGTCATGTCCCACATTAAAGGAAGGCAGTCTCCAGTCTCCTAAAGAAAAAGAGCCTGTTCTGCCCTTTCTTAAATAGTTCCTCTGTGTTCTGACACCCATACAACCTGTCATTGATGTTGACCTCAAAGAACTTGTAGAAGTGGACAACCACTCTGTAATGGTCATCTGGAATATGTGTGAGTCACTGGGAGTTTATACCTTTTCCCATTCCTGTTGTTAGTGTGATGCCTTAATTTGTAAGGCCGGCCAGTTGTACAGGGGGAGGGGAGCATCTGACTTGGAGGGCCAACAGACTGTATGGGGAGGAGCTATCAGTATGTAAATGGGTGGCGGAAAAAGGGAAAAAAAAGGAAAAAAGCACAGAGCCAAAAGAGAGGTGAACGCCATCACAGAAAAAGGCAAGAGGGAAAGGATTGACACCTCATGGATAACGTCAGGTGAACCGGGGTTCATTTCCAGATGAATTATTTTTACTTTCGGGTTAAAGGTATTTGGGAGAGGACCTGACAGGCCAGCACAAGGAACTCTTAATCTGTTTGTTTCCCAGAATAGGAGGTATGGTTGGCGCCTCATTCCCCACCGCAGACTGAGCTCAACAATTCTGTACAGATAAGATTTAAAGGACTACAGTATAAATACATTTTTTTTGTTTCTTTTGCTCAGATTTCTGTATTAGTAGTGTATGTTTTTAAGTTTTTTGTGCCATGATTTGTGTTGAGCGGGGAATCACTGCAGTGCGATATTATGTATATAGGGTTTTTTGTTACAGTGTGTGTATTGTTTCACAATAATCATTTTTTACTTAACCCTGCTTTCACTAGTGTGTCTCTACTAGTGTAATAGGAAAGTAGTGTTGGTCACTCGTGCCCCGGATTATTTATTTTCTTTTTCCTTTGCTGCCACTCTAGAAGGGCAACACATATCATAATTGTGCCAGTTCTAAGAGTGGTACATCTATATCCACTCCTTGGACAGTGACCGAACATAGACGATCTTTGGTGTGGTGAAAGTCAAAAACCAGTTCTTTAGTTTTGCTGATGTTAAGATGTAGATGGTTCTTTTTGCACCAAGAAAAAAACTTCTCCACATGATACCTATTCTCTGTGTCATCCCCATTATCAAAATATATATGTTGTAACCTGTAAAGGGCACTAGAGCCAAACCACAGACACAGTAATGGCCAACACACTTCTGTGTTTAAATAAAGCATGTTTATTCAAACAAAGGCACTCTCCACAATCACCTCTCCAAAGATTAGCTAAAATAACACAAAAAATTGGCCAATTCTTTTGTCTGCCTGTCTAGTGTTGCTCACTGCCTCCTGACTCTGACTCATTCAGCTGTGGCAGTGGGCTTCCTTTTAAGTTGGACCTGGGAATGCTTCAGGTGCCATGCTGTTGCTTCCGGGAAGCACTTCTGGGCCATAGAAAAAGTAGGGAGTTCCTCCCCTGACAGCGCCCTCTATTAATGCCCAGGGACCCTGATAGGGCTGCATTTCTGGACTCCATATCCTAAATACCCCTGCAGGTGTTTCGACTGAGTCCCCAATGCGAGGACCACTGCCACCTGGCATATGGGGGTTGGAACTGCTCCCGATTCCTGGCTATCGCTGGTTCATACATTAGTTGATTCTGGTTGGACACTAAGTTATTTTCTTGTCCCATTGGCCAATCCATTTATCCTTCTGCACTGGCCTCCCATCCTGGTATGAAACCATATATACAGTCATATGAAAAAGTTTGGGAACCTCTCTCAGCCTGCATAGTAATTTACTCTACTTTCAACAAAAAAGATAACAGTGGTATGTCATTCATTTCCTAGGAATATCTGAGTACTGGGGTGTTTTCCAAACAAAGATTTTTAGTGAAGCAGTATTTAGTTGTATGAAATTAAATTAAATGTGAAAAATTGGCTGTGCAAAAATTTGGGTCCCTTTGTAATTTTGCTGATTTGAATGCATGTAACTGCTCAATACTGATTACTTGCAACACCAAATTGGTTGGATTAGCTGGTTAAGCCTTGAACTTTATAGACAGGTGTGTCCAAATCATGAGGAAAGGTATTTAAGGTGGTCAATTGCAAGATGTGCTTCCCTTTGACTCTCCTCTGAAGAGTGACAGCATGGGATCCTCAAAGCAACTCTCAAAAGATCTGAAAACAAAGATTGTTCAGTATCATGGTTTAGGGGAAGGCTACAAAAAGCTACCTCAGAGGTTTAAACTGTCAGTTTCAACTGTAAGGAATTTAATCAGGAAATTGAAGGCCACAGGCACAGTTGCTGTTAAACCCAGGTCTGGCAGGACAAGAAAAACACGGGAGTGGCATATGCACAGGATTGTGAGAATGGTTACAGACAACCCACAAATCACCTGCAAAGACCTGAAAGAACATCTTCCTGCAGATGGTGTATCTGTACATCGTTCACATCTGATGTATGGCAGGGTGATGAGAAAGAAGCCCTTTCTGCACTCACGCCACAAACAAAGTCGCTTGTTGTATGCAAGTGCTCATTTAGACAAGCCAGATTCATTTTGGAACGAAGTGCTTTGGAATGATGAGACAAAAATTTTGTTATTTGGTAATAACAAAAAGCGCATTGCATGGTGGAAGAACACTGCATTGCAAGAAAAACACCTGCTACCTACTGTCAAATTTGGTGGAGGTTCCATCATGCTGTGGGGCCGTGTGGCTAGTTCAGGGACTGGGGCCCTTGTTAAAGTCGAGGGTCGGATGGATTCAACCCAATATCAACAAATTCTTCAGGATAATGTTCAAGCATCAGTCACAAAGTTGAAGTTAGGCAGGGGTTGGATATTCCAACAAGACAATAACCCAAAACACAGTTCGAAATCTACAATGGCATTCATGCAGAGGGAGAAGTACAATGTTCTGGAATGGCCGTCACAGTCCTCTGACTTGAATATCATTTAAAACCTATGGGATGATTTAAAGCAGGCTGTCCATGCTCAGCAGCCATCAAATTTAACTGAACTGGAGAGATTTTGTATGGAAGAATCGTCAAAAATACCTCCATCCAGCATCCAGACACTCATCACAGGCTATAGGAGACTGCTATGTTTGCAAAAGGAGGCTCAACTACGTATTGATGTAATATTTCTTTTGGGGTGCCCAAATTTATGCTCCTGTTTAATTTTGTTATGATGCATATTGCATATTTTCTGTTAATCCAATAAACTTAATGTCACTGCTGAAATACTACTGTTTCCGTAAGGCATGTCATATATTAAAAGGAAGTTGCTACTTTGAAAGCTCAGCCAATGATAAACAAAAATCCAAAGAATTAAGAGGGGTTCCCAAACTTCTTCATATGACTGTATATGCACTGTATATATATTGTCTCACATGAGCACCAGGGGAACATCTGGGGCAGCGCTACTGAGGTAAGGCAATAGTCCACAGTTCCTGGGATGGGCCGTGACATCTCTTCAGGCATTACCTTGGACTTTCCACCTCTTCCACCCTGGAAGCTGCATAAAAAAGAATGCTCCAGAGGTCGGTGCCCATTTGGACCAGACTTGCTTAGTGAGTGCATCTTCACAACAAAGAAGACCTTTTTCCAAGACAGAGGACACACAGGCCATAACATATCCATTTCTTTGAACCTTTCAGTTTATTGAATTAAATGGGGTACCTGGCTGGTTCACAACCCTTTATCAGTTCTCTGTTTTCTTTGTTGACAGCTACTGCCTGTATAAAATTGGTTTGTCTTGGGTTTGGCCCGAACATTTGTGCATGGATCAAACTACTGTACTGTATACCAATCCAAAAGCTTCAGTCTGTATTAACAACATTTGTTCAGACTACTTTAAACTAGAACGTGGTACCAGACAAGAATGCCCCTTGTCACCACTGCTAGTTGCAATTGCCATTGAACCACTGGCAGTTCACTGTCGAAATGCTTATCAGATAAAGGGGATTATCAGAGAGGGACTGGAACAGGAAATTTCTCTATATGCAGATGATATGGTACTGTATACATCAGACCCACAAAATACAGTGCCTGCAGTCTTAACAGCACTTAGAGAATTTCAAAAGATCTCAGGTCTCAGAATTAATTTGAATAAAAGAGTGCTCTTTCCAGTGAATTCTCAAGCATATAATATTAGATTGAACACCCTACCTTTTATCATTGCAGTACAGTTTAAATACCTAGGGATTAACATTACAAGTAAACACAAAGCTCTTTATCAACAAAATTTTGCCGTCTGTATGGAAAAAATTAAGCAAGACTTACATAGATGGTCAACCCTTCATCTCACTCTAGCAGGAAGAATTAACATTGTTAAGATGAATATTCTTCCTAAGCTTCTTTTTTATTTCAAAACATTCCAGTATACATTAATAAATCATTTTTCAAGTAATTAGATTCAACAATAACCTCATTTATTTGGAACTCAAAACATCCACATATCCAAAGAGCGACCCTACAAAGACAAAAGGCAGAAGGTGGCATGGCTCTACCTAACTTTCAGTTTTACTAATGGGCAGCAAACATACAGCATATAAAAACCTGTACACAAATAGATGAACATACACAGGCCTGGTCCGCAATAGAAGTAAAATCCTGCAGTACTTCTTTATATTCTCTGCTCTGTGCCCCAATAAATACAAGTTATCAGCAATATACTAATAACCCTATTGTGCTTCACTCACTCAGAGTATGGAACCAATGTAGAAAGCATTTTAGGATGGAGAAGTTTTTATCTGTGGCACCTCTGCATGAGAAACACCTCATTCAACCCTCGCAAACATATGCAGTTTTTAATATCTGGAAAAGATTTGGGATTAAGTTGCGTAGAGATCTTTATATAGAAAACATCTTTGCATCCTATGAATAATTACAATCCAAATTTAACTTTCCAGCTACACATTTCTTTCACTATCTTCAAATTAGGAACTTTGTTAAACAGAACCTGCCCCTTTTTTCCTCATCTTGCACCCTCCTCCATGCTGGAAAAAATATTGCTCAATTTCAAGGACTTAGACACCATCTCTGCAATATATAAAATTATTTTACAGTCCCTCCCTTTCAAAGATCCAAGAGGACAGTGGGAAAAAGATCTCTTAATCAATATATCAGAAAAGGAGTGGAAAATAGCAATGCAGAGAATTCACTCGAGCTCCATATGTGCACAGCATACAATTGTTCAACTCAAAATTATATATCGAGCACATCTGTCTCGTCTAAAACTCTCCAAAATGTTTCCAGGGCAAGATCCAACCTGTGAACGCTGCAATCAAGTCCCAACCTCACTGGGTCACATGTTTTGGGCCTGCAGCAAATTAACATCATTTTGGACCAAAATTTTTAATTACCTGTCAGACAGCCTTGGTCTCACAATCCCTCCTAACCCACTAACAGCTGTGTTTCGTGTTCTTCCAGATGGGCTTAAAGTGGAGAAGAACAAACAAACTGTGATTGCATTCACTACACTTTTGGCACGCAGACTTATTTTGCTAAACTGGAAGAATCCTAACTCTCCTCTTTTAAGTGAGTGGGAAACCGATGTTTTATACTATTTGAAATTGGAAAAAATCAAATTCTCAGTTAGAGGATCGGTATTGAATTTTTTCAAAACCTGGCAGGATCTAATCAGTAATATTTTAGAATAAGCTCTTAAAGCACTGAGGAAGCAATTCATTCCGCATTTCTTTTTCTTCTCCTTTCATCTCTATTGCCCTTTTAAACTCATCAATTTAGGTATGTTTACAAGCTTTAAGTTTTACTCTGTTGGCCATGCTCTCTTTCTTAGGAGTGGGGGTTAAGTTGT
This sequence comes from Polypterus bichir lapradei, assembly GCA_026402145.1. Classification (NCBI taxonomy): domain Eukaryota; kingdom Metazoa; phylum Chordata; class Cladistia; order Polypteriformes; family Polypteridae; genus Polypterus; species Polypterus bichir. Next base: position 10,107,772 of record JANRMT010062843.1, on the reverse strand, counting down.
TTTCATCCTATTTTTTTTGTAAAAATTGATCTATTTGTATGGAATGATTACAATAAAATTAATAAAATTAAAAAAAAATTGATTTGTCTTGTACTTTTAATTTTAAACCAGCTTCTGTAGTTGCAGAGTTACCATATAGATTTAATTAATTTGTTATAACTTTAAATCAATACCACAAGTCACAAAAACTTAATGGAAGCAGAAAAAATGACAGGATTGACTTGGTTAACCTGTGATATTCAGATTACTGGGAGTCAAGTTTTACAAGAAAAACCAACCTTATAACATTCCTGGTTTAACTGGGCCACCTGCCCATCACCGTTGAGGGATGGTAATAAGTGTGATGTCAGAGATCAATGTTAAAAAAACTGGAAACCATCTCACCTGATGACAGACGCCCATTATAGACGCAGAACTTCACTTCAGTAAATCACAGAGAATAATTGATTTAAAAACTCACACAAATCACTCCAGAATTTCATTTCTTCCCAGTGCAGTACACTTTTTTTAATAAGGAGTATCAGAGCTAATAAGAAATTCAAGAAGTGCGGAGTTTTCAAATCCTTCATATAACTGTTTTAGGTAAAAACACAAAATCGAACTGCTTGAAGCAGTTAACAAAAAATCTGTTCTTTAAATGACGTAAAATATTTTAGAAGCAGTAACGGCGTACTGCACGAATACACTTGACTTATAGTTTTCATTCTCTTTCTCTGTACATTTAGCATTCGTTTGTTCAGAGGTTGATGCGCTTGCTGCTTTGTGAGCAGCTCTTGTTTTCTTCACTCTAGCAGACCGCTTCTTCTCTTCTTCTGTTGGCATCTTTTCACGTTAAAACTGATTACTGTAAGTCAGTTTTTGTGTTGTAATTACTTAGTACGTTTTTCTTAATTTTTCACTTAAGCTGGCACTTAAGTCTTCAATCTGCCTCAAGAATGATTTAAGATATGAAGAGGTAGAGGAAGTGACAGTGAAGGTGATAGGGATGAGAACACATGGCCGGATGTGACACATGGCCACCCTGCTGGCCGCTGCCAAGAGTTGATTCTACAATAAAATAAAAATAAAAAGAGGAATAACCTTGGAGGTCAACCATCACCCGAAAGTGGATAGTAGATGTCACGCAATATATGTGTACCAAATTTCAGGTCAATAGATCAAGTGGTTTGCGAGCTACAGGTGATTTAAAATCCTGGACAGACAAACAGACAGCCACGGTATATAAGAAGATTTCTGTGAACGTTCTTAACCTGTTTTGTCTCTATGTGTTTGTTTTATTTCATTGCTGTCTATGCCGCTTGTTACGGGATGAAAGTGAGAAGGCAAATGTTGTGTAAATATGACTAAATAAAAACCCTGATCCTAGCTCTCTTGACACCGTTTTGTAAATGCAATAAAAGTTTATATTAACTTGATGTTTCCTGTCTATAGTTGCCTCCAGCAATGTATGAACTCAATTAATAACTGCTTTCAAAGAACACATCAAACAACTCCCTAGTGGAAGTTAATTTTTTAATGCAGTCATAAAATTCATGGATTAATGTGTGGTAATGTAGTGTTTTAAGGATCAGCAGTTGGCTTATGACTGGATAATCATTAGGACCCTCGAGTCTATTTTCACATTTCACAGACCCCCACATGATATATCATGAAATGGCCTCATACATTGTGAGTCTTCCAAATTATTCACCATTAGCTGCTTTGAGTGTTTTACAGTATACTTGGATAGCTAGCAGTAAATCATTTGTGCCCCATTTAGAACTTAAGCCCAAAATGTTTCAGGCACACACATGAGAACAGAGAGAAGACTGTCAGGTATTTATGAGCTCCACTTACAGAATATACTGGAGAGATAATGGCTGGCAGTAATGCACAGCCTGGAGGTATAATGGGAGATCTCTCCTGCTCCTTTTATTACTGTCATCAAACGGACAGCAGAAGATCTCAGCCTTAGTTTTCTTGTTGTTGTTCCACTAATGCCGGCCAGCCAAGTTAAGTACACTGAATGCTCATCATGACATTCCAGAGGTCATTTTATGCCAGGGAGGAAACCCACTCCCCCTACAGTGACATCTTTCAAAGTACTGTGTAAATACGTGGACGCTTGGTGGCGCTATGCCCACCTTTCTCCCAACAGACAGATACAGACACTGTTTAAAAGCACCCAGAAGTATTTTAATTTCTTCTTTAAAGTGCACAAAGTACCTACTCCACCACAATACACAATAATCAATAATCACAATCCAATAATCCTTCTCTCCTGCCAGCAGCTCTGTCACATTCCCTCCCAACTCCAGCTCAGTCTGCTGGGTTTCCCAGAGTCCTTTTTATATTCCTTGACCCGGAGGTGCTTCTGTCCTTCAGTCCATGTGCTTCCATAGCACTTCCGGGTCAGATAAAAAACTTTTTTTCTTCAGCCCGGAAGTACTGCAGTTCTTCCGTCCCCATGACTTGGAAGTACCTCTGGGCTATAACAGAAACAGAAGTCTCCGTGTCACCCTGCAGCATCCCCTGGCGGCACCTACGGTACCCAACAGGGCTGTGAAGCCAAACTCCATTTTCCAGGATGCCCTGCGGGAATCCGGGGCACCTCTAGGCTGCAGGGAGGATGCCATCTAGCGTCCTGGATGTGTCGACCGGGATGAACTGCTCGGCCATCCATCACAACTGTTAGATGCATTGATATACAGTGCATCCGGAAAGTATTCACAGCGCATCACTTTTTCCACATTTTGTTATGTTACCAGCCTTATTCCAAAATGGATTAAATTAATTTTTTTCCTCAGAATTCTACACACAACACCCCATAATGACAACGTGAAAAAAGTTTACTTGAGGTTTTTGCAAATTTATTAAAAATAAAAAAAACTGAGAAATCACATGTACATAAGTATTCACAGCCTTTGCTCAATACTTTGTCGATGCACCTTTGGCAGCAATTACAGCTTCAACTCTTTTTGAAAATGATGCCACAAGCTTGGCACACCTATCCTTGGCCAGTTTCGCCCATTCCTCTTTGCAGCACTTCTCAAGCTCCATCAGGTTGGATGGGAAGCGTCGGTGCACAGCCATTTTAAGATCTCTCCAGAGGTGTTCAATCGGATTCAAGTCTGGGCTCTGGCTGGGCCACTCAAGAACATTCACAGAGTTGTCCTGAAGCCACTCCTTTGATATCTTGGCTGTGTGCTCAGGGTCGTTGTCCTGCTGAAAGATGAACCGTCGCCCCAGTCTGAGGTCAAGAGCGCTCTGGAGCAGGTTTTCATCCAGGATGTCTCTGTACATTGCTGCAGTCATCTTTCCCTTTATCCTGACTAATCGATCGCTCAGTTTAGATGGCCGGCCAGCTCTAGGAAGAGTCCTGGTGGTTTCGAACCTCTTCCACTTATGGATGATGGAGGCCGCTGTGCTCATTGGGACCTTCAAAACAGCAGAAATTTTTCTGTAACCTTCCCCAGATTTTTGCCTCCAGACAATCCTGTCTCAGAGGTCTACAGACAATTCCTTTGACTTCATGCTTGGTTTGTGCTCTGACATGAACTGTCAACTGTGGGACCTTATATAGACAGGTGTGTGCCTTTCCAAATCATGTACAATCAACTGAATGTACCACAGGTGGACTCCAATTAAGCTGCAGAAACATCTCAAGGATGATCAGGGGAAACAGGATGCACCTGAGCTCAATTTTGAGCTTCATGGCAAAGGCTGTGAATACTTATGTACATGTGCTTTCTCAGTTTTTTTATTTTTAATAAATTTACAAAAACCTCAAGTAAACTTTTTTAACTTTGTCATTATGGGGTGTTGTGTGTAGAATTCTGAGGAAAAAAATGAAATTATTCCATTTTGGAATAAGGCTGTAACATAACAAAATGTGGAAAAAGTGATGTGCTGCGAATACTTTCCGGATGCACTGTAACTGATCTGAGCAATAGCACGGAATGGAGACACAGCAGAAAGTGTGGTCAAAAGCCAGAGAATGAATTAACATGTTGTAAATACTACAGAATACTTCACCATACATAAAACAAAAATCATTTTTAGAAATAAGTAAGATTCCAATGTGATATGTAGGTGGACAAGTGCAAAATAATAGAGAAAGCCAAATCTCAAGAATCTGTAATCTCACTATTATATAAAAAAATCTTGGGATGAGACAAAACTTTTTCAGAGAGATAATTTCAAGTCCCGCGAGATGAGACATCGTGCCAAGAGATGAATTGAAAACCTAACAGGTCCAAGCTGGAGCAGAAATAAAAGACAAACAGTAGAAGAAGAAAAGACAAAGAGTAGAAGACAAAATAGAATGTCGTAAAGAGGTTCAAAAACGTTGGCGCGATACATATGCAGAGCAGGTTAGAGATTATGAAAGTACTAAAATTCAAAAGTCTCAAAAAAACTGATAGTAAAGAATGCATTAGCGCTAACAAACGGAAAATATTACTATGTGAAATAGCAGAACAGCAAAAAGATATCAAATATGTGGACATAGATGATATGATAGAAGTATGTAGATATTGTTTGGCTTTAAAGTTTATGTCAGAGACTTGTAGATCATCTAATTTGTGTCGCCATCAGGGAAAAGTAGTGCTGCCTCCCAATGAAGAGGCGTACCTGCGAGAATTAAAAAAATTGTTGTTTGGTGAAAGTGAAATCCACAAACACTACAGGCAAAATATCCGAATCTATAATAATTTGTTTGCGATCGCAACATTCAATGCTCAAAACGTAGATTTACACGATACAGGGCCATACACTTTGAGAATCTGTGGTCCCGCAACGATCAAGTTTAATTTCAAAGAAACCACAATTCGGTCAGGTTTATATTTATGATCATGGAGAAGTGATGCAACATAGAATCGAAAGAGTTAAACGATCGGACATATTAGAAATTCTACAGCCAATAATAGATACAAATCCATACGTCCAAAAGTATCGCACTTTACGTGAAATTTATCTGCAAAACACGGACAGGGTAGTTTTCTGGGATTTCTATATGAATCCAAAAGATCATGCTTGCATATATATTAAACCAACATGTGACAAATTGTCAGAGATAATAGTTTCGAAAGACGGGGATATCAAAGACATAGTAGATATTCCTGTTTATCCAAAAGCACAGCACAATTTGTCGCAAGCGGCAGATCCAAGAAATGACTAGCGCGTAGGGCCCACACGGGGGTTAGCAAGTGAAGTGAGCAGGGGGCAGAGCACCCTAGTTTAATAAAAAAAATAATTCGCCCAAACCAAAGAAACAAATGCATTTGTGACAGTGTTCATGACTGTTTTAAGATTCTATGCTCACAGGTATGTCTTGTTTGCTTTTCCCACCCCTTTTATCATTTGTTTGTCATACAATAGGTTTTTCTTAGCCAAAATGATAAGATTGTCAGTTTTATGGGCGACGTGTACACAAGCTAATTTGTTTTTAAATAAAAATGATTTCCACTCACACTTTAGTTTTCACATCATTTATGAAAGTATCTCTGCCCACACTAAAACAACCAGAACAGCATGTGAAATAGCTGTTTGTCTTTAATGGGCACGCACATATCAGTGGAAACAGGCAGAGGAAGTGTCCTCCACACTAGACATTAATTTCCAACTTGCATTTACACACAAAGAACAGCATACAAAACATACAAAAAAAACCACATTGTTTTATCTGGACTGAAAATGGGGTGGAATTGTTATTGAGAGTAATGCAGGAGTATAAGGTGAGTAAAGTGGGTGTAAAAATGTAATGAGTAGGATCCAATCAAGAAAGGGTCTGCGTTTTCAAAGTTCTCCATTGGGATCCATCCTCAATGAAGTGCTGTACGGGTATTTTCAGAAATATACGGTTCTGGAGTTTGTTTTCAAAAGTCTTCGTTTTTGGTGGTTAAAGAAAATGCTAAGGTAAAATGGAGAATAAAGCCTTCATTTTTAAATGAAAACATAGTACTGTGGATATAGCCATAGTCAGGCAACACATGAAATGGAGAGCCTTGGTAGGATTTAGAAAAATATCGACAAGTGCCTGATGCATAAGAGAAACCGCAACAAAGAGAGCCCACCTAGGAAAGTTCTGAGTTCAGCCTCTTGGCAGCTGGTAAATGGATGATATTTTGGAGCCTGCGAACACAATACCTCCGTGCTTTCCAACTTATGTTATTATCTCAGTTCTTTAAGCACTAACTCAATGCAATTACATTTTAATTTCCTAAATCAAAATTGCACTAAGCAGTGGATGTAATGATTCTGTTTTTAAATATGGAATATGTAGATTCCATATTTAAACATTTATCTGAGCTAAAACAACTGTTAAATTAGTTGAAATGATAAAATCCATGAAATGATGCCATTTTGATTCTCATGTGTACTGCCATTTGGGTTTAGCTGGCATACTGTTGCTAGGTACAGTACATTGCTATGAAGACTAGTAGAAGTGGGGGTTTAAAGGCCAGAGTCACTTTAAGTTATCTGGGATTCTAGATAGAAACTTAAAACAATTTGCCAGTATTTATGTTAGTTAGTCGGTCTTCTTGGTTTCAGAAACATCTTCTTTTTCTTCTTCTTTCGGCTGCTCCCGTTAGGTGTTGCCACAGCAGATGGTTTCAGAAACATATGTGGCAATATTTTGACTACATGTTTTTTTAGTGATTTGCCTGCAACAAAAGATAAGACCGACTCATGGTTTTGATCTTTGTGTATTTGGTGACTTAAATTTCATCTCCTGAAGTCTATCTGCCTTTTTTATTAGAAAACAATACAGTAGATAGTTTACATCATCTACTCCAACATATGAAGCATCCACCTCCACCCCAAAATGATTTCTGGGTTATGGTTGTTTAAATAATGGCGGTTAGGTAAATTCACATTAAGCACAAAAAACCTTTTTAGTTGTAGCAAACAGTCACATTTTTAGATTGATTTCTACAATGAGGTTGAGATAAGCACAAATGCAAAAGGTAAAACTATTTTAAAATATAAAAAGTAATGAATCATTGAATCTAAGTAACAAATGTTAATAACAGTCAGTTGAGACCTAATATCATTTTAATCATGTCCATACTGAGTTTTCCCTAAGAAATTTTACACAGTTATAATAAACCCTAGTTTTTCAAATATTTATTTGTGTTTTTCATCTTTATCAAAAAAACATTATTGCATCTATATAGCTCAAAAATTCATCTGAGTAGATGATTACAATTACAATTACATGTCTGTGGCCCTGATGCAACCCAGGGGGGCTGCCACCAAGCGTTCCAGGGGAAGTAGTGTGTTGCATGTGGCTGTTCCCCTGGACCAAGTATTGAAGGGGCTCCGGCCATCCGCCACAAGCATTGAAATCAAAAGGCAGATGATTGAGCTCTTGCTGGCATTTTCTGACTCACCTTTGAAGTCTGCACCAAACCTTATTTCCCTCAGCAATCCCCATGTTAACACCTGAAGCTGCCCAATGGCAAAGTACTACTGGGGCTGCTAGGATTTGTAGTCTGTTTTAGTGGCGCTGCAACAATGTGATATACAGTGTTACTATGTCCCACCTCTATAAGATGGTGGCACTATAAATTGGATCCCTTTCAGTATATCTTTGTTCTCATTCAGAATAGAGACGGCTTAAAGGATTTTCCATGAATATCTTAATGTTAAGTCTTTTACTGCATTTCTGATTAATGTGTTGATTTTTGAACTTTGGTCTTATGTACTCTCTCCATCTTGTCTTCCCTATCCACAATTATAAAGAAGTTTTTCTCTTATTTTCTGTTTTCCTGTTAGTACACCTCCATTCTGCTTTTGTCAGATTTTCAGAATAACACAGATTTCGAAGAATCCATATCACACAAGGAAATGCCGCTTGGTCTCCAGCCAAGGAAATTCAGAGTCAAAAAATCCATTTAAAGAAAATCTAGTAAGGAAACAGAGATGCCTTGCTAAGTATTTCTATTCTCCTAAATGATATTCTTATAATTTAATTGTGCATAAGTCTATTAATAATAAATAAAAAAATAAAAAAAAATGACTTTTTGAAATACAACCAAATAATTTTAAAAATCATATATTTGTCTCTCAAAATAAAAACTACCAATCTTCAACTAGAATAAGTAAAAGACTGTTACATTTTCTCTCAATTTTTTTTCTGTTGTCCTGGTGTTAATCTAAAATATAAGGCACTTCAACTAACTAAGTAAACTATACACTTCATTTTCTGTGACATGGATGTTTGTTTGCGTCTGGCGTGATGTGTTGTGAGTGACGCCATACCGAGGCGGGTAGCCCGGCAGGAAATGCACTTGGAACCTTTCCCAGCTGGGACATCCACAGCATCGAAGGACATGGGGAGACAGCTTGCACAAGACATTGTCTCCCTTGGAATGCTAGATGGCAGCCCCTTGAGTTGTGATATCACTATGGATTCCCACTGGGCATGTGGGAATTAGAGTTTGTCGGCTCATCTCTGTTGGGGTCTGTGGGTGCTACCAGGGAATGCTGAGAAGACTAGCAAGCCCACTTTGTCGGGCTCCATCCTCACCTATAAGTGCTTCCGAGCCACAGTTTCAGGACATCAGAAGTGCTCCTGGATATAACATAAAAATCTAGCCCTGCTGCAATCTGTGAGCCAGAGTCCTGAGGAAGATGACAAAGCTTGTTGTGAGGAACGGAGAAGGGAGAGACAATGAGATGACAGAGAGCAAAGAGCTGAAGAAATAGATATTTACTGAGTGCTGTGATTGTGGTATGGGAAGCTATTACCTCAGTAAGCGTTTCACACAAAATAAAAGCATTGTTAAGTGGCAGACTTGTATCCATGCCTGTGTGTGTTTGGAGTTTGGGGAGCTGCAGCGCACCCTAGGGACCACAGCATATACCAGCCAACAAACTCTATATGGATCCCTCCAACACACCATTAACCATCGTTTGACACTTTCCTTTTGGATGCACCACTTCACTGACTTGGTCACACTTTTTGTTGTCCCGATTTATTCAGCTTCAGAGGGGTTTTCTTTTTTGTTTTCCCCTCTTTCACTCCAAATTATTTTATTTGTATCCATTCTCCTTAACCTCACAACCTCCTTACCTTGCCTACTCATATGTTCCCCTTTCTGTCTACTTCTCAAAACTCCATGCCCTCATTCCACTTCCCAGCATACCACTCACTATGTAGCCCTCTATTCAGGCAGGATGCTCACTTAATGGCATGGATAAGTGCAAGTTTTAAAAACCGAGCAGCTATCAGCAAGACTGGGTCTCGTTTTCATGTACTGCTCTAATGTAATGTAATGTAATGAAAGCTGGGCTATGCTGGTTTCAGATGTAGAGAGCAGTAGACAGCTAGGACAAGTGTAATGTCTATGCACAGGAAGACATCCTGCTTTTTTTGTTTATTAAAGGTGTTCCCAAAATCGGAATTACTCATTTAGCACAAAAGAATGATACTGTGGCTGCTTTTTTAACACATGTATGCTAATACAATTTTAGGCAATTTAATCTTGTGCACATTATTTCAGGATTGCATTTTTGAAGTCAGGGAGGTTGAAAACAGAATATTTTGGAAGGTCAATTTATATGAAAACACATTATATTTTCAAAGAAAGTCATATCCAGCAGCTTGGTTGAACCATCACTAACATCTCAAACAGTACACTTTCCATAATGTGCTTGAATCTGACTGATTTTATTACCTTGTATTACTTTTGGCCCCTTGTTACATTCATCAGATGTTGCTCATATATCATTTTTGAGACCCTCTTAGTCACCTAAAATAATTCCTTTAAAAAATATTTTTCTCCAAAGCAGTCCAGTAATTTCCATATGGGCTGTGGAGCTCAAATTGCTCGATCTGACCATTTCTTTAGCAGACAGTGCCCTTCCCTGGATTTCAAGACACAATTTTCTTAAGTGTCATCTATTGTCTAAGTGTACACAGAGGGAGAAAGTCACGATATGAGTGTCTGTTGGTCCTCAATAGTAACATGCATGTGAGGACGCTTAATGAATCATTTGAATTGATGGTCGATCAGAAGCAGACACAAATGATGAGATTTAGTTGAGCTCACAAATTGTTGGAGAACTTTTGAACAATCTTACATGATTGTGCGGTGAGATTTTATGGTACCCATGCAATTTGACATTTCAAAAGAATGATGTGATATTTCTTGCTATAACTTGCTATAAATTAGTCCCTCGATGATTAGCCTGTGTCTTATCACTAGCAGACTACATTATTTATGCTAATCTGTTTAAAACACAAACACCCAGTGCCACCACAATTTCAAATAGTTCTTCAGCATTTCTTATCCAATGACTCAATCAGGATATTCCTTGGGATATATATTATATAGTGGTTGTTTGCTTTGCCATAACTTGACCAGTATATCCCCTTTTCTATCTGTCCATAAACATTCCACAGACCTGCTTGCAAAATCATAGACTTTGAGTTGCTTTCTGGTTAATCAAATGCAGAATCCACTTGCATGACCCCTCACACCTGACAAACTCAAGCCCACAGTCCCTGAATTTTTTGACGTGTCCATAAGGTACTAAAATCAGGACAAGAGTGCAAGGAGCAACTGTACGATCCTTAACTACTTTCATGTTATTTTGCATTAATTTGGCAAAACACGCAGGAACTCACAACTTGGGGTAAAATCACATAGCGTACACCCACCTTTACTTAAGCTGGTGATACAGACTAGTGGCTGGAGAGAACCTGCCAGCCATTTTTTATTCAAGAGATAAAAAAAAACATTTAGACTTGTAATTTTTTTTGCTCCCTAACAATCAAGTTTTCAGTGCGCAATTCAAGAAAGACAAGTTCATTTTTTTAGGATACCCCTTTGATAAATCAATTTGAAGAAGGAAGTGAATGCTAATGTTTTTCGGCTTCTACAGTTTTAAATTCAACTATATAATCAGAAGTCAAGTAAAATGACACCTTTTATTGGCCAACTAAAAAGATTACAATATGCAAGCTTTCGAGGCAACTCAGGCCCCTTCTTCAGGCAAGATGTAATACAGAAACTGGAGTTCCCTGTGTTTATATGCACACTAGGACAGATACAACATTGGAAAACCTTTATGTGAGACATTTTAAATGTAAAAAATTAATAGACCTCTTCAGGCTAAGATTCATTGAGCAAGAGAGGAGAACAATGTATAGTCAATATTCCAATGTTGGTATTTGTCCTAGTGTGTATATAAACACAGGGAACTCCAGTTTCAGTGTTACATCTTGCCTGAAGAAGGGGCCTGAGTTGCCTCGAAAGCTTCCATATTTTAATCTTTCTAGTTAGCCAATAAAAGGGGTCATTTTGCTTGACTTCTCCATAATGGCTAACACGGTATAACACCCTAGTACTATAACTATACTGTATAGTCAGGAATACATATTTTTTCTTTCAGCACATGTTGTCAAGTGTGGGGTACAGCCCGGACACAGACAGGCAGACACGTTGTTTCACCACACACGTTTATTTACAATTATTATTTACACAATAAAGTGCACACTCCCAGTGCCTCAGCATCAATCACCCCTTTAAGTCCTGGCCAACACAATGCCTCTCACAATCTTCAGACCGCCTCCACTCCTCTCCTCCGAGCTCCGTCCTCTTCCACCCGACTCTAGCAATCGAATGGAGAGAGGCGGCCCCTTTTATGCACCCCCGGATGGGCTCCAGGTGCTTCCTGAGGAGCCTCCGCCAACACACCCCCATGTGGCGGAAGTACCAGCTGTGTAGCCGGAAGCCCTCCGGGTGTCCCTGATCCTCTTCCCCCCAGCACTTCCCGGTGTGTGGCGGAAGTGCTGAGGTCCAGGGCTCCCAAGGCATTGGGGCGCCCCCTGGTGGTGACCACAGGCCCCTACAAACTTGTTTAAACTTGTGCCGCTACATCAATAACAAAATGGTAATTCTCTGAGGAATGCATCCTTTTTGGCTTACTCTACCACACCTTTAAGCACTCTCAGCCGTGTGGGGTTTCAGTTTTTTTTTTTTTTTTGGTTTTCTTAATATGCACAATTTATCTCTCTATTATAAAAGGAAATCTCAACATGAGACTTTTTGCCAGGAGATTTTGTCAAGTCCCACCCCCCTCTCAACCATTTTCAAACACGCCTACGGTCCACTCAGCTCTCATTCGTGTGCCTGCTTTTGTCAGGCACAGTTCCTGCACTCTCAGCTCTTATAAATTTTTAGGTTTTCCTCATTTAAAGTTGTTTATGAAAAGTCCTCAGTTTCATCCCTTAAAGAAGCTTTTCTGGACAGTATTTTTAGACATACTGTCTATTTTGTCCTTTTCTGGACAATAATTTTATACATTGTAGATGACTCATTAATGGCTAAGTGAAGAAGAAAGGACAGCATGTCAAAAAGTGGCCCAAAAGCGTTGGAGAGAAAAGAATTCGAAAAAGAACAATAATAATCTAAGTGCAAATCTGGTAAATAAGGAAAGTAATAACCAAGCGGGGTCGGAAATAAAAGGCAAAGAGTAGAAGACAAAGTAGAGCATCATAAAGAGGTTCAAAAACATTGACGCAATACACATGCAGAGCAGGTTAGAGATAATCCTTCTATATAAAAGCAGTCGGGATTGTCCTTCCGTCCCGTGAGTGCTACGCAGGCGCGGAGTTTCACACACGCCCCGTCCATTTTGCAATGCACGATGGGATTTGTAGTTTCGTTTTTCCAGGTAAAAGATGATTTTCTACTCCAGACTGTGCGATATCTTCTTCTTCTTTCTTACTATATAAAAGCGGTCGGGATTGTCCTTCCGTCCCGTGAGTGGAAAGCGAAGCGGTATTCCGCTTATCACAGACTTACTACTTGCAGCTTGCGGTACGAAGCGACATGATGTGAGCAGAGTTCTGGTGCTCCCATCGTTCCTTTGCTTTTGTGCGCGATGCGCTGGAAAAATAGACAAAATTATGTCTCTGGAAATAACTAATGTTGATGGAGTACAAATGCCTCATCGTGTAGTAAATATCAGGGGGGTTCAAAAGGGCGATCTCAATATAGAAAAAAAGTTTAAATTTCATCACAAAAATAACAGAAACTACGAGTATTAAAGTAATACCGCTCAAATGCAATATAACCAAATTAATGAGTTTGTATAAAATATCAAATTGATCTACATATTGAATTGCCTTAAGAAGTGGTCAACTTAAAGTCGGTCGCCTTAAAAGGCGGGTCAGCCTAGTGAAAGTACTAAAATTCGAAAGTCTCAAAAAACTGATAGTAAAGATCTCATTAGCACAAATAAATGGAAATTATTACTCGGTAAAATAACAGAACAGAGAGAAGAGAGATTAAATATATGGACATAGGTGATATGACAGAAGTATGTAGATATTGTTCAGCTTTAAAGTTTAAGTCAGAGACATGTAGATCGTCTTAATTTGTGTTGCCATCAGGGAAAAGTAGTCTTTCTTCCCAATGAAGAGAATCTGCAAGAATTAAAAGACTTGTTGTTTGGTGAAAGTGAAAGCTACTATAAGTTTCATTTTAAGGAAACCACAAATCAGTCAGGTTTAAATTTATGATCATGGAGAAGCCATGCAAAATAGAATTGAAAGAGTTAAACGATTGGAGGTATTAGAAATTCTACAGCCAATAATGGATACAAATCCATATGTCCAAAAGTATTGCACTTTACATGAAATTTATCTGCAAAATACGGACAGAGAAATTTTCTTGGATTTTAATATGAATCCGAAAGATCACAGTCATATTTATAATAAACCAACATGTGACAAATTGTCAGCGATAATAGTTTCGAAAGACAGAGATATCAAAGACAGAAGTTTAAAGAGTATCTGCGTGTTAATTTCAAAGCCAAACAGAATGAAAATGTATAACTCAATGAATACCTCTAGCGCAACATGAAAGATAATTTTATTTCTATTTATTACATTTTACTATTTTTAACAAAGGTTAATTAATCGCTGTAATGTAAAATTTGTTCTATTATGCATATGTAGCAGTTCCCATGAAAATAACAATCTGTTTAAATTGTACATCCGCTTACCCATACGCGAGCAGCAGAGACGCATAGCGCTCACCCAGAGGTTGGCAAACAAAGTGAGCCCCTTAGTTTTTTTAAAATATCACAACACTATTTTGTGCTTTGTTTATACAGACACAGGTGACTTATTTTTGAAAAGGTGTGCTGCTACTAACCCCAGTGGCTGAAAACCAGAACATGCAATGTCACATTTGCCGTTTTAAAAGATGCTGGAGCTTTAACACAAGGGATTCCAAACATTTTAAGACAAACACCACAAAATGTTGCACCACCTGATCAAGGCCCTCCACTGGGATTGCCAGATTACCCAAGGTAAAAAAAGGGCACAAAAATAAAAATAATAAAGACTGCAGTGTCTGAAGGATCCCTCTTGGAGCTTTTCTCCATGTCAGAGTTAGTGTTTGTAATTACTTTATAATACTGTTTGGGAAAGGTATTGCCGATGAGGGTTCATCTGTTAAGAATTATCCAACCCGCTATATCCTAACTACAGGGTCACAGGGCTCTGCTGGAGCCAATCCCAGCCAACATAGGGTGCAAGGCAGGAAACAAACCCCAGGCGGGGCACCAGCCCACCACAGTTTTAGAATTATATTGTGATTAAAACTTAAAAAAAAGGAATGAATAATGTAAACCTGTTTGGGAACAATAGGCCACTGTGTGAAAAACCAGGACAAGCTGACAGTTTTGTAAAATCCACCTGGACAGGCCTATAAAAAAAGAGGACATTTCCAGGGAATCCCAGACGTTTATTTAGTACCCTGCACTAAACTAAAGCCAATGCTGCAAAGCAGACCATGATCTTGGATCTTCATTTCTGCTAACATCGCTCACACGGCATGATTTTGGATAAAATCGGATCTGTAATTTACAGCAAACGCTGAACTATAATGGAATATTGACACCTATGTAATTGAATGTCACAAGATATTGCTAAGCCAGGGGCTCTCGACCCATTTTCTTAAGAATCTGAGTATTTTGAATTACCATCATTTTTTCAGTCTTAAATTGTACGTAACTCTTACTAGGCATAACTACAGTCGTGGCCAAAAGGTTTGAGAATGACACAAGTATTGGTTTTCACAAAGTCTGCTGTCAGTGTTTTTAGATGTTTTTGTCTGATGTTTCTATGGTATACTGAAATAGAATTACAAGCATTTTGTAAATTTCAAAGGCTTTTATTGACAATTACATTAAGTATTATGCAAAGAGTCATTATTTGCAGTGTTGGACCTTCTTTTTCAAGACCTCTGCAATTCACCCTGGCATGCTATCAATCAACTTCTGGGCCAAATCCTGACAGCCCATTCTTGCATAATCAATGCTTGGAATTTGTCAGAATTTGTGGGTTTTTGTTTGTCCACCCGTCTCTTGAGGATTGACCACAAGTTTTCAATGGGATTAAGTTCTGGGGAGTTTCCTGGCCATGGACCCAAAAATTTGATGTTTTGTTCCCAGAGCCACTTAGTTATCACTTTTGCCTTATGGCACGGTGCCCCATCATGCTGGAAAAGGCATTGTTCATCATCAAACCTTTCTTGGATGGTTGGGAGAAGTTGCTCTCGGAGGATGTTTTGGTACTATTCCTTATTCATGGCTGTGTTCTTAGACAAAATTGTGAGTGAGCCCACTCCCTTGGCTGAGACGCAACCCATGAATGGTCTCAGGATGCTTTACTAATCAACTGTTTCTGAGCCTCAAGGTCCATGTATGAAAGGCTCTGTAGCATTTGCTGGATGGGAGAAATTCTAAGAGACTGTAACATGTGTGAGGGGGATCCATGCAGATGCTGGTGGCTTTCCTGAGGCAGCGTGTGCAATAAATGTCCTCCAGGACTGATGCTGCACCCCGACAATCCTCTGCGCTCTCATCACTACCTGCTGTACAGCTTTCTGATCAGCGCTGTGCACTTTAGATACCACATAAAAATGTTGAGGAAGACCGTCTTTTTTCAGCATTCTTAAGAAAAACAGCTGCTGCTGTGCCTTCTTCAGCAGTGTTGTGGTGTTCCATGAAAGGTCTCTAGTGATACAATACAGTATATATCCCAAAGAACCTAAAGCTTGATACACACTCCACCCTGCCCCAATGATGAAGACTGGAGCATAATCATCATCACCACGTAATCTTCTGAAATTGATGATAAGCTCCTTGGTCTTCTCTGTGTTGTTCACTGATCACCATCTCTTTGGATTTTACACCTTCGCTCAATTTGTCATTATTGCAAATTAGCCCAATCACTGTTGTGTCTTCTGCAAATTTAATGATGGTATTGGAGGTATGTGCAGGCACACAATCGTAAGTGAAGAGGGAGCAGAGAATGGGGCTCAGTACACAGCCCTAGTGATGTGCCCGTGTTCAGGATTATGGTGGAGGAAAAATGGGGGCCCAGCCGAATTACACAATTGTACTAAGGCCCAACTGGCACGGTTTATGGATGAGCTGGGACGGTACAACAGTACTGAAAGAATCGCTATAGTCTACAAGTAGCATCCTTACATTATGTGCCCGGTCCCTCCAAATGAGTCAGGGATGTGTGCTAGAGGGACGGCATCCTTTGAAGATCTATTAGCTCTGTGAGCAAGTTAATTTGAGTCCAGGGAGGCAGGGATGTTGGCTTTAATGTAAGAGAGAACTAATTTTTCAAAGCTCTTCATTATTTTCGGTGTAAGAGCAATTGGACGATAGTCATTGACATTACTGATGTTTATTTTCTTTGGGACAGGTACAATGATGGCTGACTTAAGGCATGCAGGGAGCATTTCCAATGTCAAGGAGAGATTAATGATATTCGTAAATACCTCATCAAGCTGCTCTGCAAATTTCCTGAGCACCCATCCTGAAACTTCATCTGGTCCAGCAGCTTTACTTGGATTGACCTTCTGCAGCATGCGCTGTACATCATACAAGCTCAGTATGAAGAGGGTGGATTTAGCAACTTCTGTGGCTAAAATCTTTCCAGGTGGAGTGGGGTTCTGAATTCAAAGCAGGCAAAAAATGTGTTGAGATCATTGGCCAACATGACATCACTGTGGGGAGAGACAGGGCTGCCTTTGTGGTCAGTAACAGGCCTATTGCTTTTCCACATGAACCTGGTATCCATGCTGTAAAAATGTGACATGCTCAGCAATTTTCAGTTGTGTAAATTGACATAGTCTGGTGACAAACTCAGCAACAGCTAGCATGTCTGCAATAGCCAATGACAAGAAGTCCATCGCATAATGTGACATTGCCTTAAGTTGTAAACAGCTTTGAATTCTGAAGAATGGCCAAGTGTAGTAGGAGATCAGAAGACTACCACTCACGACAGTTATACATACCATGCCAATCTCAACTCCATTTAATACAGGTCAGAATTGTGAGTGCCCTGAATTGCCCTGAACCCAAATGCTGACAGCTCTGGGTGGAAAGCAGTAGACATCCCGGCACAGGACATCCCTCCATTACGGAGCCCACTCACACGTTCAATGAAACAGGGTCAAATTGGAATCATCAGTTACACTGCCTGTATGTCTTTGAGGATGTGTGAGGATGACAAGAGCATACAGAGAGAAAATTCATGCAGACATTGAAAGAAGGAGCAAACTCCACACAGACAGCAACAACCAGGCACAGGAAATCTGTGAAAACTGGATCCAAGAAGAAATAATGCTGCCCACTGCCCTACTGTGCCATTCTCATTATAATTATATGCATTGCAAAATGAAATAGTATAATACTATAATTAGACTGTCAAAAATCACCTGGTGCATCAGTTATGCAATAATCCAAGATATTTCATTGTGGTCAGCAAGGCTCCTGCAGCTTCACCAGACATTAAGCAGTGCCATCAATACCGAATGCCATGTCACTAAATTGTCATCTCCTACTGATAGAGAACGCTCTTTATGAGTGATGTTGCATCATCATGTCAGAAAAGTGGCAATGAAAGTGACAAGGTGGTCTGCTACCATTACAGCGACTCCCTCTCAACACAGGATGTCTACCCACAGAGCTGACTGCGTCTCACTACATGGCATGCCAGGTGACAAGTGACACTGGACATTAGCTAGCAGGCTACTCAGTACACCCTGTGTTCCATTATTTGCCGGAGACAGAGGGACCGAGTCCCAGGCTCACACATTTCCCCACCGTGTTGTTTGTTTTTATTTTTTTCCCCCCACTGGCACTCTGATGCTATTCCTGGCTCCCTTCATCTCTGCCTTTCCATGCAAATCATGCCTGACATGCTGCCAAACAGAGCAGAACTAAAATGTTTGTACAGAAGCAGGCTGAACAACACCCCCCCCCCCCCCCCCAACCCCCAACTTACAGGCAATTGGCATGTCATACTGACCTACATGGTGCTGTTGCTCCATTAAATGCAGCATTGATGTTTAAGGGGACTGACACTATGAGGATGTGGGGTTTAACGGGGGTAGAATAGTTTAGAGCTGCCTGCTCCGAATCCAAATTGAACAACTGTACTTGGAGACCCCTAGGAGAAAACATGTGTCCAGGTTCTTTCTATTCCTCTAGTTTTGAGAAGTGGTCCTGCAGGTGAAGATTACAAGAATATCGCTAATGTGGTAGATTAATGTAAAAAAAAAAAATCTAGAAAACTAGCACCAGGGTCAGAGTTCAAGGTTCTGCTCAACCTACGGCGTATCAAAGTGAACACTCTGCCATAGTCAAAATGAACACGGCTACCATTCGAGCGGGACATCTTCTTAGAATTACCTGTCCAGATCCACTACCAGTGCTCATTCTTTAGCGTGAGAAAGGGGGTGACTCAAGAAGCTTCACTAGGGTGTGTAATGGGTGACTTACATAGACAGAGAGGAGCCGCTTCAACCACCTTTGTAATGTGAAGACAGTACATTCATTCCCCACACATTAGCTAAGAGTTGGTGAAAGGGTGAGATAGTTAGTTGGCCAGTAGGTGACATGGGATGATTAGAATGACCAGGCCATGGTGGGCAATTTAGCCACAACATTAGGAAGCACCCAAATTTTTTCAAACGATGACCAAGGATCTTTTATGACCACAGAGAGTCAGGCCTTAGTTTTATGTCTCATCCAAAGGATGGTGCCAATATTTACCACTCAGTGTCCCCATCACTGAACTGGGGTTTTAAGATGGCCTCACAAACACCTCTTCAAGCAAGAGAAACCCAAACTTTCCCTACATGGTCTCCAGTCCAAGCTCTGGATTACAGTTTCAGATTTGAGTCCCTAAGAAGCTAAGAGAGCACTACCTGATAACTCATATCCTGTCAGCATGTGGTCAGAGATGACCCTTTACAAATCCCGCCTCCTGTTGCCCTGATTGAGAACTGACATTATTTATTCATATAAGCCAATGCAACTCATTTTTTAAGGTTCTCTAGCATGTGAGGACTGCCCCATGTTTCTGAATAAGGATAGTACCCCCCCCAGGATACTCATTTGTATGAGAACCTCATGCTCGATGGAAGCTGACGCCGACACAACTGCCCAGTTCTCTGTTGATGTGGAGAGAACGACTGAGCCTGAGGGAGATGTCAGCTCGTGTCCTACATTCGCCCAGCGTTTCCACATTGTGTATTTTTAATTAGCCGCTCTCATTGCCTCCAGTACTGTGGAGATGGGAATCGGTCACATTGTTAAGACATTGATGATCACTGCTGCATGTCATCAGGCCGAGTTACGCCTATAATTAGTGGTCATTGCCTGCACCATGCTGACCTTTAGTTCAGGGCTGATGCTGGCCGGTTGTAAGGACAGCAAAGGTGGTGACCTGTGGTAAATGGTCAGAGCAGTAGTAACATACAAGGAGTACAGGACTTCTTTATTCCTGGAAAATGACTCAAGTGTTTCTTGCTCCTCTCATTTACAAAAAGCCTTCGCGTCAATCCAAATTGGAGCAGGGACTTAAGACACCCCTCGAGGCAGCAAGAGCAATACATCCTTCTCACTTTCACACCACATCTAAGCCTCCAGTCAGTCACAGAGCCAAGCTGAGGAAATCGCCCAACGGTCCACTAGTCATTCCAACACACAGTTCCTCAAAGCTGTCAGGCACAAGGAAGACTTTGACTCCTCCAGCTCTGCTTGCCATCCATCAGACAGATTGCTCTGAAGTCAACACAGCAGCAAAAGGGCTCTGCCAGCCATTTTCATCCAGTCCACACGGCCATCAGACACCAAATGCAACAGCTCAACTCATAACAGCAAATTATAGAGGTCAGCAGCAGAGTGAGGGACACTGGGAGATCAGTGTCAGATGGCTAAGGACGTCAGAACAAGGGATGGCACCCCTGTGAGATTAGCACAATGGATTCTCGGAGATTAATGTGTGGATCTCTAAATAACAAAGGAAAGGTGCTCATGCAGTGGGATCAGGCTGGAACCCCCTGAGGGTCAGAAGGAGGAACAAAATGAGACCAAAATGAATAATTATCAACATGAGGGATCTTGGGCGATTAACATGAGGATGATCAGCATTTCTCACAACATATCTGAGAGGTCAATGTGAGAACTGTTAGAATATTTATTAGCAGTAAGGAAGAGTTTTGCTGCTCTTTGAGTATCCTGCCATTTTACACTACTCTTGAAGATCACGTTCAGTTCCTATCATCTCACTATGCTAGTCCTGCACTGATAGGGCCAGCATACGGTCACAGTGATGGCAGCAGGTTTGATTTTTGAACTTTTTGGTAAGACAATTTCCTGTCTGCTCCACTCACATTTGAGGCACCTGCTGACTGCTAAACGAGATGCCACGGTTATCTCTCTATTATAAAAGGAAATCCTGGGATGAGACTTTCTTTACGATAATTTCAACTCCCTCGAGAGATAATTTCAGGTCCCACAAGACAAGACTTTTTGCCAAGAGATTTTGACAAGTCCCCCCCTCCTCTCAAACATTTACAACGATGCCCACAGTCCAATCACTTCTCATTTGTGTAAATGCTATTGTCAGACACAGTTCCTGCGCTCTCAGCTCCAAGTGGGTTCGGAAATAAAAGACAAAGAGTAGAAGACAAAGTAGAACATCTTAAAGAGGTTCAAAATGTTGGCATGATGCACAGGCAGAGCAGGTCAGAGATTATGAAAGTACTAAAATTCAAAAGTCTCAAAAAACTGATAGTAAAGATCACTTTAGCGCTAACAAACAGAAATTATTACTCTGTGAAGTAGTGGAACAGCAAAAAGAGGTCAAATATATGGACATAGGTGATATGACAGAATTTGTAGATATTGTTCGGATTTAAAGTCAGAGACTTGTAGATCGTCTAATTCATGTTGCCATCAGGAAAAATTAGTGTTTCTTCCCAATGAAGAGGCCTATCCACAAGAATTAAAAGATTTGTTGTTTGGTGAAAGTGAAATCCATATATGTGAGTGGCAGAGATGCAAAGTGGCTGGTGCGTTGCACAGGCCGGGGGGTTGGCAAGTGAAGCAAGCAGGGGCTGAAGCTACCTAGTTATTGTTAACGAAAACTGTAACTAAAATGACTAAGTAACTATTAGTTAATAGTGATACTGATACTGATGCGCTGTGTAAGAAAGGTCAGAGCCGACTATACTTCCTTAGAAGGTTGGCGTCCTTCAACATCTGCAATAAGATGCTGCAGATGTTCTATCAGACGGTTGTGGCAAGCGCCCTCTTCTACGCGGTGGTGTGCTGGGGAGGCAGCATAATGAAGAAGGACGTCTCACGCCTGGACAAACTGGTGAGGAAGGCAGGCTCTATTGTAGGCACAGAGCTGGACAGTTTGACATCCGTAGCAGAGCGACGGGCACTGAGCAGGCTCCTGTCAGTCATGGAGAATCCACTGCATCCACTGAACAGTGTCATCTCCAGGGAGAGGAGCAGCTTCAGGGACAGACTGAGGAAATCGTTCCTCCCCCACACTATGCGACTCTTCAATTCCACCCCGGGGGGTAAACGTTAACATTATACAAAGTTATTGTCTGTTTTTACCTGCATTTTTATTACTCTTTAATTTAATATTTTGAAAGAAATATTTGATTGTTTAAGGTTAACACGTTTGAAGTTGCAGCCAGCAAAATGTGACTTCACTCAGAAGAAGGTAACATTTCTTACACTTTCCACAGCTAATATTCAAATAGATGGGAAAACACTGAGAAAGTAAAAAGGCTGTCTGGTTCCAAGAAATCCAACAGAAGTATGAGAATTCTTTAGCCTATGTTCATATCATCAGCATTTTATATACAGGTTTGTGTATATTTCTCATCCTTTGCACACCCTCACTCAGAAAGGAACACTTTTTCAGTTGATTGAAACATCCTCAATGCGTTAACATACACAAATCAATCTTGGCTTACCCTAATTTCAAATGTAGTTTTTTACTTTTTACAGATGTCTCTCATACTGCCACTAGCTGTGTTCTTTCTACAAGTTAATTGTGACAAAGCTGAGGTTGTGATATCTTATGGCTCCTACTTACACATCTTAACATCTGTAGCAGAGCGACGGGCACTAGCAAACTCCTGTCAATCATGGAGAATCCACTGCATCCACTGAACAGTATCATCTCCAGACAGAGGAGCAGCTTCAGCGACAGACTGCTGTTACTGTCCTGCTCCACTGACAGACTGAGGAGATCGTTCCTCCCCCACACTATGCAACTCTTCAATTCCACCCGGGGAAGTAAATGCTAACATTATACAAAGTTATTGTCTGCTTTTACATGCATTTTTATTACTCTTTAATTTAATATTGTTTTTTGTACCAGTATACTGCTGCTGGATTATGTGAATTTCCCCTTGGGATTAATAAAGTATCTATCTATCTATCTATCTATCTATCTATCTATCTATCTATCTATCTATCTATCTATCTATCTATTTCATTAAATGAATGAAACCGAAAGAATGAATGAAAAATGGGAATTAAACTTTAATTAAAGTCATTAAAACTGAAATAACATTAAAACTAAAATCTCATTTCTGCTTTTTAAATAAACCATTCGGTTTATTGTTGAGTAATGTTACATGTGGGGTGTGTGCATGCGCAGGTGTGTTTAGTACACAATAGGGGCCTTGTGTGACAGTTTGGGTCGTCTGTTGATTTTGTTTATTATTCTTTACTTATATGCCATCTCTTTAAATGTGCTGCCCTTCAGAGTACTATGCAGTTGGAGCCTCAAGAGGCAGGTCTCCTGTGATGTTGCTGTTGGTCTGCGGGGAGATAAGAGAAAGGATTAGTGCACTCTGTGACCCCCTGGTCTAACCAGAAATTACCTTCTTCTGAGCCCTTTAGCTGCCTCCCATGCGCACATGTGTGACAATATATATTTTATATTGTGTCAATATAATTTCTGTTTGTATAGTCTCTATAAGCTAGAGTTTTATGTTTCCCTCTCCCTTGTAAGAAATTTGGTAAATGTTGGTACTTTATTTGTATTTGGACTTTGAAAAGCCAGCTCCCCATTTTTGAGCCTGCTTAGGCTGCAGCCTGCAGATGCTAGTTGGATCTATCTGATTTGGACATGCTAGTCAAGGTCCTGACCTGCTTAGTTTCATATTTTGGAGGTGTCACACCCCTCTTTGTCACATTCATCTCGCCAAATCAGAAGAGAAGCAAGTGAGGAAACCTCCAACCAAAAGTTCATTAAGAAGGGATGACAATAAGTTCTTGGGAATCCATTATTTAAACATGGCATGGAAAGCCTATAGTTGAATCCTTTAAAAACTGATGTTAGAAATACATTATCAAATGTATTCTTTCATGTATAAAAATTGCATTTTAAAGAATGCATAATAGTAGTGCTTACAGGTTTGCTTAGGTAAATCTGGTCTTTAGAGGGAACATTGCTATTGACTGTTCCTCTATTGTTAATAAAATGGCTGTGTAGCTCAATTATCCATCCATCCATT
Organism: Polypterus bichir lapradei; assembly: GCA_026402145.1. Lineage (NCBI taxonomy): Eukaryota > Metazoa > Chordata > Cladistia > Polypteriformes > Polypteridae > Polypterus > Polypterus bichir. The sequence goes on along the minus strand of JANRMT010062843.1, from coordinate 10,083,908 downwards.
ATCCAACCCGCTATATCCTAACTACAGGGTCACGGGGGTCTGCTGGAGCCAATCCCAGCCAACACAGGTTGCAAGGCAGGAGACAAACCCCAGGCAGGGCGCCAGCCCACCGCAGTAGCTCAATTATAATATTACAAAATTTTTGACAAGAACAGGCCATTTAGCTAAACAAAGCTCAGCAGTCCTATCTACTTAATTCCTCCAAAATAACATTAAGTCATCTTTTGAAAGTCTCTAAAGTTCAACTGTCTACTAAACTACTTGATAGCTTATTTGTCTATGGTTCTCTGTGTAAAAAAAATTTTATAATATTTGTGTGATATTTACCTCTAATAAGTTTCCAACTGTGTCCCCATGTTCTTGATGAACTAATTTTAAAACAACAGTCTCAATCCACTCTCCTAATTCCATTCACAATTTTAAGTACTTCACTCGTGTCACCTATTCAACTCATTTTGCTTAAACTGAAAAGGTTGAACTCCTTCAATTTCTTCTCATAACTTGCAGTCTTGAATTTAGCCCAGTCACTTTTCCCTAGAAAACAACAAACCTCCGATGAAGAATAAAAACTTTGGACGACGTTTTCCCTTGCCTGGACGCGGGTCACCGGGGCCCCCCTCTGGAGCCAGGCCTGGAGGTGGGGCTCGATGGCGAGCGCCTGGTGGCCGGGCCTGCACCCATGGGGCTCGGCCGGGCACAGCCCGAAGAGGTAACGTGGGTCCTCCTCCCCATGGGCTCACCACCTATGGGAGGGGCCAAGGAGGTTGGGTGCAGTGTGAGTTGCGTGGTGGCCGAAGGCAGGGACCTTGGCGGTCCGATCCTCGGCTACAGAAACTGGCTCTTGGGACGTGGAATGTCACCTCTCTGAAGGGGAAGGAGCCTGAGCTAGTGCGCGAGGTCGAGAGGTTCCGGCTAGATATAGTCGGACTCACCTCGACGCACAGCTTGGACTCTGGAACCAATCACCTGGAGAGGGGCTGGACTCTCTACCACTCTGGAGTTGCCCCTGGTGAGAGGCGCAGAGCAGGTGTGGGCATACTTATTGCCCCCCGACTCGGAGCCTGTGCATTGGGGTTTACCCCGGTGGACGAGAGGGTGGCCTCCCTCCGCCTTCGGGTGGCCTCGCTTCGCCTTCGCCTTCCTGACTGTTGTTTGTGCGTATGCACCGAACAGCAGTTTGGAGTATCCACCCTTTTTGGAGTCTCTGGAGGGGGTGCTAGAGGGCATACCTTATGGGGATTCCCTCGTTTTGCTGGAAGACTTCAATGCTCACGTGGGCAATGACAGTGAGACCTGGAAGGGTGTGATTGGGAGGAATGGCCCACCCGATCTGAACCCGAGCGGTGTTTTGTTATTGGACTTCTGTGCTCATCACGGATTGTCCATAACGAACACCATGTTCAAGCATAAGGGTGTTCATATGTGCACTTGGCACCAGGACACCCTAGACCTCAGGTCGATGATCGACTTTGTGGTCGTGTCATCAGACTTGCGGCCATATGTCTTGGACACTCGGGTGAAGAGAGGGGCGGAGCTGTCAACTGATCACCACCTGGTGGTGAATTGGCTTTGACGGTGGGGGAAGATGCCGGTCAGACCTGGTAGGCCCAAACGTGTTGTGAGGGTCTGCTGGGAACGGCTGGCAGAGTCCCCTGTCAGAAGTAGCTTCAACTCCCACCTCCGGCAGAATTTCAACCACGTCCTAAGGGAGGTGGGGGACATTGAGTCCGAATGGGCCATGTTCTTTGCCTCTATTGTTGAGCTGTGGCCGCAAGGTGGTCGGTGTCTGTCGTGGCGGCAATTCCCAAACCCGTTGGTGGACACCGGCGGTGAGGGATGCCGTCAAGCTGAAGAAGGAGTCCTATAGGACTTTTTTGTCCTGTGGGTCTCTGGAGGCAGCTGATAGGTACCGGCAGGCCAAGCGGAATGCGGCTTCGGATGTTGCTGAGGCAAAAACTCGGGCGTGGGAGGAGTTTGGAGAGGCCATGGAGAACGACTTTCGGACGGCTTCGAGGAGATTCTGGTCCACCGTCCAGCGTCTCAGGAGGGGGAAGCAGTGCAGTGTCAACACCGTATATGGTGGGGATGGTGCGCTGCTGACCTCGACTCGGGACGTTGTGGGTCGGTGGGGGAAGTACTTCGAAGACCTCCTCAATCCCACTAACATGCCTTCCAATGAAGAAGCAGAGCCTGGGGACTCTGAGGTGGGCTTTCCCATCTCTGGGACTGAAGTCACCGAGGTGGTCAAAAAACTCCTTGGTGGCAGGGCACCAGGGGTGGATGAGATACGCTTGGAGTTCCTTAAGGCTCTGGATGTTGTAGGACTGTCTTGGTTGACACGTCTCTGCAACATCGCATGGACATCGGGACAGTGCCTCTGGATTGGCAGACCAGGGTGGTGGTCCCCCTCTTTAAAAAAGGGGACCGGAGGGTGTGTTCCAACTACAGAGGGATCACACTCCTCAGCCTCCCTGGAAAAGTCTATTCAGGGGTTGTGGAGAGGAGGGTTCGTCGGATAGTCGAACCTCGGATTCAGGAGGAACAGTGTGGTTTTCGTCCTGGTCGCGGAACAGTGGACCAGCTCTTCACCCTTAGCAGAGTCCTGGAGGGTGCATGGGAGTTTGCCCAACCAGTCTACATGTGTTTTGTGGACTTGGAAAAGGCATTCGACCGTGTCCCTCGGGGAATCCTGTGGGGGGTGCTCCGGGAGTATGGGGTACCGGACCCCCTGATAAGGGCTGTTCGGTCCCAGTACAACCAGTGTCAGAGCCTGGTCCGTATTGCCGGCAGTAAGTCGAGCCCATTTCCAGTGAGAGTTGGACTCCGCCAGGGCTGCCCTTTGTCACCGATTCTGTTCATAACTTTTATGGACAGAATTTCTAGGTGCAGCCAGGGTGTTGAAGGGGTCCGGTTTGGTGGACTCAGGATTGGGTCACTGCTTTTTGTAGATGATGTTGTCCTGTTTGCTTCATCAGGCCATGATCTTCAGCTCTCTCTGGATCGGTTCGCAGCTGAGTGTGAAGCGGCTGGGATGAGAATCAGCACCTCCAAATCCGAGACCATAGTCCTCAGCCGGAAAAGGGTGGAATGCCCTCTCAGGGTTGGGGGAGAGATCCTGCCCCAAGTGGAGGAGTTCAAGTATCTCTGGGTCTTGTTCACGAGTGAGGGAAGAATGGAGCGTGAGATCGACAGGCGGATCGGTGCGGCATCCTCAGTGATGCGGGCTCTGCATCGGTCTGTCATGGTGAAAAAGGAGCTGAGCCGTAAGGCAAAGCTCTCAATTTACCAGTCGATCTACGCTCCTACCCTCACCTATGGTCATGAGCTATGGGTAGTGACCGAAAGAACAAGATCGCGAATACAAGCGGCTGAAATGAGTTTCCTCCGCAGGGTGTCTGGGCTTTCCCTTAAAGATAGGGTGAGAAGCTCAGTCATCCGGGAGGGACTCAGAGTAGAGCCGCTGCTCCTCCGCATCGAGAGGAGTCAGATGAGGTGGCTCGGGCATCTGATCAGGATGCCTCCTGGACGCCTCCCTGGTGAGGTGTTCCGGGCACGTCCAACCAGGAGGAGACCCCGGGGAAGACCCAGGACACGCTGGAGGGACTATGTCTCCTGGCTGGCCTGGGTAACGCCTTGGGATTCTCCTGGAAGAGCTGGAAGAAGTGGTCGGGGAAAGGGAAGTCTGGGCTTCTCTCCTTAAGCTGCTACCCCCGCGACCCGACCTCGGATAAGCGGAAGAGGATGGATGGATGGACTTTTCCCTAGACGTTTTCTAGTGCTGCAATGTCTTTTTTGTAATGATCACGATGAACGTCAACTACCAAGACAGAACATGTTATTGAAAATTGTATCCAGCAGGGAGCGTCGTTAGCTCCTCCAATGGGCCAGATTCAATTCTTAAAATCACCCTGTGGAATGCTTTTTCTGTTTACAGTGCACTTAAAATCCACAACAAAGACAAAATAATCACAACAACAGCACAAATCAATGACACACAAATAATAATATTATACTTAGTGTGTATTAAAGAATTATTCAGCACCCAAATCCACAAACAGGTCCTGTCGGAGACAAGGAATAAAAGTGAACAGAAATGAATGCAGTGGTCAGCTGAGCAGTTGTTAGTGCTCTGGCTGTTATCTTCTCCAGATGCTGTCAGAGTCTGCAGAAGTTTTGAGGTGAAAAGTTGTGGACAGTCGCAATTCAAAAGTCCCAAGATTGAGCAGGTCAACAGCTATGGTGATCCAATGTGTCCGGGGTTTAGCAGTTGCGTGGTCTCAAATGCCAGGATATGGTAACACTTTTTTGTAACTTTAAGATAACTAGGGGGCTTTGTCCCCTGCTCACTTCACTCTCCAGCCCCCGGGCCTGCGCTACACGCTAGCCTCTCTGCGGTTCTGTCGCTCGTGTATGGGGATACAGATGTACAATTTAAACAGATTGTTATTTTTATGGGAATTGTTATATATGCATACTACAACTAACTATTTTACATTACAGCAAGTAATTAACCATATTAAAAAATAGTAAAATGTAATAATTTGAAAGTAAATTATGCTTCATGTTACGTTAGAGTTATTCGTTGAGTAATACGATTTTGTTCTGGTTGGCTTAAACTTACACTTTTACTGTAAAACCTCAGTAAAAACATTTTTTTAAATTACACTTTTGTCAGTATTCCATTGAATTTTGATTCTTTCACCATGACAATGCAACATGTAACTGCCCATGAGTGAATTTCGTTTTCTTTCTCTCTATTTAATAAAATGACTTTTTCTAATGCTTGGCTCTGAGATTTGTTAATTGTCTTTGCAAAAGCTATTCTAATGGGAAACTGTTAACGTTTTAATATGTATGGCATATCAAGATCTCTTTTGTTGTGTAATGTTATCTGCGGAAGAAGTACTACATTACCTTTCTTGGACACATCCTTCTTTCTACAGTAATTCATGCATTAGAAGACCGGACATTGTTAACGGTTATAGATATTCTTCGGGATATTGGAAACTGATGTTTTCGTGTTCTGCACGATCACCACCAAGTGTTTCAGCATAGTCTATTGATACGCATTTAACCAATTTACCGTGTAACTGTTCGTCGTTTTTGCCGTTAATTCGTTTGACTCCATTGTTTCTCAGTGCAAGGATAGTCTGTGTACTCATTTTCTCTGTTGATAACCCTTTGTAATTAAATTCTTCAATAAGATTTGGACACAATACGTCTTCTTTAATTGGGAACTTAAAGTGAGGAAAACGTTAAACTTTACAAGAGCTGAGAGAGCAGAAACTGAGTCTGACAAAAGCATTTACACGAATGAGAGGTGAGAGAACCGTGTGCATGGTTGAATATGGTTCAGAGGAAGGCATGACTTGAAAAAAGCTCTCATGGCCAAAGTCTTGCGGGATTTGAAAAAAATCTCTTCAAAAAAGTCTTGTGTCATCACATGATTATTTTTTATATAATAGAGAGATATTGTTTTGACACAATAAACCAATCAGTGTCTAACTAAGAGCTAAGAGCATTTCTAGAAATCTTGGGAAACAAATAACTTTTTTGGTATTTCTCCTGGCAGAGCCTGAAAAATACTGTCTTACAGATATATATATATAGCACAATAATGAATATAAAAGGAAGAATGCATAAAAAAGGATAAGTAAGCACTGTAACATAGTGCTAATAATAATAGGTAGAAATAAAGCAAATATAATATATTGTATATGAAAGAGTAATATTTTATAAGCAGTCAATTCATATGAGTGCAAAGACTTAAATACACAGACGTTGATGATCTTCACTGCTGCCTACAGAGATGAACACACAGCTAAGAACTGGCTGTAAATGGAAGGTCCTGACCAGAGTCCTTCAAGTGTAAATGTGTAATCAATGATGCGTCTCTCTGGTTCCTGTCAATAAAGGGTACACACCACCCAAAATTACTCACCCCATGAGGTTTATAATGATATCCAAAAAAAATGTATAATCTCATATTTCCTTGCAGAACTAGAGAAAATAGTTTATGATATATTAGAACCCAATGACAAGTCTTGATGTATAATGGCAAACAATGTGAAAAACATCCGTAGAAAAAACAAAAAAAAATTACTTGTGTTACATAATGCACATGTTCATTTTCCAGTTGTTTGATCTAAATGTGCAAAATCCATACAATATTTGTTAAAACATTGTTAACAGTGACTTCTGTTAAAAGCAGTGTACGTCGTAAACAGGAAAAAGCATTTCCCATAATACTGTGGTTTTCATTTGAAGACAGGACTGTTGACCAATGAATGGGGGGAGAGGCGGGTGTTCAATTTAAAAGCACAGTATTATAGGAAATGTGCAGGTGGACATGTGAACTTTGCAACAACACAAGAAATGTGAGAATATTTTTGTTTCTTAGGATTTTTTTCATATTGTTTGCCATTACACAGCATGGGTCACCATTGAGTCCTATTGTATCATAAACTCTCTCGTTCTGCATGAAACTTGAGATTACATTTTTTTCCTCAGCTATCACAAACAAACTACATGTGATAAGTAACAAATAAAAAAATATATCATTTTTAGGTGGAGTGCTCCTTTATGTTTATTTTGCCACATCTGTGTCCCTTATGCTATAACAGTTTGATAATTATTACTATTATTTTCGATTATTGTCATTAATAATGTTTTGTCCTATCTGCCATGTTAATGCCAAGTTGGCACCCATATCTGTAAGTACAGTTTTTGACTTGCTTTACAAAAGGTGTGTAGAATGGGAACACACAAACAAATCTTGCACCTCCCCCCCCCACCCAATACAGACAGCTGTGCCACTGGTGCCCACTGCTGAACTGAACAGATGGACACTATTAGAGCAGGAGTGACTCACACTTGTTTATCAAACATTCAAAGATCACTGTCTCTATGGATGCACCACTGAGTCTTTTATGGACAAATCGTTTATCTTTTATTCTGCATTGAATGGTCTTCTTAAAGGGTAAAATCAAAAACTATAATATGAAACCGTTCTCGCAAAACAAAAACTAACAGAGGTAAGTTAACAAAAATAAAAACTTAAACAGAAATGGTGAAAAGCTTCTAAAACTATACATGGAAATGAGAGGTGATAACAGTGTTGACATAAAAACGTTTTGTAAAAATTGAGACCACAAGATATCACAGAAAGCACATGTTGCTGTGAAGAGGCCAGAAGGTTGCCCTGTGAGCTCTTCTTATTTTCTTTTAAAAATAAACTTCCAGGAATCTTTGCACTTCATCTCTTCCTTTAGTTTCCTTTCCTTTCCTCTTTCCACGGTTGGCTTCACCCGTCTCTCTGATTCTGTTCTTCATTTAATTGTGAGCAGGCAGGTCGCTTCCTCTCACTCGCTCGCTTTCTGCCTTTCACAGTAGGACTTTTTTTTTTTTTTTTTTTTTTTTGCTGCACTCACACCCCCTCAACATATCCTGTCCTCTCAATAAGTTCTCACCAGTATGACAAAGACATCCAACACAGCTGAAGGGAAAGCAAAGTGCAAGGCCATCTGCTGATGCAGCTCCCGCGAGGTCTGCTTCAAAAGCTCAGGGTAACTTCAGGGCTGCTGCCTTAGGACTGCTGTGGCCGCACAAGGCAGGTGAAGCTGGGGCATTAATCAGGGAGTGTGGAGGTGCCCTCATTACGTTTTCTTGTCACTCACCATGTCAGAAGCAATAAAGAATGGCACTCTTCCCTGACACCCTACTCAGAAGAAGGGATGTTATAATATCAGAAGTTTTGTATTCAACACCAATGAAACTTTACTAGATAGTACAATACAATCTTATTTGTATAAATTCTAAAAATATTGAGAAATATTTTCATTTAAAATTTTCAAATTTTGCACAAAGGCTTGCTGCACAGTGAGGATTCGAGTATCTAAATGGCATATGAACATTTCGAAAGTACATATCAGAACACGATATTGGTGTTTTTTGTGGTATCGTGTAAGTATTACAATACAATACAACAGAATTTATTTTTGTATAGCCCAAAATCACACAAGAAGTGCCGCAATAGGCTTTAACAGGCCCTACCTCTTGACAGCCTTGACTCTCTAAGAAGACAAGAAAAAACTCCCAGAAAAAAACCCTTGTAGGGAAAAAAATGTAAGAAACCTTGGAAAAGGCAGTGCAAAAAGGGACCCCTTTCCAGGTAGGTTGGGGGTGCAGTGGGTGTCAAAAAGAAGGGGGTCAATACAATACAATACCATACAATACAATACACAGAACAGAACAAATCCTCAATACAGTATAAAAATAAAAATTTTACAAGTATGGAGCATAATTTAACAGTAGATGATATCCCATAATATGATTTGGATTTGTTTAGAGTCCTGGAGACCTCAGCCATCAAGCTGCCTCCCCCATTTGGCCATTTCACAGCTGAGTCAGCTCTGGGCCAGCCAATCCGGTGAAAGGACCCTTCTACCCCACGATTCCTGCGATCCTCCATCAGGGATGACTTTACCTTAGGCAGGCAAGACAACTTGGCAGGTGGGCCGTGGCACCAAGTGCCACATATGAGTACTGAGAAGAGTGTCACACACGTGCGTTTAGGAGACAGCTAAAGGGCCTGGGGAACTGTAATACTACACCAGACCAGAGGGTGGCAGAATGTGCTGACTGTCTCTCTCAGTTTCTTTAGACCATTCCCGGGAAATCTCACCAGGTTTCGGCACCTCTGATGGCTTCATGTCTGGCTCCGGTACTTCTGATGACGTCACTTCTGGTTCTGGACTAGATGACATCATTTCCTTCTCCAGCCCTTAAAACTGCCATCTTACCTCCAAATAATCAGTTCTGTTTTGGACTCTGTCTTGTGAATATCTCTGACTAAATATTACTAAACTTTTGCAGCTGGGGAATAATATATGGGTGGCTACCCCAAACCTTTATGATGTCTGAAGTCTCATTACTATTACAAGAGAAAAAGAATAGGTGAGGTTTAGTAATAAATTATAACTATCATATTACTTATGTTTTAGTGCTAATGAACAACAACAAAGATGCAGTATGTTCAGTTAATCAGCAGCTCTAGTCAGGGTATCCTAAACTGAAGTAGTGAGTCTTCAGCCCGGATTTGAAAGCTGAGACCGAAGGGGCATCTCTTATAGTAGCAGGCAGACCATTCCACAGTTTAGGGGCCTTGTAATTAAAAGCACGACCTTCCACTGTTATTTTATTAATTCTTGGAATCATAAACAGACTGGCATCTTGAGATCTTAATATGTGCTCTGGTTTGTAAGTCATGATAAGTTCAGACAAGTAAGCCAGACCCTGGACTTTTAATGCTTTATATGTTAAAAGAAGGATTTTGAACTCTGCCCTAAACTTAACCGGGAGCCAGTGTAAGGATTTAAGAACTGGAGTTATGTGTTCAATGGTTCCTCTGAAGAATGTAATAAGAATGAGGGTACTGAGTTTTGCCTTTCTCAGCTGCCAAAAGGAAGTGGTGATGCTGCTGCACCTTCTCGGCTATGGAGGTGCTGTTGGTTGACCAAGTAAAGTCAGCTGCCGGGTGCGCACCAAGAAATTTGTTGCTCTTGAACATTTTCACTGAAGAGCCCTCGATTTGCAGTTGGGTTTGGAGAACATGGGCCTTTCTCATGTTAACAATCACCTTTGTCATCCTGTCCCCATTAAGAGACATATTGCTATACTGTACTGTACTATGTCAATAATCATATGGTATCTCCATTCTGAAAGCTGGCTCACCTCCAGTGAAGATGAGATCCATCACTATTGTGTCTTCTGCAAACTTAACAATGGTGTTAGAGCTGTATACAGCCATACAATCATGAGTCAGAAGAGTGAACAGAAATGGGTGGAATATACAGCCCTGGAGGTCGCCATTGCTCAGCATGATGGTACTGGAGATGGTGCTTCTGATGTGGGCTCTTTGGGGTCTCACTCTCAGGAAGTTCAGCATCCACTTGCATAGGAAAGTGTTGTGGCCTAGTAGACTCAACTTCCTTATGGGCTTCTGGGGGATGATGGTATTGAATGCTGAAATGAAATCTAAGATGAGCATCCTAGCACAAATGTCTCTTTTGTCCAGATGGGACAGGGCTAGATGAACAGCAGATGATATGGCATCATCATTGGAATGGTTTGGAAAATAGCCAAACTGGAGAAAGTCATGTGATTTGGGAAATTAGGCTTTCAGGTGACCCAAGATGAGCCTTTTAGAGTACTTCATGATAACTGGTCAGTACTGCAGGGCTGTAGATAATGAGGGAAGAAACAGAGGGCTTCTTTGGCACAGGCATGATGGTGGTGATTTTGATGATTACCTGCTTCAGGAAAATGTCAAAATGTCTGTAAAGTTATCTGTCAGCTGGTTTGCACATTCCCTGAGCACTCGGCCAGGTATGTTGTCTGGTGCAGCAGCTTTGCACGTTTCTCACGTCAGCTGTGGACAAGCACAGTACTTGTTCCTCCTGAGGAGGGATGGACTTCCTTGCAGTTATGTAGCCTGGTGCATCAAAACTGTGTGTAGAAGATATTTAGAAAATCTGGAAGAGATGCATCACCTCTGAAAACAGAAGGTGCAGTCTTATAGTCTGTGACAGCTTGGAGATCCGGCCACGTGCGCCATGTGTCTCTGGTGTCCTGAAAGTGGCTGTGGATTTTCTTGCTGTACTATCATTTACCTACTTTGATACCCTGAAATGGGTTCACCCTCGCTGTCCTGAGGTCTACCTTGTCACTTTATCTAAAGGCAGCATTATGGGCTGTTAACAGTGCACGTATATAATCAATGTCGCTCGCGGTTTCTGATTTGCACATGTCCTTAAGGTCTCTGAGGCAGTCGCATCTTCTTTGCACTTGTTTATGTTGACAGTGACTGGTGATGCACACTCCTCTAAGTTGATCTGATGGCCGAAGGTGGTAGCTGTTTTAAACATGGCCCAGTTTGTGTGATCAAAGCAGGTGAAAAGCACTGCCCCTCAGCCAAAACAAAATTGAACATGGAAAGAATGTTTTAAATTAGTTAAAAAAAAACAAGCACAAAAAGCAAGGCAGGAAAAAGCAAAAGAGGTTTTCCATAAACCAAAGAAATTCAACTTGCTTAACAGAAACAATACCTAAAAGAGAAAGCAGGGAGCCAAAGCCAGAAAATCACCAAAAAAACAGAATTAAAATGAAAGACTCAGTGCTAAAGCTCCAGAGTAACTGCAGCTGTGCCTTAAATACTAGTGAAGGGCAGCCACCCAGCCGCTTAATCAGGTGGTCTTGCCTCTTTTGGCTCAGCATAAACAAAACTAAAATATAGAAAAGTAACGTAATAAAAAAAAAATATATATATATATAGAAAATAATTAATACACAACATGTCACCAAATTAATAAAACACTGGAGGGGCTGCAGTCACTCCTAATCCACCCTCACAAAGAGCCAAATTAAAGGAAAATTGGAGCACAAGAAGCAAAACTGACACATACAATGGGAGAATATTTAGAGAGACAGCCAGTTAGGGTAGAATACAAAGCCACGACTGTAGAGCTGTGAGGGAGTCATGCTAACCACTACACCGCCATGTAGTCTTTGCAGCAAGACACGACAGGTGCCACAAGCCGCTGAGATTTATAAAAATGTGTCACAATATTTCAGTAGAGCCACGACCAGTGACTGGCAGATGTGGCTTTTAAACATTGCAGTCCATCAGTTGGGTGTTGTAAAGTAAACGTTGTTAATTGACTCAGACAAATACTTCGAAAACAAGGAAAGCGATGGAGAGATGGAGAGAAACCTTCCTAGGAGGAATAAAGCAAAAATGTCACATCTTGAAACTGAAGGGGGGCTGTTGCTAAATAAAGCAAAAGCCAAAGTGAAAATGTGACACTGCTAACCCAAATGACACGATCCTAAATGACAGGAGACTGACATCCAGTGACATCACAGGCTCATTTGTGCCTGCGGCTAGCAGAACTTCCTACTGAGGCTGTAAATTATTTCTTTTTCTTTGTATCAAGTTCTGTTTTGTAACTGTGGTGTTTTTTAAAAATTATTCTTCTAAAATGTGCTGGTAATCTAAATGGGTCGAAGGACACGTGAATTTCAGTCATTGATTTTTTCACCAGATTATTAAAATTCAAAGTTGTAGATGTGATCCAGCTCAAGACTGGATGCCATTATAGAGGCAACAATCAACCCACCTGAAGGTCTATGGGATGTGGGAAGGAAACCCAAGTAGACACTGGAATAGCATTCATCCTCCAGAATGCAGATTTGAACCTGGGCCTACTGGAACTGTAAGGTAGCTGAACAAGTGAAAATGGTAAAGACAAAAAGGAGAAAGTGTGATGTTCACGATGATCCAGGTTTTCATTTAAATGGAATGAAGAGGTGAAGGAATTTTTTGACACCTACACCAGCAATCAACAAACTTAATGACCATTTGCCCTCCACCCCAATCTATAAAACTTTGCTTCTGGAGTTGAGGCAGTTTCCAACTCAAAATGGAAGTCCTAATGAATAACATATCACCTCCATTGCCTATATTTTTCTCAAGGACTAGTCTTGCTCCTCTTTTTGTCTAAGAAGTACAAGATATTAAAAAATGATTTTAGCCATCGGCGATGAACATCTCTAGTAAGAATCACTGGCACTGATGCAGAATAGCATGGATGTGCAGCCAAGCTCCCAGACTGCATGCTATTTGTTCTCATCAGCATCACTGTCTGACCTGCTTAGCTGCAGCTTCAAATGGCCAATTACAGGTCGTTGTTCTTAAAAAAAAATGTGCCTACTAGACAAAGCAGGCCCAGTCCCCTCTTTCTAAACCAGCACAATAGTCAACTGTTTGCAGGAAGAAAGTTAAGCAGCAGGAGCTCCTGACATTCAGAAGAAAACCTCTGCACAGTTTCAAGACCTGGCCATCATGTCCAATAGCTTAAGACATGATGGAAAAAGCAGGAGCTTGCAGGATGACTCTAACATCTGGATTAGTAGAAGAGAAGCGGAGATCCAAGTCGACCAGATACAAAAGGACTACAAGGAGAGAACAGTATGCTTTCAGTTGGCAGAAGGAACTGAGCAGCCACCTGAAACAGTCTGGATCAAAAGAAATGACAATGTTCTAGTAGACTGGTACCACCAAGGCCATCTGCAACTCAACAAGACTACAGACAAGTTCTCTATACCAAAGAATATCACATCCTCTTTTAATAATGATATCTGGACCTTTTATGGTCAAGAGAGAAGGTCTTGCATGAGGCATCTGGAACTACAAAACATCTCAAGCATTCAAGGCTATCAAGCAGTACAAGAAAACCACCACTCTGTTGCAACTCAGCCTGTTTGGATAAGCAGAAGAGATCTCAGTCTACATGTGAGGAAGAGCCATGTGGACCAGGAGAGAAGCAAATGCCATGGATGCAAAAATGATGCATACTGTTTAATTGAAAGAGTCTCTACTACCATGAAAAAGTTAATGCTACCAGTCAGAACTGTCCAACTCCCTCTTAGGGATAGGGCATACACCTCAAAGCAACAAAGATCTTCTGGTTTACAAGATTAGGTTGTCTCCATCTCAGATATTAATGTGTGGGTCAATAGAAGAGACCATGAGACACAAATGAGAAGAAAAGAATCTAAATAGTGGGCCAGAAGTCATAATCATAAGGATCTCAAAGGAAAATGTATCTAGGACAAAAATTGGGAACAAGAGAAAGAGCAAAGAATCAAAGTTAGCAGTAGTGAACTGAACTGCCAGAACATGGGATGAGCTATATCTGAATTCCTGCTGTTGGTCTGAGACACAGAGAGAAGAACATGTCCTCCAATGAAAGAAATGCTGCTTTGGAGACAAAATGAACTGAAAATAGGACATTTGAGGTCAGCTACCAAAGTTCCATTTGTCAGCAGCAATATTGCTATGATTTCTAGTTTTTTAAAATGTATTTCTTAGCGGATATTTTTCTCCTGGCTTTTTTTATAATATAAAGAATTATTTGTTATTTTTCGGTGGATGTGTTTTTATCAAAGTCAATTTTTACTTTTATTTCATTAAATGTTTACTGCAGCATCATTTGGTGGGTCGTGGCTTCAGAAGATGTGTTATGATTGCGTCATGACTGTAAAAAAAACAGAGAAACTTCATCCGAGATATGGATTTCGACAAGAGTGTGGTGCATTAGTTTATGATTTTCTGGAATTAAAGACCTTACTGTTTCTGTTTCCTCTTAGTCCTTTGGGTTTGGTTAACATTTGAGCTTTGGTGACAGTTATTTTGACTTCCTGGTTTCAACCATTTTTTGTACTTTTTACATTTTCAATTAATCTCCTGGTCTATTTATAATTCTAAATTTGCTCAGTTTTCTACTGGAGAACAAATATAAAACAGGAAAAAGAGGAGATGATTTGATGAAAGCTAGCCGAGTATGGACAAAATTCGAGGATCTACAAATATAAATTAGGAGCAACAGCAGAATGTAACTATTTTATGAGCCCACTTTTTCCTTTACAGGATTATGGGGCACTGCAACCAACCCAGAAAGATCTGCCATGAGTCAGGAGATAACCTTGGCTGTCAATCCATCCTAAAGGATACTCACTCTTTACTACTATTGAACGTTTCCATGGCTGAGGACTTCAGAGAGCCCAATGAAAACCCTCATAGATATGGAGTGTGGGCGAGAACATGCAAATGCCACAAATTCTGAGCCCACCTCCATAGAGAGATTTGAGGTAGTAACGCCAAACACTGCAATATTCTGCTCTCAATTGAAAAATTACAAAACTGAAAATTGTTTGACGGCTTATCCTCACACATTTTGTGGACAACCAGCCAAGATATCATAGGGAATTTAGATGTGGACCATTACCAGCCTATCAGGGCATTCTGCGCAAGCTGCATTTGTTGAATACCTCCAAGAAAAGTGTGCCAGTATCCATTTTATCAAAAATGAACAGTGGTTAGTCTTAGACAATTGCAAACAAAAGACATTTGACAAATGAGATGAGATCATTCAGTCCATCAAGCTTTCTTGTTTGTTTAGCTATGAACTAAGCTGACTCAATATCTCATCCAGACACTTCTTAAAGGTTGTAGTTAAAGTTGAAACTTTGACAAGTCTCAGTAATTTGTTCCAGATTTCCATAGCTTGTTGCGTTAAGATGTGCTTCCTAGCTTCAGCCCTAAACGCACTTCTCCATAATTTCCACAGGTGTCCTTGAGTATGTGATTCACCCTTAAGGTGAAAGAATTCCACTGGATCTACTTTGCCATGCAGTCTGCTGTGCTCGAGACTAAACAGGTTTAATTCTTGGGGTCTGTAGGACATGTCCTTAAGTCCTGGGATGCACAACTTCAAGTGCTGCTATGTCTTTTTTTTGTACTGTGGTAACCAGAATTGTACACAGTACTTCAGATGTAGTTTTACTAGTGCAATATGCAGTTTGTGGATAATGCCCTTTGATTTATATTCAACACTTTTTATGATGTACCCTAATATTTCATGTTCCTTTTAAATAGAACCTGTGCATTGTTCAGATGATGAAAATTTTGTGTCAACATAAACCCCTACATTTTTTTAAAGGTCACTTCCTGTAGGAGACTGTCTCCCATCTTGTATTTATAATTGGCGTGACTTTTTTCCACTTGTAGCAAATTTATAAAAATGAACATAAATGCCGACAGTGCATTGAATTGGAAAAAACAGTGCTTTTTATAGTTTGTTAGATAAGACTCATAATATTGATTTTCTTTGAATATTAGGATTATTTAAATGAGGTGGATTTTAAGTGAATGTAATCCTGTGAACAATTCTTTATTATAAAGTTCATAAGGGGGGCTAGCATTGTTTTTGATTGTGTGCATTTCATCATCATCATCATCGGTCGGCTGCTCATGCGGGTATCACTACGTGATGGCGCTTGTGCAGGCGAGAACGATCTTCCGCCACGCAACCCGGTCCTGGGTCGCCTTTTCGATCTCTGTCACAGTCATTCTCTCGTTGCAGATAGAATCGGAGATGTGCTGGGCATATGTGAGCGCGGGCCTTCCACGTCTGGCCTTGCCTAGTTGTACCGGCGGGACGTACAATGCATATTTCCTGATTAGTTCATCTGGTGGATGACGAAGCATGTGGCCCACCCATGTCAGTTGACGCTGTAGGACTGTTGATAGTGGTTGTTGTTCGACACGTGCGTAGATTTCCAAGACAGATATATGATCGATTTGCTTGATATTGAGGATTACTCGATAGCAGTTGGTCGCAAAACTATCGAGAGTGTTTTTGAGCTGGTTTGTTATGATCCAAGTTTCGCTGCCGTAGAGGAGTATGCTTAGACAAGAGGCTTTAAACAGACGCACTTTAAGGCGTATGGAGATGTTGTTGGCTTGCCAGATTCTTTTTAATTTCCAAAAGGCACCCCATGCTTGTCCTTTACGTATCTTGATGTCATTCGATGTAGTGGCTACCATCGAACCGAGATATTTGAAATCGCTCACTATTTCGATGTACTCGTTATTAAGAACAAGTGGAAGTTGAGGGCCGAAATCAGCATTTACTATCATCTGTTTAGTCTTCTCGGCATTGATTTCTAAGCCAACTACTTGACCTTCATTGCTGACGCGTTCAAGTTGTTGTTGGGCTTTTTCGCGACTGCCTTCAAGTAGTCCGATGTCATCGGCAAAGTCCAAATCGTTGATTTTCTGTTCGGGGTGCCTCGAACTTAGGTGAGGGTGTGTAACAAAACCATAGTCTCCTGCTGACTTACGCATGACGAAATCGATGACGATAATGAAAATGAAAAGGGCCAAAACGTCGCCTTGGAGTACTCCAGTACTAGTAGTAAACTCACTTAAGAGGTGATTGTCTACAAGCACTTTGCTAATTGAATTAACATAGAGAGTTTGAATTGCGTTGACTACTTTCTCTGGGATGCCGTAGTGACGAAGAATTGCAAACATAAATGTTCATTTAACCGAATCAAAAGCTTTTCTAAAGTCGACGAAGGTTGCAAAGAGCGGAAGATTCTTTCTAGCTGCACCTTCGAATAGGCGGAGGAGGATGTGGATTTGCTGAGTGCAACTGCGCCCTTTGCGAAAACCATCTTGATTGGGACGTAATAGAGTGTCGACTACAGATTGAATTCGGTTGAGTAGCATAATGTTGTACACTTTGGCTGCGATTGACATTAATGATATGCCTCGATAGTTTGTCATAAGTTGTAGGTTGCCTTTTTTAGGTATAGGAACTATGATGTTAGTAGTCCATTGCTTCGGCGCTGTGCTGATTAAATGTATGCATTTAATCAGGAGTTTATATCGCCTTTTGGTACAGAAGATTTGGAGAAGCAAGCACATGATGATGACTCATAGGATGACGTGTTTCTTCAAGACAGAGAGGATATTGGGATGCATGCAAATAAACAGAAGAGATACGCAGATAAGCAAATGCCAAGGTATTGTAATAATTGGTAGACTGTATAAGATTTAAGTTTAGACAAACTAACCAGTTGTGTGCATGTGTGGTGTCTTAGTTGGAAAGGTCCTTTAAAGCTAATTGGGATTATGGCCTAAAAAAGGAGGAGCAGAATAACTGAATGGGAAGTGAAAAAGAAAGATCATTAAAGTGAATAGAGTTTATGTTCTGCACCTGAGTTTGAGTTTATTTGTAATAAGTAATATACAATAGTATGCATGTAAGAAGCTCAAGGACTACAGTATGTGTCAGAAGTGGGGATATGTAATACTGGAGCGTCTCTGGGAACTTATCCGTCTCGCTTACCATTTACCCTCTACACAAAGGACTTCCAGTTCCATTCCAGAGCTTCCATCTACAGAAATTCTCAGATGACTCGTCCATAATAGGCTGCATTAATAACAGAGATGAGTCGGAATACAGGAAGACTGTGGAGAGCTTTGCTTTGTGGTGCTGGGAGAACAACCAGCAGTTCAACATCAGCAAGATAAAGAGCTGATGGTGGACTTCTTGCATGCCAAGGAGATTCAGAGACCTGTCACCACTCAGAGGGAGGACGTAGAAGTGGTGCAGAGATACAAGTACCTGGGGGTTCGCATAAACAGCAAACTGGACTGGTCAGACAGCACAGTGGCTCTGTACAAGAAAGGCCATAGAAGACTGTACTTGCTAAGGTGTCCCCGGTCTTTTGATGTGTGCAGCAAGCTGCTGGAAATGTTCTACCAGTCCATAGTAGCCAGTGTGGTGTTCTACGTGATGGTCTCGTTGGAAAGCAACTTGAGTTCAAAAGATGCATAATGCCTGAACAAACTTATCAGGAAAGCCTGCTCCATCAGAGGGGCAAACCCTGAACACACTGGATGCTGTTAAAGCTGTTGTGGCAAAACTGGATGCCATCATGAAAAATCCCCTCCGAGGGTGCTCTCTTGGAGTACTGGCTCATTCCACCAAGGTGTGCTAAGAAGCACCTCTAGGGGTCTCATCTGTTCACTGCTATCAGGCAATTCAGTGCTTCCCTTTGATGTCTCAGACTAAATGTTTATACTCTAAGTTTAGTTTGTTATTTCAGCACAATATGCCTTTATACAATATATGTATACAAAAAATACAATCGATTGATTGATTGAAATATTTGTCCTGTGAGTCTGCATTTTTGTTTCTTACAGTATGTTTCTGCTGCTGTGTGCATCTACATTTCCCCCAGGGATTAATAAAGTTTTATCCAATCCGATCTAAGATATAAAAAAGGTGTCTGGAACCTTGCAGTTAACACGTTATTGTATTTAGCAAAAAGTAGCTTCACTGAAAAGTAGCAAGACATCATTTATTAAGCTTTGGCTGATGCAACTATTGCTAATTTTTAAATGATCAGCCACCATGGCACTTTATAAAGGAAATAATGTGAAAGCATTGACAAGGACATCACAAGAAGAGAAGAGGTAGAGAGAGACATAAGAGACACCAAGAGTGACACCTCTTCTATATCTCTGTCAGGTTAGCCATCTTCGGTGCCACAATGTCCACAAGCATCACCACCGGACTAAGAGGAAAAAGATGGGGCAATGTCTGGCAATTTAAAAGAACTGCTCAGTTGGGTTAAGAAGATCAAGACTGCAACAGCTACATGGCCAAATGAACTTCCTGATGAGAAGTTTGTTCTATGGACATTTGAATTGCAAGTTTTCTTCTTTTGTAACTTCTAGATTTTGATATTCATGGAATCTTTACAAAAACAAAAGTTTACATTAAAGTAAAGTTTGTTGTTATCTCACTGAATCTGCCTTATTGTTTATTGACACTAGCAATCACCAGGGTTTCAGAGATCTTATAAGATAAGGGACTGAGATACCCGTGCAGGTTTTAATCCAGGTCATAAATGTTAAAAGATTCAGTAATAAAACACATTGTGTCCGATCAGATTAAATCCTTTCAGAGGTAGCGAACTGGGAGCAGACGGTGGTCCTTAATCCCTCCAGGTGCCGGCTCCTGGCCTTTGTTAGGGTATATAGTGCAGTCCTTTCAGGGTAATGAAGTCCCTGGTAGGAACAATTCAGCACTTGCAGTAGGGAACAGAGTATATTATTTAGGCATTTCTACGATTAACATGTCCACAAATGGAAAGAATTTTAGGAGGCTAAAGTGTCATTCATGAACATTTTCACCATAAGACATATCCAGCAGATGTTCACTCTATGACATTTCATACTCCATCTGAACTGCAAGATATAAGATGGCACTGACATTAGTTTTTATACCCCAGAATGACTAATGGTCTTAAGTACAATTGCATTGTTTTCTGGCTTTCTCCACAGAGGGGTTTGAAGGTGGAGTCTTTAAAGTAAAATTCAATAAATGGTAAGTTCCAAACATCCATCCATCCATCCATTATCCAACCCGATATATCCTAACTAGAGAGTCACGGGGAAGTTCCAAACATCCTACTATAAATCAATTTGTCAAATGTCTCTCCAGCTCTGCTGCTTATGTTTTGTCCTGCTGAAAACATCCAAAGTGTCACTAGTACTCATTGGGCCTGGAAAGCTGCTAATGCTTTTGTGGTATTTAGCTGAATCTTGTGTTCTTTCTAATGCCATCAAAATAGGAGGAACTTAGTTACTGGCTTGACTTGATTTAAGCTTTTCTGGCCTTATTACTGTTATTTGTTTGTCAGGAGAATGTGTGAATATTCCCTGATTTGTTCAATTTAATCATTGTAATTTTTACCATCGCTCTTTTCATAACATTATTAAGGTGTCAATTTCTTGGAGGTTATTTGAGGGGTACCAGTATGATGCTCTTAGGAATGGTACCTGCTGCTACCCACATGGGAGACGTGTGATCTCACTGCACTGCTGGTATAAAGAGATAGCAGCACACATCAGCTTAGAAAAAAAAACAAAATCTGCAGAGGTTCGGAGGCCATGAGACCACCCAGCCTCCCCTGGGCATTCAAACCTAACATCAATGATTTAAATGAGTCCTCATGGTTTTCAGGCTTCAAGTGGAAGAATTAGATAATGATGGTCATATGGACATCTGGCCTTCAATCCATCAATTTAGGGACTGCATGGTGCCTGGATCAAGTGGTGGTGGCGCAGATCACGGAAAAAGAACAGCAGAGAAAGTAAGGGTTAGGACGGATTGCGGAGCCATGATAAAAATGATAATTCAATGCATATACAGAATATCGGGGTTACACTAAAATGAATCTCTGAGAAAGCAATGTTAAAATAATGCTGTCTGCCCAACAGTCTATTATCTCTATATATAATCTTCATTTGGATCTTGATCTTTGTTTGTCTGCGAATGAATTAGAAGAAGAAGCACTAGATGGCAGTAGAGAGACAGCTAAAACATAGGCATTGCATTAAGAATCTCCTCCAGGCTTATACTACTGAAGACTGCAGTACGCCAGTCACACCTCAAAACACAGACATTCAAACTAAACAAATTGTTGGGCTTTAAATTAACTACAGAGATCATTTAGATCTTGATCTTTGTTTCTCCACGAATTCCATGCATGCGTAGACCACCTTCCAGTTTAGTACATTGTTGTTACTCGCGGATGTCAACAATGTGCCAGAATAATGAAAGGGGTGGTGGACAGTGTTACGCTGGTTAGCTCCTGAGGCCTGGTTAGAGAATGAGATTGCCGAAGATAAAAGGTACATGTCTACGTAACATATGAATGAAAGAAAGACAGTGGGTAAAATGAATGACAACGTAACAGCACGTTCCGGAAATTATTATTGTTACGGCGAGTGCTGCGCGTCTCATAGTTGTACCGTGGTTTGCTCACATGTCAGTAAAGTGATTCCTATCCTTTTATAACCATTGCTCCGTGTATATTGCCTTACTCTTTGGATTGCAACAAAGCAACCTGCGAGATTGGAGAAAGGTTGAGAAGAGATCGTGAGAGGAAACGACAGCGTCGTGAAAACGAGACAGACTGTGAACGGACAGAAGCAGAAATGCTCCTACACCACCACATAATTACGATTTGGACAGTAATTCCGAGTAGGCCGTGCCTATCGAATCAATGTTCAAGGGTTTTCTTTTGTAATTTTGTTTCCCTTATAAAAAAATCATAATGCTGTGCGACGAAGGGTCCAGTTCACGACTGGCAGCCGCGTTTAAACAGGGAGCCCTTCACAGACAACTTTAACACACGCAACGTAGTTGGGCGCACATGGCTAGTCCAGTATAAAGAGTAAACCAACAGGTGTCTTCATCTAAAATAACAAGGACTTGAAGTTGTGCATGATACATCAACTGACCCCGAGGATTCACTCGCTAAAGTGGCATGAGGGGTCAAAGTTACTCCTTTTCACAAAACTTCAACAATTTGGGGATCAGTAAGGTAGGCATGTGGAATGACTGTTTCAAGGTTGCTGATCATGAATATGCTATTTTTGATATTTGATTCTTTACCGGTGGTCCTAACCCAATAAGAGCCACTCCCAAAAGGTTAAACATGACACATTTCAAACCTAAGTATGTGGGATATCATTTTAAATTAATTTAAGCTCAGTAATTATGATGGTATTTTTGATTTTTCATAATTTTCTAGGATGCAGCCCTCAATTACAGGGTGAAGATTACAATTTTCTATAACAATTGAGAATATATAGAGTTTACATTTTTAAATTGAAGCACACATTTTAATATTTTAAGTATTTGACAAAACTGTTGTTGTTTCTTTTATGCCTTATGAAGTAAATTGTGACATTTCTGATGAACACCCCGAATTAGAAGGCTTATAATAACGCAGACTTTTTAGGTTTAGTTTGGTAAGAACCTTGATAAGAATTTTGACAAGAGCTTCAGAGTAACTTTTTGGTTTTAGTATTTCGATCCAAAGTCTAAACAAATAACAGAGTTGGACTTGCATAGACTTTTGTCTAAGAATTTGATCAGATGTGTTGGTTTTGGTTAATATTGATTGATTAACATCTCCACTGTTCAGACTCTTCTAAAAGGTTTGTGTGAGAAAGCCATCTCCAAAATGTTTCACAACAGAAGGAAGAGGTGGCATAAAATGCAACATCCTTTAGGCTATCTATTGTGTTTCCTATTGTGTTACTGATTTGTTCACATCTGTCCACTTATGGGATGATATAGCAATTGAAATTACTCGTTGTCGCCTCTAAATGCGAGACCTACTTCTGTCTGTGCCATTTGTTCAGTCCTGAAGCAACAAGAAGATGCAACACATTTCCTTCTCTCTAGAGCTTCACAGTTATTACCACCTAACTTTTTTGGTCATTAATATTAAAAATCTTAATTTCATAATAATATGAACGAAGATGGCGCTCTACAATGAAAATTTTCTACAATTACAAATGTGTTACCTTTATCAATAAAAGAGATCTCAAAGGTAAGTTTATAAATCTGTAACATTGCAATATTAAATTTCTAAATATGACCAAATGACCATTGATCTTAATATCAATCTTCTGTTACACCAATACCTACACCTTAAAAATAAAAGTGCCAGAATGGTCCTTCAGAGCGATGCCATAGGGGAACCATCCACATGAAGATTAAAAAAAAAAATCTTTATGTATTTAGATCTGTAACAAGCTCCATACAGTAATCATGGAGTAATCATTGGAAACAGCCATGGATAGATGGCAATAGATTTGTGAAACAGCAGTGAGTCCTGATTTGAAAAGCAGTCTTGCTGCATACGTAAAGTAACACAGACTAATAGTTATCTTAATCTGTTAGTGTCCTGCTAGGTAGCCTACCATACAGTAAAAGTAAGTTTTTCAAAGTACGAAGAACAAACTTCATGTGTAAAGAACCCTTCCAAGAATGAAATGGTGCTTTGTCAAGCAAAAGTTCTACGAGGAGCCACACAACCCAGTAAAGAACCATAAAGGTCCATTAAAGAACCACTACTTTATGAATGCATTTACAGGTGCCATGCAGGTCACATCCTTTTGCAGAAGCTCTGTATCTCTGTCTCTTTTTTTTTAACAATTATTGATATAAAGATTCAATGTGATCTGACATCTGGCTTGTCACTAGAAAGTTATAAATGGATTTTAAAATTGATGATATGTTTCTTGCATCGCAAACTGGAGCATCACCTTATCTCAACTACCTTTTGGACAAGCTATAAACTTTACAGATGTCACAGGGAGAACTAGGAGGATCTGAATGCGACCTTACATCAGCACCCTCTGAGAATGTAATGGAAGAAACTCTGAGGCGTGTAAAGTGGGAGATGTTAAATATTCCTGTGGTCAGGTGTTGGCATTGTGATCACTAGCACTTAATGGATAAGTTGAAGTTATTTCTTTACAAACATGGTATACTGTACATATATTAGCCATGTGAAACTGTGTTCTGAAGTAAAGTGTTTTCTATAAATTTTAGTAAATATCTTGCCCTCATTGGGATTTTACAATGGAGGCTAATGGGGCATAAGGCATCACCGGAAAAGAAAAGCTTAAAAACTTACCAAATACATCCAAGACAGCTGTTGAGTTTTGATCTGCATCTTGTGTTCACACACACATTGTAAAATAGTTTATACATGTCATTTATAAACAATAAATCAACAATATTTTGAGATTCAGACACTTTAAAAGAAGACATAGATATGCATGCCATCTCAACGTTTGTCTTCCTCCACAATCTATATACACTGCCTGGCCAAAAAAAAAGTTGCCACCAAAAAAAAAGGTCACACACTCTAATATTCCGTTGGACAGCCTTTAACTTTGATTACGGTACGCATTCACTGTGGCACTGTTTCGATAAGCTTCTGCAATGTCACAAGATTTAGTTCCATCCAGTGTTGCATTAATTTTTCACCAAGTTCTTGCATTGATGATGGTAGAGTCTGACCGCTGCACAAAGCCTTCTCCAGCATATCCCAAAGATTCTCAATGGGGTTAAGGTCTGGACTCTGTGGTGGCCAATCCATGTGTGAAAATGATGTCTCATGCTCCCTGAACCACTCTTTCACAATTTCAGCCCGATGAATCCTGGCATTGTCATCTTGGAATATGCCCGTGCCATCAGGGAAGAAAAAATCCATTGATGGAATAACCTGGTCATTCAGTATATTCAGGTAGTCAGCTGACCTCATTCTTGGAGCACATACTGTTGCTGAACCAAGACCTGACCAACTGCAGCAACCCCAGATCAGTCCCAATCCCTTGAGTTCCCTTCACATTGTGCGTGTGGAAATGCTCTTACTTTCACTATTAAACACAGACCTGAGTTCTACTGTTGTTTTTCTTTGATTTGATTTCACCAAACGTTTAAGTGATCGCCGATCACGATCATTCAGGATTTTTTTCCGGCCACATTTCTTCCTCGAAGACGATGGGTCCCCACTATCTTTCCAGTTTTTAATAATGCATTGGACAGTTCTTAACCCAATTTTAGTAGTTTCTGCAATCTCCTTAGATGTTTTCCCTGCTTGATGCATGCCAATGATTTGACCCTTCTCAAACAGACTAACATCTTTTCCATGACCACGTGATGTGTCTTTCGACATGGCTGTTTAAGAAATGAGAAGCAACTCATTGCACCAGTTGGGGTTAAATAACTTGTTGCCAGCTGAAAGATAATCGCCCATGTAGTAATTATCCAATAGGAGGCTCGTACCTATTTGCTTAGTTAAATCCAGGTGGCGACTTTTTTTTTGGCCAGGCAGTGTATATAAAAGCCAAATACCACTGACTCATTCATCACGAAATCTCCCGAACCATGAGGACTCAGGACTTGAAATTTGGAGTGTAGGTTATCCTTGGCCCATAGGTGCTCGCTAAGAAATGGTTTTAAACATTTTGTGGTCCAAGCGTGAAATTTCTTATCGTTTTTTAAACCCCTTTTCTATGTCTGTCCACTTTCACGAGAAAACTAGATTTAGATTGGGGTTTTTTTCTATAATTTGCTTGAACATTTCATTGATTTTGTGACTTTGTCATCGCGCTAAGTATCATAGTTCACTTACGGTACTGATTTATTAGCGTGAATCTGAGAGAAACTCTTCAGGCTGCGGGGCCCTCCTCACTCACACGTCTGCCTCAGGGCGTAACTTTACCTCCGCTTAGTTAGCAAACGAGAGATCTACTTAACGGATTTAGATCTTTTTTTATATAATTTGCTTGAAAATTACGGTTGATTTTGCAACTTCTCTCATTGCGCTAAGAATCATAGTTCGCTTGCAGGAGTGATATATTCACGCTAATCCAAGACAGGCTGTGGGCCGAGGGGAAGGGGAAGAGTGACGTCAGGAGTAGAGAGCTGGGCAGGGCCCTCCCTCCTCACTGTCCTGTCTCACTAATACGCGGGCGAAGCCGTGGGGGATGGGTAGTAATCTTATAAGCAGTGATTTCCTTTTGAATGAACATAGTAAACTTTGTGTGCCATTTTATTGGATTAGTTTTAATTTACTTCCATATATTTTAGAGAAGTCACACGGGCAAATAGAAAATAAATTAAATAAATAAATATTAATTAATGAATGAATGAATTAATATGTGTAATCCAGACATGTTAATACTGAGTGTTGGAATCCATCCACTTGTCTGGCCAGGGAGATGAGTTACACCACCCTGACTGATGTTTATATCCATCCCTCTGCAAATAGAAATGTCTAACTCTAATGATGAATCATTCCGATCCTGGGATGGTGGTGACTTCAACCAGGGGACTTTAGAAGGAACAATGACAAAATTCCATCAGCGTGCGCCAAGTCTTTCAATTTGAGGGCACAACTAGCTGGACCTGTTTTATTTAAATGTTAATCTGTGGTACAACTGACCACAATGTGATCCATTTCTCTCCATCCTACAAGCCTGCTATTTTAACAGTAGCCAAGCCAGACGTTCTTGTGTGTGTTTGGGGCAGTTGTGGCTTGTTATATTTATATTTTCCTTGAGCTTCTGTGGATTCTTAATTTTATCTTGGAGACAAAAAAGTATCATTTTAATCTATATGCAGAATCATTAGGGGGTTGATAATGATATCTGTGGCCATATTTTATAATAAAGGGGTGGTCGCTTTTGGACCACACCAGTTTGTCCATCCTTCTCATATGCCTTCATTCTGGGTACAGATTGAGAAAGGGATTTTGTGCTAAGCACATTTAGATTTAAATGAAATCAGCGAGTTTAGGGTCAGAGTGGTGATGGGAGGGTGTTTTAGGTGCACATAGTAGTGCATCCGAACAGCCCCAGGGATATTAGCTGATCACACATTCACATTCAGACGCTGTTAGCCAAGTAGTTTCCTCATTAGCACTCTGGGGATCTTCATCAAGACACCTACCTACATTAATATAAAAGAGCCTGAGCAAGATAGACAAGAGAATGAGAAAGAGAGAAACAAACAAACGGGAAGAACAAGTCAGAGTCTGGAGGTTAAAAGTCAGGATCATGGCAGAGCTGGTGCGGCAGAATGGAGGCAACTGGTCAGGGCGCCCCCAGGTGGAGCAAGCAGACAGCACTTAAGAGGCAGGCTGGCTAATGCTGAGCATCCAGAGTAGCAGGAGCGACCAACCATTCCAAGTGACGGCATCGGGAGAAGGGCTCGCCACTGAATGCCAGAGGATGGCGACAGGGACACGAGCCACATAGAAGGATGACTGCATTTGCTGGTGGACGTCTCTCCTTGCCGAGGAGACCATAGAGGGTGAGCAGAGGAAATGTTGGTTTGAAAAGGATGTACTGAGACTTGTAATGTTTTTTCACTGGACAGATCAGATTTTAACCTACTTATTGGAATATTTATTGTGACTTTTAACCTCCACCAAAGACTGTTTTTATTATGAATTACTTATTTACTTATTTGCACAAAGCACTGCACTTTGATTGTTGGAACACTTTGATTTAACTTAAAAGGGCTAAGCACTTTGCACCAACCCCATGCTCTGCGTGTGGGTGTCCTCATTGCCCACTCCATCTTTGGTTTACGTCCATTGACATCTCAGGTTCAAGAGGAGTATGCCAGCTCCGGAGTATTCAATACGGGTGCATTTTTGAATGAAAAAAAGGAAGTTGAGAGTTTAATTTGTTCTTGTCACACAGGTTTGAATTGGCCCTTGACTGACTGCCATTAATTTTCCATGTTCATTAAACACATGAAAGCTCTTACTGCTTTTGGTTGTGCTGAGCGGTCTGTTTAAATAAAAGTTCAATTGACATTTACAGTCCATCTATTCAACCATTTGTAAATGTGCTCCTTGATTCATTGACAGATTTGTAATTACTATATAAACATGGGCATAAGCATGACATCCGAGCACAGACCCTCTATGTCAGCTCATTTGAAAGACAGAAAAAGGAACATTTTCAAATATTACTGTAAAACAAATCAATGTCTACCAGCTGGAAAAGGCTGAAAGAAAAATCACATTTAGGTAAATATCTATATATATAATTCACTAAGGCAAGACACCCATGGAAAGCACGCCGGAAGGGGCGTGGATTCACTAAGCCGCCGACAAGTAAGACACCTATGGCGCACGCAGGAAGGAGCCACGCAAACCAAGTCCAAGACCATTGGATACGACAACAACTTGCAGAGCCACGCCCACCAACTTGGACGCGACGACACAGAAAAAACGGCGTCATTTATATTCATCTGTCGTAGAGGCCACATGCACCTCCGAGCCACATTGACTGTTCATAGAGGCATGTTGCTCGCAGAGGTGAATCGCCATATGCAGCGTGTAAAACGGTTTGCGAGGGATATCCCATGGGATCCTTAAAACAATCCTTTACAACTGAGGTTAAAACACAATGAAATAAGCAGTCTTTAAAAACCGAGTTTTCAGTTACGACGCACGACCGTGTGCACCATAGCAAACTGTTTTACATGGTACATACAGCAAGAGGGAGCGGAATGGACGTACTTCTCCTCTCCTCCCGTTCCACCCTCCGCGCTTGAGCGACATCCACCCCCATCCCTCTGTCTGGGAGGAGGAGGCGTGATGGCGGTCCGCCAGTGTTCAGTCACGGACGATTGTGTGTTAGTTCGTTCCGTGCATTGTTACAATGTTGCTTTTCTTGCTGATTTATTACATTACCGATTTTTCAAATGTTAATTTTCTCCCTGTGCTTAAAAATCATTAAGAAACCGGCCTGATTATGCGGAGTATGGTACGCCGCGGGTTGGCTAGTTTATGCTATTTTATCAAATACAAAAATGTTAACATGCATAAAAGAAAACATTCTTCTTCTTCTTCTTTCGGCTGTTTCCGTTAAGAGTCGCCACAGCGGATCATCTTCTTCCATATCTTTCTGCCCTCTAAATCTTGTTTTGTTACACCCATCACCTGCATGTCCTCTCTCACCACATCTATACACCTTCCTCTTTTCCTCTTCCCTTGCAGCTCTATCCTTAGCATCCTTCTCCCAATATACCCAGCATATCTCCTCTGCAGATGTCCGAACCAATGCAATCTCGCCTCTCTGACTTTGTCTCCCAACTGTCCAACTTGAGCTGACCCTCTAATGTACTCATTTCTAATCCTGTCCATCCTCATCACACCCAATGCAAATCTTAGCCTCTTTAACTCTGCCAACTCCAGCTCTGTCTCCTGCTTTCTGGTCAGTGCCACCGTCTCCAGCCCATACAACATAGCTCATCTCACTACCGCCCTGTAGACCTTCCCTTTCATTCTTGCTGATACCTTTCTGTCACAAATTACTCCTGACATACTAAAATATTAGTGCCTCTGACAGGGTTAGTTGAAAGTCCCAGAGAACAAAAGTATTTTGTGACTGGTAGACTGGAGAGGTTTTCTTTAAATTATGAACAACGAACAACGAATCAATATCACATAAACAATGACGAGTCAGAACAGAGGGGGTTTCTTGAAAGCTAATCTCTCACAAAGCTGTGCTTTGAGTCGTCAAAGTTTGGACCCCTTAAAGCTGCTCACATTCATAGACACAAATTGGCCATGAATATTACAAATACAGGGAAAATGTGAAAAAAAAAAAAATTTAAAAAACCAATAAGTAAAATATGAAAATATTAGAAATTAAATGTTAATGCATTTGTGACCATAACATTGCTTAAATAACAATGACAAATAGACATAAACCCAACACAATATTAATAATCTAGCATACTCCACAGAAAAATGTGTTTCATCACTGGATATTACCCAAGAATATCTGTTACAGTCTACAATATACAGTATATTAAATAAATAAATGTGTATATAGAATTAGAAAGTATGACTAAAAACAGTTTGTTATGATGTGAATTTCTTGACCAACTGGCATTTTCTAGCCTAAAAATTGTCTTCATATTTCATTAAATTGAATGGCTCTGGTCCATCCAAGCTGCTTCAAACTTTGTTACAAGTTCTCAGATCTTGCTGGAATCTGCAGACTTTTGTCACTGTGATCAAATGAAATGCCACCATTCAGCAGATCTACTGATGCAGGCACCGTAAACAATTTAAACATTTCCGTTGGCTTGCCAGATTGTATAACGTTGTAGTAACCTTCTACTATACTAGTGAGCCTCATGAAACAACTGGCCCCGGTGTGTTGTTTGCTTTAATTAGTCTACAGAGAAAAAATCAAATTAGATCAGTTGACAAAGGTAATGAAAATAGTAGACATAAGAAATAGGCGTCTGTTTGAAGTGCACCACCTTAGGACTGCGTATCTTGGCCTTGACAAAAGACCACCAGGTTGGGTGCTTGCTGTCAAATGATGACTACACCATTTGGGTGCTGCCCAATGACCTTTATATTCTGTAAGCACAAGTGTAAAGTAAGCAGTAATGTATTTTAATATATATTTTTGTTTATCATGGATTTGGGGACAGATAATGTGCTGCATTTTGGTTGGACATGCAAGCTAGAATTTTACTGCTGTAGACAGCCATGATTTTAAACTAACGCTTACTGTTTCCATTGCTAATAAATATATTTTACATACATATACGAGGTGAGACACAAAAATAATCGGATTGGTAAAAAATATACTGTATATATTTATGGATGAATTACAGCCTTCTAAATATTGTCACCTTCTATATACGCCCTCTGCTGAGCTCTACATACGTATCTTCCATTGATTGAAACCGTGCTGGAAGTCTTCTTGCTTGAGGCTCTTCAACAGGCTTGCCGTTTCTGTCTTCACTTCATCCATTGAAGAAAAATGTGTTCCCTTCAGGTCACTTTTGATTTTCACACTGAAAAAAAATATATGATGATTCACACTTAATATTTTCAATCTGAACCAATATAATTCTTTTTAGCTTATTGATCCCACAATTTTTAAGTTGAGGCAAATCATTTAGAGTGATTGGGTGCAATGCACTTGTTTTTTTTTACTGAAGTAAATCTATTTTTTAAGTTGTTCTTCTTTTTTGGCAGTTGGAAAACCATCAAACTGGAAAATTCGACTGAAAGAATATACAAACGGCCCCGCAAACACAGCACATGAACAACCTAAAATATTAAGTTAAATGAAATAGGATTTTTATGTTTATTCCCTCCACCATAACTTAATTTGGTACAAACAATTTTTTTTTTACTTTGATTGAGATCTGAAACCAAATATTTCAAGGTGCAACACTAAATGACTAATCTTAAGTTGCTTGAAAGAGAAAATTTACGTTGAATGAACAACATCAATGTTATACTTTTTTCAGTGCAGGAACAAGTAAAAATCACAGGGAGCTAAATCGGGCGAACAGGGAGGATAATCGAGGACAGAAATGTTTTTGTCAGTCAAAAACTGCTTTAGGGAAAAAGCATTGTGTGCGGGAGCGTTGTCTGTCTTGTCTCACTGTTCGCTTTTTTGACCCGACATTGTTGCAGCAACTCATGTAGCGATTGTTCTGCAAATACTGACTGGCTATTCACAGGATATACCTAGCCGGTGGGCGGTTTGAGAGGGCATATAGGAGGGGATACAGTCCTATGATTCACGTCCAGCCGACCTCCAGACGGTTTTGCAGGAAAGCCTCAAGCCCAGTCCAGTTATTTTTGTGTCTCATCTCATATACACACTGTAAAATAAAAAGAGGTCGATAATATCAAAATCTCTGGTAAAGCCCCATTTAATTAACATATCATCTTGCAAATTCATTCAAATAGGGATGGAGCACCTTGCTCAAAGAAGTTGAAGCTTTTCTCAGGTAGGATCTCTGCTCACTCTGAAGTCGGTTCAGTAATGAATGCTGACTTTCGGTGGAAATTCCCATTATATGCTGGAGCCTGAACTGTTTGGGTGGAGGTGACCCCGGGCGTCTTCTGTGGTCTTCTCCTCCACTGCAGATAAGGAATCAAATATGTGGTTAGGTGCTACTTGCTTAAATGAAAGTCTGCAATGTGCGCTTTAGTCACGTCTGAATTGTTTGATTTGTAATTTTAAACTGTAGAGCAGAGGAGTAAATCAAGGAAAAATGGTCTTTGTCCCAAATATTATTGACGGGCGCTGTAACTCCCCTTAGTTTTCTCCCTGTCTGACCTCTGTCCAGTATCTGTGAGGAGCAGAGCTTTTGTGTACTTAGTAATATTGTAGCAGTTGAGGTGCCACTAAGAATCACACTGTCAAAGGGTTGGTGATTTATTTATTTTTTTGGTGGTGACCCCAGGAACACACCCAGCCTTGGCCCAACTCGCACACACTCACAGAGACACAGCTGAACAGCAGATTAAATCAAAAATAATGTGAAATATTAAATGAAATAGAAATATAAACAGCAATTAAAAGGTTAACCCTCCCTACTCCTCTATAGCTATGACCAATAATAACACAACAATAAACACTGACGACAATGTTCAAAACGCTGTCTAAATGTAGCAGAAACAGATGACAATGATGGATGGTGAGGACTACAAAGTTTGTCCTACCGGTCTCCTGATGGTGCGTTGGTTGAGGTGATTGGGAGCGCTCTCGCTGACAAAGATGTGTCCAGTCCTTACAAAGTCACATGAACAGGCAGGCATGAAGCAGACCATACATCGAGACAGGAACAGCCATCCAAGACAGTAAACTGGTAATCCAAATGTCTGAAATGGTGTTGTATCAGACAAACGAACAATCTCGATCCTCCGCCGTCTTTCCAGTTCCCGTTTTATAAGTTCCTGCTTCTTCCCAGCTGCCCCTGCAACCTCTGAAACTATCCAATAGAGCAGAGGTAGGCAATGTCAGTCCTGGAGGGCCACAGTAGCTGCAGGTTTTCATTCCAATCCAGTTGCGTAATTAGAAACCAATCCTTGCCAATCTCAGACCTTATTTAATTTTATGGCTTGTTAGTCTGCAATGTAAGGTTCTTATATCATAGATTTTTTCCTTTCCAAGAATATGAACCAAATGAGTTGAAGCCTAAAACGTATCATTTTCAGTCTGTCACATTTTTCTATTAAGTTTTTTATTAAATCAAACAGTGCATGATGAACACACACAGATGTAAATGGAAGCAAGCTAGATGGAGAACGGCTGGCTGCTTTACCATTTACATCTTATTATCAAATAAGGAGCCATTAAAAACAGTGAATGCAGCTGTTTAAGACTGAAATAAGCAATTAAGGGTGGGGAACCTTAACAAGCGAGACCACTAAAATGAAGGATCAAAATGTCACTTGAGCAATAAGTGACTCATTAGCAATAATTGAACTCTCGTTAAGAAACCGGGTTGGAACAAAAACCTGCAGCCACTGCGGCCCTCCAGGACCAACATTGGGCACCTCTGCTGGGGCAGCTGGGATATGTAGTCCTTTATTCTGAAGCATTGCAACAACATGGCCACTGACTGTACTTGAGGCATTATTTTGAGCACTATTGTTGACCAGTAGTAAGGATAGGAATTCAAACAAAATGTTAGGGTGCCAATTGGGTGTTTACTCGAAAAGGGGTTTTTAACAAAAATAAAACCGCTCGATGGCACAGGGAAAAATTTGTATACGTAAGGTTACTGTATCCAGTGGTCAAGCTTTTGGTTTTGGAGCTTTGACATGCATTTTCAAAACAAGACGTCAATCTTCTGGGAGCGCCATTTTTTTTTTTTTTTTTTTTTTAAACCTCCTGGACCGGAAGGGGTGGAGTCATTTGCCCTTATTGGGCATCTTCTCAGAGATGTGGGTGGAAAAAGAAACAAGGTAGTTAGCGATTGTGGCCCCTGGTCTCCTGGGATGACAGCACTGCCAGGTAAAATGTTCTCTGGGCAGGACAATATGTCTGCTTTTGTCTTTTAGGGCCTATAAGTGCTCCAGATAATTAGGACCAGACAGGACGCTGCAGTTATTAGCTCCGTGTATTTTAGTTCTCCTCGCAACTCTTAACAGACTTGCTCTTCTTGACCAAGCCAATGTACTTCTCCAGATGCTTTTTGTGGTGCTCTCCATACACACTGCTGTTATTTATCTGAACTGCCCTTTCTCCACAATTAAACCTGCTGAGGTGTTTTAAGCTTTCAGGCATTTTCATTTTCTGTGCTTTTATCACACATTATAGGAAGTATACTTTTAAATCTATGCCATCGCTCTTTCGCTGTCAGCACAACTCTGAGAAAGTACAATGCAGTTCAAAGATATATCTTTTTAAAGCTATGTCTCACTTATTTGATGTTCATTTTTATAAAATTGCATGTAGTACATTTACTTTTCATTCTGGAACACTATGAAAGTGCTAATTACTGTCAATTTCATTAACGGGGTGAAGTTGGATTCCCCAGAGCCTGCCAGGGCTCAGGACGTATGGATGTCTTCCCAGTCAGCTACGTCAAGTCTTCTGGCGTTGGACAGGAAAGGCACTCAACAGATTTTTGTCTCTGCTTGTCGAGTCCGGGTGAGGCCTTTACTCGCACCCTGAAGGACACCGCCTGCATTAAGGCATCGTGTTACAGACGTGGATTGGCTAGCAGGAGATGTTCAGGATGGGATTACAAGCATGGCATCCTTCTATGGCTGCTGTGGCCCCTAATGGTCTATGACAAGGCTGTCGCAAGGCCCATTTCTGTGGCCCACTACCATTAATTATACTTACTACGCATACAATTAGTCCACATGCAATACAAATTGTTCTAAAGGCTTCACAATACAGTGCATCCTCTGAACATTGGAAAAAATAATACATAAAGAGTGAAAAAATGAAAAAAATGAACAACACAAAATGAAATTCAGCTGTTTGTCTAATCCTGCACATTTGGCAGTTTCAAGTTTCATCCAGCAAGTAAAAAGGCGTCCCCATTTAATGAAATATGTGCGCTGCTACCATTTAACAGACCTTGTAACAGAACATTCCAGAAATGAACAACATTTTACAACATTCTATTCTGGTTCTCTTCTCGGTACTCAAATGTGGCACTTGGTGCCAAGGCCCACCTGCCAAGTTTTTTTCCCTGCCGAAGGTAAAGTCATCCCTGATGGAGGATCACATGAATCGTCAGGTAGAGGGGTCCTTTCATCAGATTGGCTGTTTCAGCCGTGGAATGGCCAATAGCGGGAGGCAGCTTGATGGCTGAGGTCTCCAGGACTCTAAACAAATCCAAATCATATTATGTGATATCATCTACTGTTAAATTCTGGTCCGTACTTGTAAAATTTTTATTTTTATACTGTATTGAGGATTTGTTCTGATCTGTGTATTGTATTGTATTCTATTGACACCTTCTTTTTGACACCTGCAGACCGCCATGGAAAGGGGTCTCTCTTTTTGAACTGCCTTTCCTAAGGTTTCTTCCATTTTTTCCCCTACAAGGGTTGTTTTCTTGTCTTCTTAGACAGTCAAGGCTGGGGGCTGTCAAAAGGCAGAGCCTGTTAAAGCCCATTGCGGCCCTTCTTGTGTGATTTTGGGCTATACAAAAATAAATTGTATTGTATTGTATTGTAATACTTACACGATACCACAAAGAACACCGATATCGTGCTCTGATACGTACTTTCAAAATGTTTGTATGCCATTTAGACACTCGGATCCTTTCTGTGCAGCAATCCTTTGTGCAAAATTTGAAAATTCTTAAAAGAAAATATTTCTCAATATTTTTACAATGTATATAAATAAGACAGTGGATGTGTATGTAATTCTTAAGGTCGTCCTGCACATGTGCAGAAAGGAGACAGCTTATGGGCGTTGTGGATGGCAAATACCTGCTGGACCGGGGGTTGGCGCTGTGCACTAATGCCTTCTCTTCTCCTCCCTCTGCAGTACAGAAGACTGACAGCCACTCCATCTCTGACATCACTTCCATGTCTGTCCTCCTGGACCCTCCCCTTCCTGCCATGTGAACTCATAACCAAGAAATCAGCCATCTCGATTCACTTCCTGTTAAGAACTCTGGTCTGAAAAGACCATTTCACATTTGCGGAGTGCTTTCTTAATTTTCTCATCCTGTAATGCAGAGTTACCAAGGTTGTGCTACAAATCTCTGTGTCCTATTTTGCAAGGTCCTCATTTTTTTGCATTATTTCATAAAAACTAAACATTGTTCCATGAAAATGCCACCCAAAGCAGTCACCTCATTATCTCACCCCACGTGCCAGCCCTGACCCGAGAAGTAAAATGTCAATGGTGGACACCTCGTATGTCCAGTGGATTCAGAAAGCATCCCGGATTCCTTCCCTTCCTCCACGCTTTGAGTTGGAGATGGATAAAGTTGACAGTTTTGCCCATCATTCTACATTGAACAATCCATAATGAAAAAAGTGAAAACATGTTTTCAGATATTTGCAAATTTATTAAAAATCTAAAACTGAAACCTCTCTTTCAAATCAGCATTCAGAGCCTTAATTCAGCCTCTTTGAGTCTTCGTGAATGAGTCGCTACAAGCTTTGCACGTCTGGATTTGGGCCGTTTATTCCCTTCTTCTTG
The DNA here is from genome assembly GCA_026402145.1 of Polypterus bichir lapradei. NCBI lineage: Eukaryota > Metazoa > Chordata > Cladistia > Polypteriformes > Polypteridae > Polypterus > Polypterus bichir. The sequence goes on along the minus strand of JANRMT010062843.1, from coordinate 10,047,649 downwards.
GCAGATCCTCCCCGTTAGACTGGATGTGAAGTGTCTATAAACTGCCATCTTCAGGTCTCGCCACATGTCCCAAGTCTGGCTCTGACTTGTCTCGCAGCCACTCCAGCTTTGTCTTGCTCACTGCCATCCGATGCTGCTCCATTTTCTCTTATTATCTTTCTTTTTCAGTTTTTCTTTATCATTTTTTTTCTATTTATTATATTTACACAAGTTTATGGTATCGTAACTCAATTATTGTACTCCACGTTTATAAACACACTTGAATTTATTGTATACATTATTTCTTTGCTTACTATTTTGTAATCCTCTCAAATACTGTATATTACATTATTTTTATTCATGTTATATCCCAACTTATACTTATTTATTATCATTATTAAGTATACTTCATTATAAGCTGACTTTTCCCTTTTTGCTCAACGGTTTATTTCTGTAATGATTGTGTATTCCCTGCTAGCCGGTGCTGCTTTCTCGTTTCTGCAGTGTGGTTTTAAATAAAGATAACTTGATGGAACGAGAAGGCGGATAAGAAGGGACTTCACTGGCTATGAAATCACCCGACCGACACCTCTGTTCTTCACTGGCTCTGCCTTTTCAATGCAAAGTTCTCCATGGCATCTGTCCAGTCCATCTAGAGCCATCATTAACATCCTTTCACAATTTGGAGCAGCTTGCTTGACTCTCCAACCTGATGCCTTTGCTTTGTATGAGATTAAGCCTTTTAGGTCAACTGTGGCAGAGCTTTAGTAGGAATAAATATCTGGGCCAAACCAGCATTAATAAAAAAATCAGAATCCATATAGGAAGATGCTGTGAGAGAACACAATAGGCTTGGATAAGGGCACATGTACACAGCCTTCAGAAGGCATTGAGACCCTTCACTTTTTCATATTGTGACCTTATGCTAAAATTATTTCAACTAAATATACCCCTCATCAAACAACACTCAAAACTCTAGGACGGTGGTGTTGGAATCCAGGCCTGGAGTGCCGCAGTGGCTGCAGGTTTTCATTCTGGATTTTTTCCTAATCAGTGAGCAGTTTTCACTGCCAGTTAACTTCTTTTCCCTTCATTTTAATAGCCTTGTCTTTAAGGATTCAGTCCTCTGAATGTATTCCTTTCTTCATTAAATGACAGCCAAACAGAAATGAGACGTGAAACGAGCTGACAGATGACCAGCTAAATTGGGATTTCAGACTCCAGCCAATCTTTTAATGAGAAGCTGATTCTTGCTGTTAATTGGCTTGTTGTTGCTCTCATTCTGCCACAGCAGACATTTCTAAAACTGTTGATTTTTCTGTTTTTTCTATGAACACCGTCAAAATATTTTGGTGACCTGAGAGATCAGCCTTACCGAGACCATCACCCTTCTTTATTTTCAGGTATTGTGTGATGTGGCAGCTTGTTTTGTGTCTCATTATTGTTTGACTGCTAATTAA
>JANRMT010062843.1:10027255-10045810 GCA_026402145.1 Polypterus bichir lapradei | reverse complement strand
TCTACATTCATAATAGCTAACACGGTACAACACCCTAGTACTGTAGGTTTATTAAAAATAAAGTAAAACACCTCATTGACACAAGTGTTCAGACCCTTTGCCTTGACACTCAGGACGAGGCCATTCAGTTGATCATTGGTGAGATGTTCCTACATCTTGTGTGGAGGTATCCTTGTTTTCGGTGGACTGCATAACATAATTTTGTGTACATTTACACTTCTTGATTTTTTTTTTTTCTTTTCAGTTTCTGTGGAAGAGTCTTTCTCAACTGTGATTATTGAAGAAGATCCTTTGTCTCATTTTTTTTTCCTAGGTGCCACTGTTATTACTGTATATAGTCCCTTGATTTTGCTTAGTGCCTTTACAACTGTCACATCATTGAAATGTGCTCTAATATTTGATTGGCGCTGGTTTCAGACAAACCATGGGATACAACAGAAATTCTGTTTTCATAAACATCTTTGGCGTCTGTGTCTCAGTCCCTCACACACACGTCTGGTTGGTTAAGGCTATAAACGCCCTGGTATTAGGCCTGTATGTAAAGGATCTCTTGCACAACCAGTGGTCCTCAACGCGTGGTACACGTGCCACTACTGGTATGCAAAAAATAATTGGGTGGCAGCACAAAAAATAAAAAGAGGCTGGAAGCAGCTGCAGTTACATGTCAAAAAATGCTTCCTGGGTTGGAATGTCAATGTGGGATTGTGGTCACCTATTACTTAAAAATCCTGCATGATATAACTTAATAAAGTGAAAGAACGCTGCTATGTATTTAAGACAAAAAAGGATTTCATTATTGACTCTTCTATGCCATGACAGAATTAGAAATAAAAATAGGCCAAGTGTGCATGCTTTGAGAAGTGAGCTTAGTGACATGCACATTTGCAACAAAAGAACAGAAACTTCGCAAGACAGACTTTAACTTTGGTCTGAGCGTAAATGTTGCACACATCCAACAAATGCAGGGTGAGGCAAAAAGAAGTACCACATTTCAAACGTTTATTTTACAAAAACACTACAAGATAAAATACATTTCATTACGACACAAGAAAGGGTAAAAACAGATTTTTTCCACTGTGTTTTAAAATTGATGTCTTCAAGGTGGTGGCCATCATTAGCGATACACTCTTCAAGATGATTGCTTAATGCTTGCAAGACTCGTTCACCAATTTTAAGGGGAATAGCTGCGATTTCATGGCGAATAGCATCCTTGAGGGCTTCATGGTTTTGTGGTCGGTGTATGTACGTATACCTTTGACTTGAGATAGCCCCACAAGAAGAAATTGCACAGAGCAAGAACAGGTGAACGCGAAGGCCACCCGACATTGCTGCGCAAGGAGATCAGCTTCCATGGAAACATCTCCCACAAAACTTGCATGGATCTTGGTGCCATATGAGCTGTTGCTCCATTCTGTTGAAACCAGGCATCCACCACATCCATTTCTCCCACTTGGGGCCTCAGAAAGTTCTCTAGCATTTCAATGTGATGTTCTGAAGTGACAGTGACCGTTGCTCCCCCTCCTCAAAAAAGTAATGGCCTACAATGCCAAATTCTGCAATGGCGAACAAAACTAACACTCTCACTGTGCAGGGGTCTCTGATGAAGTTCAAGAGGGTTGGTTTCAGCCCAATAGCAAAGGTTTTGCTTATTTATGCAACCATTCAAATTGAAATGTGCCTCATTGCAGCAAATGACGATGGCATCTCGATGAACAGTTTGCAGAATGTTCGCTCACAACTCTCTGGGTCTCTCCCAGTCTCTCTCAGTGAGTTCTTGCACTACCATCATTCTGTATGGAGGGAAATTAAGGTCCTCATGCAAAGTCCTCCTCAAAGATGTGATGGAAATGCCTAAGGCAGAAACATGTTTGCATGCTGAACTTTGAGGAGACTCCAAAATTGATGCCCTACAGCTTGGATGTTTACAGGCGTTTGTACAGTTCAAGGGCAGCCTGAAGATTTTCTCTTCAATGTTGTGCCCATCTGTCTAAACTCAGCCAGCCACTGAAGAACTGTTTTCTGATTTGGGATGTCACCGTTAGGAGGAATGCTGAAGTGTGTTCAGAAGTCGCATTACATAGTGATGATGGGTTTGTTGTTTTTGAAGAACGTTTTGACAGCGAAAGCACGGTGTGCACCTGACCAAGGCATGTTGCCGACTGAAAACTATAAGGGATTGCCTATCAAAGGACCCCCATCCCAACCCACTCGGCTGCCTCTGCCTCACGCAATGACCTTGAGAAATGTGGTACTTGATTTTGGCTCACCTTGTATATTGTTCCAAAACAGAATGTATTTATGGAGTGTTTCAAGATTCCCAGACAGACATTAATTATTGTTTTGAAGCAGATGGCAAATTCTTAAATCATACGACATGCAATGTGCTAACAGAAGTGCATAATCTTAGAGAGGTGCCATTAGTGGTGCTACGGAGAAGGCACTTAATTCACGAGAAGAATACACAAACACTGTTTTGTTCAAAATAATTTTTATTGGTTTATTAGCATAAAATTTAAAATGTAATGAATATGATACTTAATTGAATGATGCCAAAAGCAGGTGCAATGCCATCTCCTGTTGGAAACGTACTCAAGCAACGGTAGAGTCTGTTCAGTTACATTGGGATAATAACCTGAAAGCAACAAAACAAATGCTGTCTTATGGCAACTCTGAAACAATTCGTGTTATGCATGAACTAGTACAAAAGAGCACGTTCATTGAACAAGCTCGTTTTTCTAAGAATGGTGAACTTAACGTAACGTATTTGCAAGTGAAGAACTTGAACGTGTGCAAGTTCAGCTTTATGTGACATTCTGGATCAGGTTCAGGTCCACATTAAACGTTTGGTCTTGCCCTATAATGTAGGGGTGGAGCTGAATCCAAATACAGTATTCAGATAAGCACAAATAGTGGATTTTTACGAAAATTTATTTTGTACGAATTTTTTGCCATTTATTTTTATTCGGAAAAAATAACATTAAATCAAATATACACTGTCTGAGTCTGCCTGCCTTTCCATAAGCCAGTGGTTATCAGCTTGTGAGGTGGGCCCCCCTAGGGGGGCGCAAAGTAACAAAAATAGGGGTGCAAAGATGTGAAAAAAAGAAAACAAGAATCAAAAATATGAAAAAAAACATCTGTTGAAACCAAAACAAATCAACTTAAACTACATTCTGATACTAGAACAAGCGGTGAAGCTCCAATTTCGCTTTTAGGAAAATGTACTTCGCAAGGCCACTTTATATTTTTCCACATTGGAGAGGCAATATGTGACGCAAATTTTGACCAGCAGCGTAATAGGTTAGTCCACCTACAGTACATGTTGGTTCCACAGTCACCAATTGTGTCACACGGGTGGAAACAGAGTGGTACTTTATATGTAGACTTGCATCTATTTAATTTCTTTTTTGACTTGGAGGATAATAGCATATATGGTTATACATGTTTGTTGCTGGGTATAACTCAATAAAGTGTATTTAAAGAAAAAAGTCTTCATCATTATTATATTTTAATCAAGAACACTGTAACAGCCTAATGCCTAATATAAGGCATGCAAAACTGAAAAAAGAAAACTTATGGGTCATTTATTCTCACTCCTTAAAAAATACAAAATGAACTGAACATGAACTATGTGTAGTTCAAAGTTAAAATGGTGAACTATAAACGTGAACGTATTCATTATAATCTGTGTGAACTGAGCTTTAAGCGAGTTCTTGTGAGGTGTGAACTTGTACAACACTGGAAACAATCTTCAATTACCAAGGCTGATTTTGTAAAACAGAGTGATAAACTCCAGCCAAATCTGAAAAATGGAGGGAATGATTTTGAAAATTAAAGTATGTGGTGTGTGACATTTGAGTTCATTTGACTTGTGGATTAAATATACCTTTTCAGTGAGCGTTGTTAACCAGGTAATGTCTCCTCCACAAACTGATGGAGACTCACAGCAGCAGAAGTGAAAAAAATACTTTCACATTAACTTAATTTGAAAATCAAGTTTAAAGAGTTTGTGTAAAATAATAATATTGGTATTAATCTAATATTGAAGAAATCATGTGGCAATGGCATAATAATGTTCAAATTATTAATATTTGTTTTAAGCAGTTATCTACTTCACAGTTAAAGGACAGAAACTATAAAAGAGAACAAATTACTACATGCACTCAGTAAGATAAATCAGGTAGTCTATGTTAATCATAACATTTCTTTTATAAGCCTTATTGTTATCCTCACTCCAGCTTTTCACACTTTGTAATCTTGGATGTGCTTCTTGTCCAATAACATACAACAGAGCTCCTTAGATACTAGTGATCACAGTGCTACCAGCAGAATATTTAATATACCCCACTCAGAGTCTCAAACAGTATTAGATGTGCAGACATACGGTAACCATCAGATCCTCTTTGCTCTCCATAGGACTTCTATAAGGTCAACAGCTTCTTCAAATGGACTGCAGTATATGATTAATTTAAATTCTATTTCTAAATTTTTAATGACAAGCCAGATGCCACAATAGTTAAAAACGTTTAATGGAAAAGAAATAAAAAAAACAGGTTGAGGACACATAACTTCTGTAAAAGGCTGCACAAAGCCCAGAAGCAGAATTAGCAAATCTTACAAAAATTCTGATAGGAGCAGGCCACCATTCAACCCACCAAAGCATGTCAACCTAATTCATGAAAAGTCATGCCCTGTCTAGTATTAGTTCCAAGAATGTGGTCACTCTACCTGTACAAACTGACAAGAATTTGCATTGCTGATCTTCTTATACGTATAATACGCTACCGTGGCTGTCCCGGATTTTTAATCACCTGCTGCTCACATACCTATTGACCTGAAATTTGGTACACATATACTACGTGACATCTACAATCCACTTTCAGGATGATGATTGACCTCCAAGGTTATTCCTCTTTTTATTTAATTTTATTGTACAATACAATACAATACAGTTTATTTTTGTATATCCCAAAATCACACAGGAAGTGCCGCAATGGGCTTTAACAGGCCCTGCCTCTTGACAGCCCCCCAGCCTTGACTCTCTGAGAAGACAAGGAAATACTCCCAAAAATCCTTGTAGGGAAAAAATGGAAGAAACCTCGGGAAAGGCAGTTCAAAGAGAGACCCCTTTCCAGGTAGGTTGGGCGAGCAGTGGGTGTCAAAAGAAGGGGGTCAATACAATACAATACACAGAACAGAACAAATCCTTAATATAGCATAATAATACAAATTTTAGAAGCACGGAGCAGAATTTAACTGTAGATGATATCCCATAATAAGATTTGGATACTTTTAGAGTCCTGGAGACCTCCATCAAGCTGCCTCCCCATTTGGCCATTCTACAGCTGAAACGTTGCTCGGCCAGCCAATCCGATGAAAGGACCCCTTTTTCCCATGATTCCTGTGATCCTCCAAAAGGGATGACTTTACCATAGGCAGGCAACAACTTGGCAGGTGGGTCGTGGCACCAATTGCCACATTTGAGTACCGAGAACAGAAACAGAATAGGTGAGGGATAGTAACAAATTATAACAATCATGTTACTTATGTTTTAGTGCTAATGACTAACAACAGAGATGCAGTATGTACAGTTAATCAGCAGCTCTAGTCAGAATATGCTAAACTGAAGTAGTGAGTCTTCAGCCAAGATTTAAAGGCAGAGACCGAGGGGGCATCTGTTATAGAAGCAGGAAGACCATTCCACAATTTAGGGGCCCTGTAACTAAAGGCTCGACCTCCCACTGTGATTTTATTAATCCTTGGAATCATAAGCAGACCGGCATCTTGAGATCTTAATGTGCGCTCAGGTTTGTAAGTCATGATAAGTTCAGACAAGTAAGCCGGACCTTGGCCATTTAATGCTTTATATGTTAAAAGGAGGATTTTGAAATCTGCCCTAAACTTAACCGGGAGCCAGTGTAAGGATTTAAGAACTGGAGTTATGTGTTCATATTTTCTTGTTCTTGTAATAATTCTTGCAGCCGCATTTTGGATTAACTGAAGGCTGTATAAAGAACAGTTTGAACAGCCAGTGAACACCGCATTGCAGTAGTCAATCCTACTAGAGATAAATGCATGAATTAATTTCTCACAATCCTGTTTATTTAGAAAGCGCCTTAATTTCCTAACATTTTTAAGATGGAAGAAACATGTTTTGGACAACTTTGTAATATGTGCTTTAAATGACATGCTAGAATCAAAGATAACTCCTAGATTGCGGGCTGATTCAGTAAAATGAATTGGGATTCCAACTGAGTTCAATGATGACAAAATATTGCTGTGATCAGCGTCATTCCCTCCAACAATTAACATCTCTGTTTTATCTGTATATAAAGACAAGTAGTTATCATTCATCCACTCCTTTAATTCACTAACACAACTAATTAAAGACAACATCGGAGATACTTCATTTGATTTAAATGAAAGGTATAACTGTGTGTCATCTGCATACAAGTGAAAATTAACATTATGTTTCCTAATGAGAGATCCCAGAGGAAGCATGTAAAGTGAAAACAGTAAAGGTCCCAGTACTGAGCCCTGCGGGACACCATATTGAACTTCTGTGTATAATGATGGAGTACTGTCAGCACATTTCTGTATGTATTGGAATCGATTTGATAAATAAGAACTAAACCAAGCGAGCACGGGGCCTGTAAGCCCAACATCGTTTTCTAGCCTGTGCAGTAAAATAGAATGGTCAATGGTGTCAAATGCTGCACTTAAATCTAACAACATAATCATAATTGTAGAATCAACTCTCTGCAGCAGCCAGCAGGACAGCCGTGCGGCACATGCGTACGGGCGCCGTTCTCATCCCTACCACCTTCGCCGTCACTTCCCCTATCTCTTCATATCTTAAATCATTCTTGAGGCAAATTGAAGACTTAAGTGCCAGCTTAAGTGAAAAATTAAAGAAAAACATACTAAATATTTGCAACACAAACTGACTTAATCAGTTTTAACGCAAAAAGATGCTGACGAAAGAGAAGAAGCTGGCTGCTAGTGTGGACAAAAGAAGAGCTGCTCAGCAAGCGCATCAACCTCTGAGCAAACGAATGCTAAACGTGCAGACAAAAAGTATGAAAACTAGGAATGCTCAAGTCAAGTGTATTCACTGCACGTTATCGTGCAGTGCATCGTAACTGGTTTAGAATAATGTAAAGTTACCACAATCCTGCTTCAGCATGTTTTGCTGTGCCATACTCCTTTATGAAGTACCAGAAAGCAGGACTCTGATTAGTTCATGGCACCAAACATCTTCAGTATTTATCTGTGATTCTTCCAGCACATATTTATAGGCAATAGCTCCCCACAGTCCTCAGATAGGTAAACCTCATTTATTTTCCAAGTCTCTTAACTGAAAGGATGCAATGATCAGCCTCTGCTGAGCCACTCTGAGGTCTTCATGGTGGGGTCAGGATATTTACCAGATGTTCTGGCCCAGTTTAAGCTCCAAATAGACAACATAAATAACAAAATGTCAACTGCATGATCAGTGTACCAGTGCATCTCGGAGCAACTGGATCCGGGACTTCCTGACGAGCAAACCATAAGTGGTAAGGATTAGCAATGTTACCTCCTTCGCACTGCCACTCAATACTGGTGTCCCCCCAAGGATGTGTGCTCAGCCCCATGTCGTATATACTGTTTACCCATGACAGTATGGCCACACAACGCTCCTGTAGTATTATTAAATTTGTAGACAACTTTTACCAATGTACTTTACCATCAAGAGTACTCTGTCTGGTTGTTTCATGACCTGGTATGACAGCTGTAATGCTCTGGACAACAAAGCTCTGCAGTGTGTCATCAGATCGGTGCAACGCATGACCAAGACAGAGCTACCATCCATCCAGGACCTCTACAGAGAGCGGATCCATTCTGATCCTAGCCTTCCCAGCCACATATTTTTCACATTCCTGCCGTCTGGCAGGCGGTACAGGTGCATCCAGACCTGCACCAGCTGGTTTAGGGACAGTTTACCTGCAAGCCATCATGTTACCGAACTGCTGAATACTGATCACTTTGACAACAACTGTCATTTTAAAAATACTAGTCAGTGAATCAGGAAGTGCAATGAAGAGGATGAAAAATGGAAAGGCCGTTGGTCCAGATGACATACCTATGGAAGCATGGAGGTGTTTAGGAGAGATGGCTATGGTATTGTTTGAGGAAGTCGGGAGTGGCAGAGAAGTACGTAAGAGTTGTACAGGATATGTACGAGGGAAGTGTGACTATGGTGAGGTCTGCAGTAGGAGTGACGGATGCATTCAAGTTGGAGGTGGGATTACATCAGGGATCGGCTCTGAGCCCTTTCTTATTTGTAATGGTGATGGACTGGTTGGCAGACGAGATTAGACTGGAGTCACTGTGGACTATGATTTTTGCTGATGACATTATGATCTGTAGTGATAGTAGGGAGCAGGTTGAGGAGACCCTGGAGAGGTGGAGATATGACTCTACAGAGGAGAGGAATGAAGGTCAGTAGGAACAAGACAGAATATATGTGTGTAAATGAGAGGGAGGTCAGTGGAATGATGAGGATGCAGGGAATAGAGTTGGCGAAGGTGGATGAATTTAAATACTTGGGCTCAACAGTACAGAATAATGAGGATTGAGGAAGAGAGGTGAAAAAAAGAGTGCAGGCAGGATGGAATGTGTGTCAGGAGTAATTTGTGACAGACGGGTATCAGCAAGAGTGAAAGGGAAGGTCTACAGGATGTAGTGAGACCAGCTATGTTATATGGGTTGGAGACGGTGGCACTGACCAGAAAGCAGGAGACAGAGCTGGAGGTGGAAGAGTTAAAGATGCCAAGATTTGCTTTGGGTGTGACTTAGTTACTAAGCCCCGCACACTCACCTCGCAGATGGCGTCTCAACCCGCTTCTATTAGCAGACGAGAATTGTACAGAATTCACATCCAAACAAATCAATTTCTTCCTAGAGACAAATACATCCTCAGAGATTTCTTCAGGAATACTCTGGGAAACTCTTAAGGCCTTCTTAAGACAACAGATTATCTCATATCTTTCCCACAGAAATAAATTAGAAACCAAGAAAGTAGCAGAGATAAAAAGCGAAATTACTAGAATAGATGAAGAACATGTCAGACTACCAAGTGAGACTCTACATAGGAAAAGGCAGGCTCTACATTCAGAACTAAACCTCTTGACAACTAAAGAAACTGAACAACTAATTTATAAATCCAGACATCATTACTATGAACATGCTTTGGGTGTGACGAGGATGGATAGGATTAGAAATGAGGACATTAGAGGGTCAACTCAGGCTGGACTGTTGGGAGACAAAGTCAGAGAGGCAACATTGCGTTGGTTTGGACATGTGCAGAGGAGAGATGCTGGGTATATTGGGAGAAGGATGCCAAGGATAGAGCTGCCAGGAAAGAGAAAAAGAGGAAGGCCTAAGGTAAGGATTTATGGATGTGGTGAGAGAGGACATGCAGGTGATGGGTGTAACAGAACAAGATTCAGAGGACAGAAAGATATGGAACAAGATGATCCTCTGTGGCAACGCCTAACGGGAGTAGCCAAAAGAAGAAGTAGTAGCAGTCACTGTTAGATTTACCTTCTGTACATAAGCTGGAACGTACATTCACATGCACTACACACCCCTTGCTCTACAGACATTTAATATTTTACTCTGCACCTTACTATTTTATTCTTAATTTTATTATTTGTACTTTATTAATGTTAAGTGTTATTTTACTGTGCAATTTAAGGGGGCTCTGGGTCCATGAATTTCATTACTGGTAATGATTTTCCATTGTTACCTGTATATGACAATAAAATTTGAAATACAGTAGAGAAGGTATATCTGGTGTCCACTGCTGTACTGATGCAGATTTAATACACATCCATTGTGTGATACATTTTGTGACAGTCACCAACGCACACCTCAAAGTTGCAATCAGGACAGTGCAAGTGTGTTTTGGTGCACTTTTCTCACATTTTTGCCTTGCTTGCACATGACAGTAAGATACCTGTGCCTGACCTGCATGATCGTCACACTGCAGATTACCACAGCACAAGGTTTAGTGACTTCCATTTCCCCTGACACGAAAATTAACAGTTGCCACACTGTGAACAGTGCTAAGGGGGCTAATTTCTTACTTGTCCTTGCACCCAATTGAAATTATTTTGCCTTTTTTGTCACACAGTCACTGTTACACCACTATGAGATTTCATGTGACTGAATTCACCAGGCATATCAGTCAGTGGTTCAGTCATACAGTGCCATATGAATCTGTTAAAGTATCCGTGTCAGTTCCTGATGACCAATTCACATCGCTCAATTTAAGCAGCAGTTCAGTTTCTGTTCATTCTTAAACTGCCTTGATGGCTTTTAATTTGCCATTGTGCTTTTTGTTAGAGGCTCTGCACCACTCATGAATATTGAGGAGCTGCCACAGAGGTAACCACAAAGTGGCAGAACACATAGAAATATTCATGATATTTTTACAGCACTATGTTATTTCATCCACTAGATCGCAGTAGAATACAGTCCAGAGATTTAATCGGGCTTAACACTACAAAGCGAATTATTATTTTGTTTCCCTGATTCTAACTTGGGTTTAACCATATTTGCATAAAATTCCGAGCCCCGCTCAACATTAATGTCAAGAAGTTTAAGGGGAACACACTGTATGGCACCTCTGTTCCAAACATTCACATCAACTGCTGTCTCTTTATCACTTGCACTAATTATTTTTCTCAACTATCTCCTCCCCATAACCAAAACCTATTGTTGGTACAAATACTGAAAGCGTCCATCACGTGGAATAGGCACTTTGGATTAGGAAGCCCATGGTGGCAACAAAGAGCTAATGGGACAGAGAAGAGTGAGAGCTGGCAACACTGACTTGGGCACAGGGCCACCTTAGCTCATTGTCCCCTACAGTATAGCTCATCTGACTAGACTTGGCAGAAGCACCTACTGGTCTGCCTCAGAGCAGCAGAGAAACAAGTAAACCCTTGTATGCCACCTTACAAGGGCTCTAATGACTCAACAGTCTCCTAATGAGAAACTCATAATTAACCTCAAAATTAATTTAAAAGTCTGTACAAAGAGCTCATTGGTGATGTCTGCCAAAGGAGGTCAGAAGGCTTCATCTCAAAACGAGGATGAGGAGATAAATGGCCTCGTGTGCACTACATTGGACAGGCAGCTCAGACACACCCAAATACTATAATGTAGACAATCAGACTTTAAAGTTTGACTCTGTATTAAGCCTCACCTGACCTGCCCATGGTTAGATAGGTAATACTATTTCACCATGCACAGATACTAGCTGTGCCATAGGCTTCCATTTGGTCACTTTTTCACAAAACAAATACTTGTGGTTTCTACAGTGAAGCCAGCAAGTACTGCATGAGACAACTTCCAATGCACATTTCAATAGCAACACTGAGCCAAATGATGAATCACTGCTAAAAAAAACAGACAAGAGCATGCCAAGAGTTTCTATGGAAACTGAGCCACTAAATGAAGTGCAGGGGACATATTCAGACAGGTTTCTGCCCTCTTTGTGACTACACTTGTAAGTTGGATGGCAAACTAAATGTGCTCCACAAGGAGACTTAATGGAAAATCCAGAAACTAAATAAATGGCAATTGAGAAGACCAGGTTTGCTAGATATAAGAACACAGCATAATTAATTACTGTATCTGCTTTTATCCCCAATTTAAAAATGGAGACCTTCACTTTCCCACTCTAATAATCCAAAAGTAGCATACCTGTCTATCATGTAACATTGAAATAAAGTGTGGAGTGACGTGCCATATTGTGACCAAGGAATTGCAGAGCTGAAACAACACTAAAAGACAAGATCGAATAGTTAATTGGCAGAGACAGAGAGAGCGAGGAAAATAAATAATACCAAATATGATAGGTTAACTGGAAACAAAGCAGAGAATCCCAGAAAAGTTAAGCTCCCCCTTAAACAGCAAAGGAGAACATCCTACACTTCCTTAATTGAGGACTGATAACTTCAAAACCACTAAACATAGGACCATAAACTACTGTACCTCTTTCAAGACACTTGCCAGTTTCAGTAAATACTCATCCACTCAGAATTCTTTGGTGTTGTATACCTTCTCTGTGGGAGAGCAGGAACAGAATACCAGGGGATGGGGCAGCTGTTACAGAAATCACAAGATTAGGCTGTGTGAGTAACCTGCACAATATTTAAGACATGTTCCTGCAGAACTCACTTTTTGATATGCACCTGCAGCACTAGGATTATGGGACAAAGGAGGAATCCTACAGGGTACTAATATTTAAAACGCCAATCTTTCCTTGTGTAATGCATCTAACTACTTTAAGAAAACTAATTAATACTTACTAGGCAGGACAAATAGTCTTGCATAGTAATTGCAGTATGTTAAATAAAAAAGTCACATGCTGCTCTTTTTTCCTTCACTATGCCTCCAAGGTGAAGGTTCTCATGATGAGTTCTGGGCCTGCTGTGGCTGCTGGTTTTTATTAAAACCATTTTCACAATTGGTACCTCATTCTTTTTCATTTGATCTCTTTGTTTAGGGAACAATCCTTTTCTATCCTATTATTCTAAGAGATTCTTAAATTTGTATTTTGGTCCAAACTTTAAAAGCACAAGTTTTTTGCCATTCTCTATTTAATGCACATATATATATTATGAGGGGCCGTTCAGGAAAAAAAGATTGGTTCGTAAATATATACATTGGTTCAGATATATATATCGGTTCAGATACATTGGTTTGAATATATACATTGGTTTTAATACATCCGTTCAGATATATATTTCGGTTCAGATATATACATTGGTTGGGATATATTGGTTGAGATATATACATCGGTTTGAATACATCCGGTCAGAAATATACATTGGTTTAGATACATTGGTTGAGATATATATAAATTGGTTTGCATAGATCCGTTCTGATATATATACATTGGTTGAGATACATCCGTTCAGATATATACATTGGTTGAAATATATATATTGGTTGATATACATTGGTTTAAATATATATATTAGTTAAAACAGATTGGTTTAAATATATACATCGGTTCAGATACATCCGTTCTGATATATATATTGGTTCAGATAGATCCGTTCAGATATATACATTGGTTGGGATTTATGGGCAGGCACAACGCGGCCACCCATGTTTAGCATCTCCCTTTCGCTTCATCATTGCTTCAACACTGTTGTAATTATTATGCACATTTTATACAAGTAGCATATGCCTGTCTGTCGTGTTTTGTTTCGTAAGCCCTCTTGGTTGAGGGTCCTCGATTTCAAAGCACTTTTTTTCCTTTCATTATTTAAAACACTCGCACAGATACCCGCCTCTTCGCCTCGCTCCGTCCCGCCCCGGTTCATTGTACCCGCCTCACTCGCTCCCTCTTTTCCCACCCATGACAGATTCTTCTCAAAAGCAGAGTTACCAGAAAGCATTAATCGCAACCACAGTACCTCCCATTTTTTCACCTCATGAGACGCTGGTTTATCATTGGTGGAAAGCCGCCCGGTGATATCTGTTATTCCGCATTAGCAGCATTTCATTAAAGGGCGATCTGCTTCAGCAAGGAACTTAGTCCTGTTTGCTGAAAGGATGTTATGCAGGAAAACACTGGAGTTGCTCTGTTTCTTTAAATGTTGATCAGGGATCAAAATGACCAGAATATTCCCGCTTCACAAATAACTGAAGTTTAACTGTTTTTATAGTAAAACTAACACAACCACACACAAGCAAGTACACACTCTCACACACTCAAACTCACAAATCATGAGTCGCACGTACTACTGATTAAGCGAATCTGTCAAGGACGATTATTTTTTCACCCCACAAAACAGATTCTTCTCAAAACCTGAGTTACCAGGAAGCATTGATAGCAACCGCAGTACCTACCATTTTTTCACCTCAACAGACGCTGGTTTATCATTGACCGAAAGCCGCCCGGTGATTTCTGTTATTCCTTATTGGCAGCATTTCATTAAAGGGCGATATGTTTCAGCAAGGAACTTAGTCCTGTTTGCTGAAAGGATGTTATGGAGGAAAACACTAGAATAGCGCTGTTTCTTCTGAATGTTTATCAGTGATCAGGGACCAGAATGATCAGAGTATTCCTGGTTCACAAATAACTGATGTCTGTTTTTATTGTAAAACTGAGGAAACCACACAAACGCGCGTACACAACACAAACACTCAAACTCACAAACCGTGGGTCGCACACACTACTGATTAAGTGTATCTGTCACGGACGATCATTTTTTTCACCCAATAAAACTTTAGTTCGTCAAAGTTAGAAAGCAGCGCGGTGATTTCTATTATTCCTTATCGGCAGCATTTAATTTAAAGATGATTCACGTCAACAAGGTTTAAGAGTCTCTTATTTTGACAGGACGATCTTTTTTTAGGCTTAAGCATTTTTGATTGACTTACAAAAGAAAATAGTTATTACTTACCCTCTTTGCTTCAAATTGGCTTTTTAAAAAAACTTTTTGATATAATTTGTTTATGACAGTATAAAATAAAAGTAGTGCTCAAAATTATAATGCGCCTATCTAACAGGAAGAGGTGGTGGTTAAGAGTGAGATTGCTGACTCGCAGTTAAATGATCACTGGTTTGTGTCCGGGGGGCTTCCTTTCTGTTATTTTATTTATTTATTTTTACAAATTGCTTTGAGTAGTAAGAAAGGCGCTATAAAACGTAAGGAATTAATAACAACAATAATAATAATAGTACTATTATTATTATTATTATTATATGTGTGAATGCGTGATCAAATTCAGCCGCTGCGTAGTGGGGTATGAATAGGGACACTATGTGCTCGACAATACCACGAGTTCATTGAAATAATTACACAGCAAGGTGCACACGCAATACAAACAATGTGTATATTGTTGAAGTAAAGGTTCATATAAATTGATTATATACAAATTTTTAACAAGTTGAGAGATGTCAACTGGTTAAAATGCACGAAATTATAACATGTATTGCTTTATAGTCCACACATAGTGTATGTATTAAAATAATGATATAAAAATCCTATAAAATGGTATAGAATCTGCGTCGTAGACTTATTTTGTGTCATATTTCTTCAAAGTAGTTTTTAATTAATTTGCTTTAAAAAATCTTACGGCAAACATGTGAACCATTGAAAATCGTTGATCGTAATCAATTTGTTTTAACGCATGCTCCGTGCAAAATGCTGTCATATCTGTTAGTAAACACGCACGCGCAGCGATGTCCTGATGTCTGCGTTCTAAGGCTGCAGGTGTATTAAACGCTGTTGACGTTTTACTGGGGTGCTCTGTGATTGAGGGCAGACAGTAAACTTTGTTAAAATGATATCGAAAAATACCAGTCGTCAGTTGTGTTTTCAGTCGTTTTGGCGTGTTTACTGTTCTGTTATCAAAATATTCTTCAACGGGGCTCATCAACAAAGAAACGTGGATAGTAAGATTTAGTAAAATATCAGTAATAATACATTGCTCGACACCCAGTAACACTTTACAAAGACATTTAAAAGACAGCTCGTTAAAATAAATGTAGCAATCCATTGTCATGCTATAAGTGACAGCTTGCTCTTAAACATTTACACAGGTGGTTTTTCCTGGGAATAAAAAAAGGGCAAAAAGACCACGGGAAAGTTTTTGTTGTTGAACTCAAATTTCACCTCCGCCATGTCATTAAAACTATTGGAATGAAATTTAGTTCTATATAAATAAATAAATAAATTTCCTATCACACCCACCCTTTCACTGTACATTGGACGGGAATCTCATTTTCACAGCAGGTGCAATTATCCTATAAAACACATAGGAGTTCTGTGCACCGTTTTTCATGGGAGATTAAAACTCATCAAATGTATTTTAAAAACTTGTAGCAGTCTGTGGCATTCCTCATCTGCCGTGGTCCATTACAAAATGAACACCAGGCTGTTAAAATTGTGCACAGTTTCTTTAATAAGCCTATCAGACAGTCTTTTATAGCACTTTCATATCGAGTGTGTCTCTTAATCCCTTCTAGCAGAGGAGACACTTATTTCCACAGCTTGGTCTATGCTGTAGAAATGTGTGCCCCCTGTCTTCTGCTTGTAAATTAATACTGGAATTACAAAACTGTCCACAGTTTATTTAAAGAGATTGAAGGAAGTCTTCTATATCACTTTTTTGTCTACTATGTCCTTCCTCATCCACTAATTAAAAAAAAAAAACAAGCGCTTACACTGTCTTTTTTTAAGTATGTCTATGAAAATCGCTGTGAATAGCCAGAAAAATGCTATATAAATGTAAGATATTATTATTATTATTATTATTTATTTAGGTTTTTTAAAATCCAAATAAACCTGATAGGACTTCCACGATATGTGCCACTCTAGGGTACCAGCAATGTCAAACTGATTAGGAAATTTTGTGATCAGTTTGTTTAAAGTATATTAAGCAAAAAATAACATTTCATCATCTTCTCATTTCCAATTTGGCATTTCAGGATACAGTACAGCATATACTGCAAATATACATTTAAATTGTAACCGCTCACAATTATTTACTCGTGTGCTTGAGTTTTCCATAAAACAGCTTCAATATGTGCAGAAAGTATAGGTGATAAAACACACAAATTCTGACATTAGCATGACTGTTGAAGGAAAAACATGTATTAGAAAGTATTCTATGGAGTTTTCATAAATTAATCATTATATACCTTTTGAGGTTTCTTGATATATTTTGTAATCAGGTTTTTAAATTTTTTTTTGATTTTTACTGCCACTTCACAGATCAACAATCCCCAACTTGGTCACTGTCAGAATAAGTCTTTCAACTTTTTTCCTGTATCCATTAATACATTTTCCGGGTTTCACTATCCATCTGAAAGAGTTGGCATCAGGTTGGGTGGCACTTTTAAATCGTAGTAGTATGAGCGAGCATCAGTGTGGCAAGCACTAGACTGGCATTTCTTTCCATTTCATTTTTTGTCTTCTGGCCCAAGCCTGTAAATCTCTTTTGTAAATGGGTGGCTTGGACTGAGGACAGATACTAACAAATTTCAAGGCTATCTTAAAACAATACTAAAAGATATTTGTGTATGTGTGTTGTAGTGCCCCATGTTGTAAGTGTTAGATCCATTGAAGAAGTCAACTTAAACAAAGAAAATGTACATTTTGCAAGTTTGTTTAAAGCGTTTTACATTATAACTATATTATTAATTGCTGTGTGAATATAATTTTTTCAAGGGGATGACCTTTACTATTGTCAAAAAAGACAAGCAGGGCAACAGGAGGAATATGAAAGTTATTTGTTGAGTTTAGGAGACAAAGGATACTTGTAAGGAAGTTCATGCCAGTGCTATCGGTGTACATTCTGGAATTTATAAAACTGCTGATATTATTTCACAAAGATGTTACTGGCCTGGTTTTATGCTGACATTAAAATGGCTATGTTTTCAGATAATTATAATCATTATTTTAATTAAAAGACTATACTTGTCAGAACAGATTCAATAAAATGTTTTAATATCTCAGTTGCTGTTTGTCGGACTCTTTAATTGACTTGTCCTACAAATGTCCTATCAGTGGATATTTGGTACTTCATTTGACAAATAATATTCATTTTTCCAAGTCTCATATATTTCAGACAGATACTGTAGATAGAACTTTACTTGTCCTCTAAGGGAAAATGTGCTTCTTTTTTTTAACAGAGGCTGAATGAATAAATAAATTAATATTAATATAATGAAAAAAACAGCCAATCCTATAACAATTGTCTAATGTTCATTCTGCAAGCAACAGTTGGGGCTCACAACTCTGAGGCAAAAGCTCAGCTGTAGAAGTGAGTGTCCCTTTGAGTGGAGAGGACAATGGGACACAGTAGACTTGAAAGTGATGTAGAAGACTTTCATCAATCTTTTACCATGGATTTCAGATATTAGTTATCCAGGGTTCATTTTGAAAGCAGCAGACAGGGTGCACACAAGCCCATGGATCTGCTCCAGCCATGGAAATGAGTGTTCCCTGGAGGGGAACAGACACATAGTGGAGAAGATTATATAGAAAACTATACCTACGACCTTTTAATATCAATTTTACATATTTTTACCTCTCCGGTGTTCATTTTGTAATCAGCAGTCAGAGGGCACACATTTTACGGCTCTACAGCTGCCATGGAAAACGAGCGTCCCGTCCAGTAGATGAGACATGCGTTTTCATTCCAATAGTTTTAATGACTCACATGGCGGAGGTGAAATTTGAGTTCAACAACAAAACCTTTCCCGTGGATTTTTTTCTCCTTTTTTATTCCCGTGAAAAACCACCTGTGTAAATGTTTAAGAGCAAGCTGTCACTTATAGCATGACAATGGATTGCTACATTTATTTTAACGAGCTGTCTTTTAAATGTCTTTGTGAAGTGTTACTGGGTGTCGAGCAATGTATTATTATTACTGATATTTTACTAAATCTTACTATCCACGTTTCTTTGTTGATGAGCCCCGTTGAAGAATTTTTTGATAACAGAACAGTAAACACGCCAAAACGACTGAAAACACAAC
>JANRMT010062843.1:9985785-10012255 GCA_026402145.1 Polypterus bichir lapradei | reverse complement strand
ACACACTACTTCTCCGCTGTGAAGGCGGGTATTTTGCTAGTGATATACTAAACCTGCAGTACACAGTCTAGATAATTGTTCATTACTTTACATTGCTTGATTATATTTAAAAATACACATCAACAATATTCAAAAGCACACAAAATTGTCTTTATTGGTTCTGATACGTGATATCACATGAGAATAGTGAATGCCTGAAATCAAGGTATGGAAAGCGTGACAATCCACGAGTCCTCTACAGTGAACCAGGGCCACTCATGTGAAAAGACTCCATCTCAAAATACACAATAGTTTACACTTATCTAATGAGTGTACGTGCAGCAGATATCCTAAAGGATGTCATCCACTTTAAACCAGTTGTCTACATTATACATTAGACCATTGGTCCTCAACGTCCACTGAGGCCACAGGTTTTTGTTCCAACCAGTGACTCAGTCAGTCAGTCATTGTTGATTTTTAATTGATCTCGCTGTGTATCAGATTTGCACTTACAGAAAAAATCAAATCTACCTTAATTTCCTGTATCTTCAAATGCATGCTCTCTTTTTTTTTTAATTCACCTTTTCTGGGGAGTTTGCTTTCTTAATTGTATCAGAATATAACATTGAATAAAGCAGGAACCAGCACAAATGAGTGTAGTCCCTCTTAGTTTGACTGGCTTCTAGTCTTCCTACTTAAATGTAATCCTACCATTCATTTGGGTCCCCAACCCAAGTGGATTTTATAACAAAAGTGTAATGACATGACAAACAAACTGAATTCATACAAAACAATTTTTATTTGACAGTGTTAAGGTCTTAGTACCAATTATACTTAAAACTGCAAGAACAGTGACATTCTGCACAAAGGTTAAAAAAAAAATCCTGTTCCAATTGGCTCCTGTCACTTGTAGAAAGGTGAACAGGTAGAGAGAGAGGGGAAAGTCTGACAAGCAACCTGAGGAGAGGTGGAGATCACAGACCAAACCATGCCAGGTGAGCTACCACACTCCACCTTTATGGAATGCATAACAACATTAAAAGAATATAAAGCCAGATATTCAAAAACTTGTTCTTAGAAAAGAGATAAAAACTACCAGGGAGAGAACTGTGGAAAAGGAATACTGTGGCCTGGTGTGGAAATGGCAGATCAGACGCAGGTAGTAATTAAGACTAACTACCTGGAGTGGCAGGCAAGACATCACAGAGCCTCACATCCAGTGGGTTACCAGCCACAAGAGGACAAACAACTTAAATTAGCTGAACAAAACTAATGTAAAACCATCCCATCTCCACCTCCGCTCAGCAATGCTAGGAATGGCAAATGGAATAAAATAATGTGGCTATCAAAGTATGAAAAGGGAGACTATAAGGAGCTCTTATGAGCAGCAGCATTTCTGAAAATATTCCTGACTTGGGTATCATTCATTCCACCCAAAATGAGAAATAAAAAGTCAAA
Organism: Polypterus bichir lapradei; assembly: GCA_026402145.1. Lineage (NCBI taxonomy): Eukaryota > Metazoa > Chordata > Cladistia > Polypteriformes > Polypteridae > Polypterus > Polypterus bichir. The sequence continues at coordinate 10,010,818 of JANRMT010062843.1, read as the reverse complement.
TAGAGCCTCCACATGGGTGTAAAAACAAATTTAGGGATAAGAAAAGGAAAAAAAAATATGCCTTCTCTTCAAGGAGACACAGTGCACCCTTTAGTCAAATGCTTGAGTTTTAAGTATCAAAAATATTTATTGCTAAGCACAGCCACATATCAAAAGGTCCATGTCTCGGTGCATGGTACAAAACAAGTTTTGATTATGCACCCAGTAAGTCCAAAATATGCATTTTCTGGCTGCAGAACTATATCAAAAAAATATTTTTGTGAGCTTGGTCAAATGTCAAGTTTGTGCCAAATAAACCGGCCAACTTGTGAGGTAGTTTTTCCACTTCTGAGATGCAAGAGAGCCACCGTCACTCTGCCATCTGCACAGACCAAGATAAAACATAATGAAACAAAAGCCACATGTACAGTGAAGTGGGTGGGGCACTGGTAGGACTTAGAGGTAGATTAAACAGAGGGACGGGAAAGTACTGAGGAATATGTGGCACACACAGGGCGCTGCATACTAGCGCATACACAGAAAGCACAATTGACCACAAATTGACAAGTCTTGTAGACAGTGGCTTTTGCACTCTTCTGTGGGTAGACAGGGCTAACCTTTCTCGGGCACCAGGTATTGGCCACTTTAGGGCTCTTTTACATAAATGGGCTATGGAAAGCTGTTATATTTGCTTCAATAAACCGCTATGGAGGAAGTTGCTGTTGTATAGCAATTCCCAGGGAGAACGGAGCTGGAAGAAAAATTTATAAGGAAGAGAAAGGTGACACTACACAAAAGGCAGACCTCTATCATGACACACTATGAACAGCAGCTGGGTGCCACACAGGATGTCACTTTTGATTTCTACAAACAAAACTGTGAAATTAAATAGAAAGGCTTAAATAAAACCATCCAGATATTGTTTTCCTGCACTGTTGCCTGAAAGCCAGGCAGTGACGCACAACTGGATACTAGTGTGGTACAAGTAAATGAGGTTAACTGCCTCTATGATAATAGAGATCTGCCAGAGAGTGCAGAGTCTGCTAAAGCCAGAGCTTTGCTGTAAGGTTTACGAAAAAGACAGTGCATCCCAGACACTAAGTGAAGAGGCAGACAACCTAGCAAAGTTCAGAATGGTACATGGGGAAGGACTAATTTTCAGCAGGTCTTGGAGGGGCAGTAGATGGAGGTCCTATGTGAGCTGGAGAAATCCCATCAGGCTGTGGTGGTGGGGTGGGATCTACAAAGAAAGAAGAGCAGACAGAAGTTAATATTTATTGAGTATTTATTTCATACAGTTCCTCCAACTGGAAGCCCTTCACCACAAGTCAATTTTAAATAGCACACAAAAAATAAATCAACAAAGACAGAATTGTAAAAAAAAAAAAGAAGAGGAATGAGTAGAACATGAGTGTTGGTGACATCGTTGTACGTAGCCTGGTATGCCCACATCTGCACCAAACAATTGAGGCAAAATAAGTTTTTTTTTTCTTTGCACTGATAAGGCTGAAAACGAATAGAAAGCTAGGGAGATTTGCACTATAGACCCATTTTTGTCATGGACATGACTAGACTGCTGGAAATCAACGGCAAGTACCTCTATTATTATTTGGTATCTGATCATCCAGGCATCAGTACCTAAGACAAACTTGATGAAACTGTAAAAAAAGAGGGTAGGGATGGTAGTTTGGGGGAAGAGTAGTAGGATTTATCAAGATTATTCAGTGGACATAAACTATAAGTCGATTTTGAGCTATTCTTCACAATAGGACAAAAAACTAGGTTTCTTTGCACAAATGCTCTGTGGTAGTGAATATCCACCAAATAGCCACCAAGTGACCAATAGCAATAAGGTACTGCATTAAGCCAGACAAAATCTATATGATTAGTTGATAGGAATAAAGTAAAAATGAGACATGAAAATTTCAAGAACTGTTACAGTTAGAGTAAAGAAATGGCAAACAGAAGCCAATAACCACATTAGAAATCTTGCAAATACAGTTTTTGCCTTCTTGTTGACATGGATCCAGCTTCCAAGTACAGATGACCAAAGAGGAATATAATAAGCATATTCAAGGTCAAGAAATAGTATTAAAAAAAAAAAACCCAACCAGGTGTCAGTCCCTTATTTAAGACACAAAGCTGCAGGTAAGACACAAATACTCACACATTCCATTTGGTGCACCAGGGTGCCGAGGACCCATCATTGGAGGCAGACTGGACTGTGGTGGGTGAGGTGGTGCACCAGGAGGAATGCTGGGCATCCCCCTACCAGGCATAGGCTGATTTGGTCCCATTGGTCCACCCATTAAGCCTGCAATAGACAGAACATATTACCATCTGTTTGTTGAAATAACCAACAGAAGAAATAACGAAGATCATCATCATCATCTGTGGTTACAGATAACAGAGAAAAAGGGTGCCATGAAAATACAAAAAAGCTAGTATTTCCAAGGAGTTTCATGGACAGATTGACATAGTTTGATCTTTATATTGATAAAATGTCTCAAAACAAATATTTTGGGCCCCACATAGGATCTTCCTGCAACATACCTTGAGTCAGCTATGACAGGGTGTGGTATTGTAAGACATCAATATGTTTAACGTAATATGTCATCTCACCTGGTTGGCCAGGGTGGTGAGATCCTATTGAATGGTGCATCATTGGGTAGCCAGATGGCTGTTGCTGGTGGCTCATCATTCCTGGCATAGGCGGATGTACTCCCCCTGCATTTTGTGCAGCTGCTGCCTGCTGCTGTTCCATTTGCTGGCGGGCCTTCATCTCTGCATACTTTAGCTGCTCCATGTGGAATGCTTGCCTCTCTGTCAGCAGCTGCTGTCTCTGCTGCTCCAACTGCGTAGACAGAGAGAATACAAGAGTTCATAGATGCAGAGCATTAGTGAGATGAGGGAAGAGAAAGCATTTAAGGTCGATCCAACTAAATTGATTTTTATTTCAATACTTCCCTACACATACTTTAAAAAATATCACCCATCCAATACTGAGAAAGAGACCTGGTGGGGAAAAAAGGGAAACAAATACATCATACGGGGCCCAATAACTAACTACAGTATTTGGAAAGCCAAAAGATACTGTGCAAGCTCAACTAATTTTTACCAATTTAATACATTTCATCTCCTTCATTAAAATTACTGAAGGCTCTCTCCAGGTACAAACAACAAAAAGCACACAGCTCCTTCATGGAGGACACTAATACCTTTGACCAGTTGACTAGCTTGAAACTTTTTATAATGGGAGCCGGAAAAAAAACCCTGCTACTTTAACAGCAAGTGTGCTATCTAGAAATGGCCCAAAAGTTCCTAAAAACAAACTAGTACAATATCACCCTTTAAGTTTGTCCCCCTGTTGCACACAAATATATAAAACTACAGGTAATACTTTAGCATGTGTTGCCACATGAAGCAGCAAACATTTCTCTGTAAGAACTGAGAAGTTTGTACAAGTGAGCCAAAGACTGAAGAGGCAGTCCATACTCCCTTTACAGTTTCAGGGGGATGCTGACTGAACATCAAGTGTAATCCATAAGTCATAAGACTTGACACAAAGGAGTAATCTCAGTATTTTGGCACAAGTAGTACAAGGCAGGAACAACTTAAAACTAAGCATTCAAAAATGTATGTGTCTTCAGCCAAAAAAAAAAAAAATATTTTATATTATATATATATATATATACACACACACACATATGGTGACACAGAAAAATGGGAACTTTTGAAAAACCCAATAAAAATAGAAGAAATCCAACAAAAAAAAAATTATTGGCAGCAATTGAACCACTACAACTTGCCTTTTAAAAGACAGTAATCCAAATTATCAATGTCTGAAAATTACGTCATGTAGATGGTGTCCTCCTGTACGTATGCATTCTTCCAATCTGCTGTTGAGGTTCCCCATTGATCGCTGCAACAACTCAGTTGGGATACCACGAATATCGTCTTGAATTCTTTGTTTCAATACATTCAGTGTCCTCGGCCGAGTCGTGTAGACCAGACTCTCAAGGTAGCCCCACAAGAAAAAAAAAAAATCACAAACGGACAAATCCGGTGATCTTGAGGGCCAGGGAATGTCACCGAATCTTGAGATGACACGGTTACCGAACAATTCTCGCACAGCTGCCATTGATGGCCTTGCAATTGATTACTAAATTACTAAATGGCGAGATTGTTTACAGCTCAAGGTTCCTGTTCCCCAGTGCTGCCAACTGGACATGGCTGCCACTATGCATTTCAAAAGTTCCCGTTTTTCTGTGTCACCCTGTGTATGTATGTATGTATGTATGTATATACAGTATATATTAGTGTATATATATATTAGTGTATATATATATATATATATATATATATATATATATATATACACATATATATACACATATATATATACACACACACACACATAAAGGCAAGCACCTATTTCAGATGCAAAATGCAGTGAAGCCTTCTCAACAAAAACATACAATATACACCTAGTAATTCTTGAAATGCAAAGCACATTTAGAAACTTTTGTCAGAATCTAACCGGAATTTATGCATTACTCCAGTACCAGGACTCAAAACAGCCTAATTCTTATAGTTAAAGGTAACATGACAGATTTGTACGAATACTGCTCCTATCAGATTTCTGGTTCAAGTTCTGATTCAGGTTTCATGCCACTTTCATTTGCTCCCACATGGAAAATAAACTCTATTTCACCCACATACTATAATTATTTTCCTGTTACCGCTTACACTTGAACCCGCTTGATTTATAGCTATTTCAGACTAAGGTTGCGTCATATGCTTGTACCGAAAAAGTACCAAAAAAAAAAAATAAACCATAAAAAAACATTTTTTAAAATGGTATGGTACCAGTAGTTTGGTATTTTCGGTACCAAAAGTAAAAGTTGTGCTCAAGTCTTCATTCTTCTGCTGTTTGTAACACTGTATTGAGATACTGCAGACAAGAGGTCGTCGTGCAGGTGTATGAGCGAATTACGCTTACTTAAATGCTTGCCTTAGTGGTAAGCATGCCAAAACAGTATCCGTTTAGAAGGGTGGTTAGATTTTGAAAGTGGCAGGGATATAATCAAAACTTGACACACAACTTCATTTTTCCATGGCTCTTTGTTAATTTTGTTAATCAACAATTTGATTATTTTAAATGTTTTAGTTTATATTAATTTTGTTTTTAGCGTACCGACATCTGAAGTAGAAATGAAGACTGCTACATGCATTCTAACCTAGAAGTCCTGAGACAAAATCTCAGACAATTTTTGGGGATTCTATAAATATCACTAAGACTGCTAACTCATTAATGTATTTTTTTTAAACAATATTAAATCGATCAACTCTGACTGTATTGTTGAAAAAGTCATAAAAAGATTCACTCGCATGTGTCTCATAACACCACCTTATATCCAACCACACCATAAGCCCGACTCAAGTACCGTCTGAAAGGGAAAGCGGGAATGCAGTCAGGAGTGGAATAGAACCTGAGGAGGAGAAAGAGGGTGGAAGTGGACTGACAACGGGATAGAATTTTGTCAGGACTGGCAGGAAATAAGGCACGGAGGCGCGCTGTAGACTCTGTGGGACAATCGCTCTAAAACATGCCTCCCATTGACGTGCTTTAGAATTCAAACAACTTGTAGAAAGGCAGGGAGACATTTAATTTATGTAGCACAACAGGGTTATCCATTATTTACTTCAGTACTGGTACTGAAGCCTGAAAGCTGGAGTCAATACCAAAGTAAAAATTTTGATACAGATCCAGCAACATCACAGACTGCAATATTTAAAAGGACAAGTTTCTTGTGACCCCATTTTAAATCGCACGAACAGTAACAGTACAGTTTTTAATATAAAAAAAAAAAAATTGTTTTCCTTAGCTTTTCACCTTGATTGACTCCAGCAATGTGATCACTGTGTTGGCACACCTCTCCCTGGTTATGGGTGTCTTTATGTGGCATGAACTCCAGAAGGAAAAATCCTTCAATATCCCAGAAGACAGTTGCCATGACTTTGCCTGCAGATTTATCTCTCTTGAACCTTTTTGGGGTGGGAGATGACTTGTGCTTCCACTGCATTGACTCCATATTTGATTCAGGAACTCTGTAATAGACCCAAGTCTCATCTCCAGTCACCAAACGATGAAAAAAAATTCACTTGGTCTTCACGCAGCATCTCCAAGTTCTCCTGACAGCACTGGAGCCTCATGGTCTTTTGACATGGTGTCAGCATTCTTGGAAACCATCTTGCACTGACCCTTGACATGCCCAACTTTTCATTAATTATTTTACAAACTGGACTGGCCAAAATGCCCATTTCTTCACCGATTTCAGGAAACCTTAGTTTGTCTGTCTGACAAAATTAAATCTTTGACTTTCTTGAACATTTCTGTGGAAGCTGCTTGCACAGGCCGTCCAGTTTGAAGGTCATTTTCAATGGCCTCTTTACCCCACTTAAACTGCTTGCTCAAAAATTTTACTTTGTAAGAAAATGGGGCAGACTCACCATAAACTGCAGTCATGTGTTCATGAATCTCCTTTGGCTTTTTCCCTTCTGTTGTGACATTTTATCATTGAACATTGCTCCACATCTAGCAATTTCTTACTTGATTCGCATAAGGACTCTAATAACATCCTGTCTCTTAAAATGTTAGACTCGCACTGAGCCACAAGTGTGCATGAGTAACCTTGAGACGTCTCATAACCTGTCCAGACTTGTTTCAACATGCTTGCTACTTTCTTTCATACTCAAATTATTGAACACCCATTGTAATTTCACAGTAACAATGGTCAATAACCAAGTGTGATTTTTAATTTGTAATTTAAATTAAGAGCCTAATTCAATGTTGCCAAAGTGCATTTGAGTTGCTAAAAGTAATACATGGTAATCTATTATGAGATTTCGGTGTACATCTTAACTCTTTAATAACAGTTATTCAGGATATCTTTATAACATTTATGTTGGTGAAGATGAAGAGCATCTAAAAACTCAAAGCAGTATCTGCAGCACTGAAATTATATTTAATGCCACAGAGTATTAAGTAACCTATGCCTCTAGTCATAGCATGAACAAGTTAGAAACCTCTAATCACTTCAGACATCATTTAATTAAGTTTTGTTCCACACTTACTCAGTAGTATTGATCAGTAAAGAACTATAATTAAAGAGACAGACTCACCGCTTCTTTTTCCCTATCCATGATCGTTTCCAGTTCTTCAAAGTGTCTCAACTTGATCTCCAGTTTCTTCATCTGAGTCTCCACAAGCAAAGCTACAAGGGACTTTATCTTCCGTTCCTCCACTGCAGCCAAATGCTAAAGCAGGAGAACAAAAACAAGTTGTGTAAGCTTGGGGAATAAAGAAATATTTTCCCTGCAACACTAACCCGGTTTCTTCAGGAACATACCTTGGCTTTAGTGGCTGCTGAAGCAAGAGCAGCAGCAGCAGCTGTGGCAATATTTCCCTCCTCTAATTCAGGCTCCAGTTTCTTCTTACCAGACTCCCAATCACTGTCCCTGCTTGTATCCAAATTCTCTTTTTCTTCCTCTTTATCTTTTTCTGTACCTGAGAAAAAAACAGAACAAATTTATCTAAATGGAACAACTGATTTAAAAAGACCACTGTAATAAAAAAGTTTCAAAAATAGAGCTACCAAGTATACATATATCCACAAAAATTAACATCTGGTAACAAAATATGACCTAAATGAAGAGTTTAAACTACAATGGTTACTTGTAATAAAGGAGATGAAACTTTTATACTCTGACTGACTACCAGTTCTACACTTCTTGTACTTGCAGGTACGCAAATCATAACCAAGTCCCCGAGTTCTTCATTCATGTAACATATTGCTTACAGTGAACAAGAGCTCAGTAGACAATATATGCAAAAAGTGGCTTCATTTCAGCCTATGCTTCAGCAATTGTTTTGTGACACCATGCCTAGGTGTCTCTCAGGTGGAAAACAAAGACAAAATGGCAACATTCCTACCAAATAAATTTTGCTGAACTCCCGTCTTACACAACATACTAAATGCTGCTCTTCCAAAATTCTGTTCTGAAAAGCAGTTTTTGTGTATTTGAGAAGTGGCAAGACAATCTAAAAAAATCCAAAAAAAAATTCTCTAATGGAAAACAAAAAAAAAATTTGAAGTACACATTATTTTCATTTGCCATCTTTATGTTTGACTGAATTTTTATTCTAGTTAGAATTCTGACCTGTTGGTCTATACAGAGAAGCTTAAAAAACGGTATTTCGATGTCTTATAACTCAATCTCAACAAAAGGACATTTCTGTCTGCACTAGTATTCTATGAATTAAATAGCTTGCACTACATAAACAGTGCCTGTCAGATGTTTGACCTGACTGTACCTGTTGTACTCTCATCTGGTACATCTGCATCCTCTTTCTCAGACTCTGGCTGCTCGTTCTTAAGACGTTCTTGTGGCTTCTCTGACGGATCACTTGGCTTTTCTGCATCTTCCTTGCTTTCTGCCTAGACATCGAAATAAGGTATGGCGTTTAGATCTGAGTAAAAATGCTCTAGACCAAGTCCCATATAATAAGTTAAGGCCACCAAGAGTGACCAAGAAACTTTCCAATAAGTTTGCAAACAAAAATTCATCTTTTTGACTGTCAAAACCAGTTTGAATGCCATATTTTAATAGAATCAAATCACCTTTTATATTTTACAGGGTAAACTCTAAAGGAAAAATGTAGCACACTTAGATTTTCAAAGGCAACATTTACAAGCTACAAGATAGAAACGGTAGAATGGAAAGAAAAGGAAACCTCAGGTGTTTCTCATTCACCTTTTCAGATTCCGGTCCATCTGATTCAGTTTCCATCTTTTCAGGATCTGAGATTTCTGAGAGGGGGAAGAAAAAATTAAGGAAATAAGTAGTTTAAATTGGGAGGCACTCAAGACAGATCATTGTCAAAGAAGCCTTCAAAAAATCCACCTGATGTTTCAGGCTTGGGGAATAAAGTTAAAACAAAGGAATCCCATAATCCCACTCAAATACTGACAGAACATAGCAAAAACAGAAAATCACTATCCCATTGGTGTTACATGCTCTGAATTTATTAAAGCAAGTGAAATCTACCTCAATTTACCTATTATTTTTTTTATATCTAAGATGCTCTCTCTCAGCAGGAATGCAAATGCTCCTTCATATATCCTATATAAAAAGCCACGTATACAGTAACAGTATGTATTGATGGGTTAGTTTAAAATTTAAACAACAAATTTGTGATTATTTTCTTTAATTGTTGTAAAATTCTTATAAATATGAAAATGGTTCAGTTTTACCATAAGCAAGTTAAACATTTCTGAAATAATAGTATTCCTACAACAGTTCACAGATGGGACATTTAACAGAAAATGGGCTTGATGATTGTGCTTAAAGGCCTGAAAAGAGGCAAACATCATCTGCAAGGTGGTGGTTTAAAACTCAAATGCAACATTCTTCTTCATTAGTCATACTTTTGGGCTGTACTTGAAATAATAAAATTATCTTGTTAAAAACTGTGTTTACACGACTTTAAAGTTATAAAACTATTTAAACAAATAATACTTTGGCTAACTTGTTTATGATATAAAGAAAACAATACTTTGTTAACATTATAGAATAGGTATGTGTTCACAATGACGCTTGCTTATATTTGCAGTATGTAACAATTACTAGTAGTCAGTATAATTCACTGTAAGGGAGAATAATGAAGTTTTACCAAAAGAAAGAAATATGTACTTTAGTAACTCCTCCTGTTAATAAAAAGAACACTGATGGATGTGAGCTGTATATACAGTAGCTCACTCTCCCTTTCTATTACATATATACACATAAACATAAATATACAGAGATACATAGTCCTTTCCTAAATTACTATCACACTTAATAAAGATGAGTAAAAAGGTTTCTTAAAAAAATAATTTTTTGTTGAATTACTTTAATCTTATACTGAAAAAAATGACAGAAGTCCAACCTTTAACTGAACTAAATTTATTTTGAGAAAAAAAAATCTTTAATAAAACCACATGTGCCATGATTGTCACTACTATACATTTTTCTGAGCAAAGTGATGCTGATTTATATTATTGTCCCCTTAGAAAGTTGGAATGGAAAACCCAATTCATTGGGTTTAAGACTGTCACATACTGGCACCTGAGGATTACATTCTAGGCTCAGGCAGTCTTCACTCTCCTTCAGATCAACTCTTCTGCATAGGATGTAATCTACCTGTGTGCATCTTCCTCCACTCTTGTACGTAACCCTATGTTTCTCCCTCTTCTTAAAATACGTATTCACCACATCCATGCCCATCCTTTTGGCAAAATCCACTATCCTCTGACCTTCTTCATTCCTCTCCTTGACACCATACCTACCCATCATCTTCTCATATCCACTGTTCCCTTCACCAACATGCCAATCACCACTTTCTGTCCCTTGGGTAACACTGTTCATCACTTCATCCAACTCACTCCAAAAATCTTCTTTCACCCATTGCACACCCAACTTGTGGTGCACATTCACTAACAACATTCATCATCAAACCTCCAATTTCCAGCTTCATAATTATTACTCTTTCTGACACTCTTTTCACTTCCAAAATACTGTTGACATACTGTTCCTTCAGAATAACTCCTACCCCATTTGTTCTCCCATCCACACCACGATAGAACAATTTGAATCCACCTCCAATCCACCTGGCCTTACTCCCCTTCCATTTAGTCTCTTGCACGCACAATATATCAACCTTCCTTCTCTCCCCTTACCAGTCATACTGCCAACATTCAAAGTTCCTACCCACAGTTGCTCTGTACAATGGCTGACCCTGAGCTCTGACCCCAAGGGGTATGTGAAAAAAACAAGTAATTTCCTTCGGGATTAATAAAGTTAAAAAAAAAAAAAAAAAAAAACGATAATTGACAGAAGCATGACATGCAAGATGACATGGTTGGAAACTTTTCTTTGGTTCTCCTCTCCCTTATTTGCCATCCAAAAGATGAAAAGACGAAATTAAGTTAAGAGTTCAAACTTTCAGCTTTTATTTCTTGGTGTTGTGCGTTAAACAGCATAGAACATAGCCCCTTTTGTAGAGACCACCAAACATTTAGGCAAGCTAAAGTATAAGAACACATGACTGCCAGATGTTTGTTATCCAGGTGTGGCTTGTTAGATTTAATATTTAAATAATAAATAGCTCTAAATGTGAAACCTTGGTTTTGGCCTTGGGTGTCACTTGTGAAGAGTGTATTTGTTGTTAACGGAGTGCCATTCTAAAGTTAAGAAAAACAAGCAAACTCAATCAGATATATTGCATATAGCCAATACAGCAATCTGGAATGTTCTGAAAAAGAAAGCAAGCACTGGTGTACTGAGCAACAAACATCAAATGGATCAGCCAAGGAAAACAGCAGCTGAAGACAGAAACATTGTGAAAGCATTTAAGAAAAGTCCAAAAACAACAGTCTGTGACATCACCAACTACTGCCAAAGAGCATAGGTTAAGGTATCACAATCCACTATTCAAAACATACTTTGAAACCATAAATAGAGGCCTCAACATAAGATGCAAACCTCAGTAGTATGAATCAGATAGGAATTTACAAAAAATATACAGAGATGAGCCACACAACAGATAAAATCAAGATTAACCTCTACCAAAGTGATGAAAAACCAAATGACCTGCTTATGATCCAAAACATGCACGTTCATCTGTCAAGCACATTGGAGGCAGAGTCATGGCTTGGGATGGCATGGATTCTTCTTGAACAGGCTCACTAATCTTTTTTGATGATTTAACACATAATGATAACAGCAGAATACTGAAACGTTTTGTCTACTAATTTACAGAGAAATGCATCCACACAGATCGGAAGGAGCTCATCATGCAGCAAGACCGATACCAAATACACGGCTAAGTCAACAAATGACTTCATCTGGGGAAAATTTCTAGACTGGCCAAGTCAATCACCAGACCTTAACTTAACTGAGTATGCCTTTCAACCTCCTACAGGCTGTGGTAGCATCCTAGAAAAGCATAAGAAAACAAACCAAGGATATTATGATTTCAGTAAGTTACAGGCTTGATGCAGTGTATTGCATGCAATAAATATGCAACCAAATATTAACTTATTTACTTTGAGATCCTCTGATCCTATATTTCACTTACCTAAATATTTGGTGGTATGCTACAAAAAGTGCCATGTTCAATATCAACAACAGCAAATAAAAGCTGGACTTTGAAATCTCATCTCATATTCATCTTTTGATCTCAAACCCAAATATCTTCAGTGGAAAAAGAAAGTAATTGGCCTGGCCAGTCTAATGGTTTCAAAGGGGACTGTGTTCACTTTTAAATCGCAGTGCTATTTCTAATAGATTAAATAATTTATTATTTAACATTTTCTCAGAATGATTTCACAGCAATAGCTTGACTTATGGAGTCTTTTGTCTTTGAGCAAAAGGAAGAAAAAAATCTTAACTTTCAAAATAGTAAGAAAATAGTATTGGTATCATATACTACTGTATATATAATTTTCTAAAGCAACGCTGATCAGGCTCATCTGGAATCTTAAAGAATGCTCTGCTCAAAAATGACTTTTTTTTTTGGTTACCCCTTGTTGTTTGCAGTGATGGTCAAGAAAAGTTTTAATTACTGTATGTTTTCATGCAGACTACAGATAGTTAGTGATATAATACAACCTAAAGGCATCAAATGCAGAAGAATGGCAAACCATGAGAAACACACAAGGAAAAAGGAAAAAAAAATCTTGCGTTACTTGTGTTGTATAATCCAGATGTCAGTTATCCAGTCTTACATGGAAAACACATGCATTTCCTTATTTATATGTTGTTAAATAGTTAGGTTTAGAAATATTGGTGCATGTCACAAACAGGAAACCCAAGTTTCCTTAGGACTGCCTTTTTGAACTGAACACAAGACTCTTGATCAATGACTGAGTGAGAGAGGCAGTTCTTTACTTCTAAAAGGCTTTATTCTATCATAAGCATTTTTTAATCTCCATTCTGCATGAAAACAAGAGATGATAAAATTCCTTAGCCATCACTGGGTTAAGTAACACAAACAAATACCATTTTTTGGTGGAGTATTCCTTTAATGTCTCTTAAAACGCAGACCAAGACCAACATAAAGTCGAATATAGTTTGACACCTGGACTAAAGAAAACAAGAGATATCATTGATGTTCTGTGTGAATGATCTAAGCTACTACTCAATAACTCACAGGAATACACAGGGGAAAAAACTGTTATTTCATGTGATTTTCAAATATGTTTGCACATCAAATTCAAAAATTAAAACTATTTTCCTCTGTCACATTACCTTTCTCACAAAACATTTTTTAGATGATTTTGTTTTTGCACTATAATTAAACATTAACAAATCATTTCAATGATAACTTATATGAATTAAATATTTTATAATATTAAAATCCATGTCTGAAGCAAAATAGGTACTTTTCAGTAATAAGGTCACAACATAGCTGGAATATAACACAGTCGTGAGTTACAGCAGCAGATTGTGACATGTGAAGTCATTAGAAGCCCATGTTTTCTCTGTAAAAGGGACAGCGGAGCCAAGAATTTACACTGGGTTCAGAAGGCATGGCCAGCTAGGAAAAAAAAGCTACAGCTTGGTTCCAAAAATATCAAATTTAGCTTTATGGATGCAAATAAAGGGCTGCTATCGCTGCTTAGGGATGCACCCAAAAAGTGCACAAGAAATGGATCAAACAAACTAACTTTTGGATAAAAAAAAAAAAACAAAAAAACAAAACACCTATAAAGGGACAAAAACTAGGGGTTATGAATGTCAACAAACACTGATTGCTGTTTTCTTTACATAAATGTTTAAAATATTAGAATGACTATTTTCATGTTAAACTGATTTACTGCAATACTATACACACAAACTGTTAATTGTTCAGGGCAATTATTTTACATGCTTAAATCAACCATGAGGGGGACCTATGAGAGAAGAATCTCATTTTAATCTTGTATTGCAAGTTTATTCACTTCTTGTCTGAATGCTAATTTACACATTCACCATGCACTGAAATCTCTACAAAGGCAGTTACTATTTCCAAACAAAAAGATGGTCATTTGATGAAGCCCACCAAGAATATTCTGAACTGTTAACTAATGTGATAGTACAGTAAGGCATTTCTTTGCTAATGTATTGCACCAAAAAGCAGAATCTTAGCAGTGGATAGTGTAAACAACTCCTCTAAAAAAGCCATCTAATTTGGGCATTAATATTTCTCTCTGTCTAAAGGCTCTCTTTGGGGGGTAAAAAAATCTCTTAATTCTTGTTTAGCCTTTACACTGTGTGTCAAATGACAAGAAACACATATGAGTTTTCTACTAACATTCCTCTAAGCAATAAAATTAGAAGAAATCATAAAATTAGAAATCCAAGCAGAAGACTGATGGCAAACAGATGTGGAGATGCCCTCTTAAAAGTCTTCTTTCAAAAATCTAATAAAACGGTATCAGATTTGTATCATCCCATCAGTATACACACTATAATTCATCTTTATTAGAGAGAATACCTAACTCAGAATGTGCACGACACTAATTTATCCATATTGAGTCTCACTTCTAAATTAAACACTGCAAACACCTTTTGATTTGAGTAACAGTTTACCTGTTTCAAGTATTTTCCAATGCACTGTTAACATATATGATAAAAACAGGTGCACACAATCGCAACATGGTATCAAACTAAAATACTCCTGTGCATGTAAAAACAAAAATGCCTTATTAAGGCAAGCTAGGAGACACATGGAAAAGGACAGTCGATCACAACAGACAAGGTACTGGAAAAAACAGAAACTTAAAACCTGGAATTTTATAATGGCTTTGATAGTTTAAGCAGCCACAGTTTAAAATGATACATCAGAGAAGGCGAGTGGTCTTGTAATTCATTCTGCAAGATAGAGAAAACCAGCTCTTTTGGATACCCTTCGATCACAAGCCATACTTTAAAAATGATGTTTAAATTTTACTGAGATATAAAACTTTGAATCAGTGTATTTGCTTTACATCAAAAGTCATATTTCTGCTGTAAGCCTGCATCAGTAAAATGCTATACTACATAAAGAGGAACTAAAACCACATTACTTGCCTGTCTATCTCTCTGTGTGTGTGTGTGTATATGTATGTATATATATATATATATATATATATATAAGGAAAAAATTAAGAATGCAATTCAAAATTTCTAAGATACACACTATCCAAGTTTAGCCTCTCTAAGTAATATATGCAGCTGTACAAAATTTTGAAACCTTACATAATCCATCAGATTGGTGAAATCTGCCACATGAAGCCTTACATTGAAATAATCACCTGTGCTGCACTGGAGGTGCTCCATATACCTTTTTTTATTATTCTTTAAAAAAAGTATAAATAATTCTACCCCAAAAGCTTTGCACTGAATTGAGGTTTACAACATATCTTAATTGGACATGGCTATGAGGTAAAAACTTAAAACATCTCAAGAGGTTTAAAAAATACAGCATATACACCAGCAAGTAAAAAGCTCTCTCTAGTGCTATATCATTTACTTTTTTCTTTTGATTCCACTGACAAGGCAACACCATCTGCTCCTTTATTCTCAACTTCTTTGCCTTTGTCAAAAAATTAAAAATGCTGTTCAGGGGTGCGGAAATCCAACGCCCGACTCGTCCGACACGGGTCAATTGACCGTCGGACAAGCTTATTTTTCTGGTTTCAGTTGTCCACAGACAAGTGCAATTTTCTGGAGAAAAAAGAATTATATGTGCTGTGCTGGGAACATTTTTACCATTACTTTCAAATTTTAAACATTTGGGTACGTACTTCGTGCGGAAACAGTCTGCTTATGTATGTTCTTCATGTCTCAAATTGGTATTCAATATTGTTTACAAAATGACGGCTGATTTTTCAAAGGGGAATCACTCTTGTGGTCTTACATAAGTATTTTACCCTACTATTTACACGCTTGGAGATGCGGTCATTTTTTTCATGCCGACATTACGATGTAATTTGATGATTTTTCATGATGATTTTTTAAATCGATAACTTTTATACAGTGGACCCTTGACTTACGAACTCAATTCGTTCGCGAGGGCTGGTTGTAACTCAAGTTGGTTGTAAGTCAAGACTATTTTTCCCATAAGAAATAATGGAAATACCCATAATGCGTTCCGAACCTCCCACTGCAACACTTACTTAACCTTTTCATAAAAAAGGGTTGTATAATGTGCATAATTTGCCAATCATTTTTCTAATGTACTAACCAAAAATTTATAAAAAGTGCCTAGCCTACCAGAAACAATTTCATACTGTACTCACCATTTAATTTAACATCTTTGGGCTGCAGGAAAGGAGGAGGAGGAGAATGAAACGGGTGGTGGTTATTGTTTAGAAGGAGCCTCCTTATGCAAATCTTTTCTTTGTAAAATTATTGAGATGGTGGATTTCGACATGTTGCACATACCGTATTTCCCAAAAATTAGCATTAGAAAATCAGGTGCACGTCATACACGAGGAAACTTCTGCTTGGGCTCTCTCGCTCGCGCACTCACGCTCTCGCTCGCCCACTCACACGACAGTGCTCGCTCTCTCTCTTAACGCTTCCTATACAATCACAACGCACATCGTACACGGGGCAAAACTTTTTTCGCAATTTTCTTTGTAAAAATTAGCATGCGCGTCTTACACGAGGGTGCATGGTACATGAGTAAATACGGTATTAGCGGGATCGGTCACATGAACACCACTCTCATATTTCCGCACAACTTCCTTCTTCGTTTCGATTGTGATCGCTTTCTTTACCTTCATTACCTTCTCTTCCTTCCTTAGCAATTATACGTCTTGCTTGCCATGGACTTAGTGAATTTTATATATATATATATATATATATCACTGCACTGACCGAAATTACGTCCACAAACCCACGTATCTGGGCTCCAACTGACGCTTACGAACGCTCTCGGCTGTTTGTTTACAATCGCACAAGCGGATACACGTGACCGCATTCGGGTCGTAACGCAAGATGTTGGTCGTAAATCAAAACAAAAATTTTGGTCATAAATCAAGTTGTTCGTATGTCAGGCCGGTCGTATGTCAAGGGTCGACTGTATATTATTGATAAAACTCATTTTTTCTACATAAAAATGCGGTCATTTCACCTACAATGCAATTTTTTTCTCCACATAAAGCTTGTTAGGCAGTTAATCTTTCCTGAAATTTGCGATTTCGCGTAGGTTGTGATATATTGAGGAGTTAAGAAATTTATTGCGTGACATCAATTTTGATGAGCTGTCTATAGATTGTTTTTGATTACAGAATTTTTCATATAAAACAAGTTGGTTTCGCGTTGTTACTTTATTAAAAATAAAGAAGAAAACATTCTAACAGTTTCCAAATGTTACGAAATATCAATAAAAACCTTCAGACGCGATTATTTTTTTCCCCCGACAACATCGGTAATATTTACTTCTTTGGAAATGTACCATCTTGCGGAATTTCGCATACGTCATTAGGAATTACCTGTGTAACCCATAATGCACTGCGGCAAGCACGCTGTTCTCGCTATATGCGTGTTGCTGAAATTGAAACAAGTAGCATCGCGGATGACAAATGGATCACTGCTTGATTAAAACTGGCACAACAGGCCCTGAAAAACCTACGGGAGCGTATTAAGGCCACGGTGAAAAAAATATGGACACAGTGAAGACAAAAAAAAAATGTAAATGTCGAGATTAAAGTCGACATTTCCACTTTATTCTCGTAGTTTATTTTATCAGTAGAATGTCACAAACTAAATTTAATCTTAAAATGAATGTTTCATTTACTAGATTTTCTCAAAATCCGTCATAAATTAATGTAGCACATTAAATGCTTTATATCAAGTATTCCCCGACCCAGTTGTGAATCTTTGCGCGCTTCTTAAACTGACTTCCTCTTGCATTTAAAAAAACACTTTTTGAGGTGCCAGAAATGGATATTGTGTCAGTTCTGTTGAAGGTTCCAGAGACCCATTTATGTAAAAACTGTACACTAATATTGCTACAATTCTGAAAAATAGTGTTTATTCTTCTAGTCAAGTTAAAAATTTCAGCAGGGACTGCAAACATCAGTGACATGTTTAGAGTGATGTTTGTTAACTATGCACTGTTAGGGGTGCGATATTTAAGTATATCTTAACCTGTTTTTAGAAGCATGAATTAATTATTTTTTTGAATTTTCACTTCAATTCTGTGGAATGTCACCTATGACTGGGACTTGCCAGAAGAACAACTTAATTGTGTTTGATCAATAATCCCTTCCCAAAAGACTACAAATTTTATTGATGTGGTGCATTGGATTTTTTTTTTTTAATTATACTGTCTAGTGTCACAAGAGAACAAAACAGCATTAATAAAAATAAACTGCTGTGACATTTTGATGTACAATTGATGTTGTTCAGTGACAACTGAACAGACACCCACCAAACAGAGTATAAGAGGATGTAGGTCTATCCTGATCAAAAATGACAAGTGCAATCCAGCAGCAGAAATAGGGACACAAAGCTCATTTTCCAAAAATATTCCAAAATGTAAGGACTGAAGAATATGAAACAATACAGCCCTCTAGTGGGAGAAAAAAAGGAGATTTTTAGCACAATAAAAAGTCCTATAATAAAAACCTTTTAATACCTATACTGTAGCATTTACTTGCTTTTTGGAAATACACATTTTCCTGTATGTATTGTATGAAAGAATTGCTTGTGCGTATCATTCCCTTGTTCATTGTAATTATCAATTCTGTTTATATTTAATGGTTATGGAAATACTCTGAAAAGTTGGACAGAATTATGCCAGAAATTCAACCTTTTATCATACATTTTAATGGCCAACATCTTATTTACTGATGTCCCAAACTTTCGGTGCTTTGAATGTTTAGTAGCTAGTTTTCATATACTGTACTCAATTCTAAAGGTGGCTTCACTAGTATGTATGTGGTATTACAAATAAATGGCACATGTTAATTAAGGAGGGAAAAAAGTAGATTTAACATTTTCTCTTTTTCCTTAGAAACCTTTGTTCTTGTTGAAGCAAAATTTGGTTGACTGACAGCAACATTTTCAAAGAATGTGTGGAGCAATATCATTTGGTGTTATTTCGACATAAAATTCTCATGCACGATTTCACATGCAGTTTCTATTTGATTACATAATACATTAACAGTCCTTAAAGTCCTCCAGTAAGACAAAGGAGAAAGAATCATGTTAAACAGCAACTCTAGTGGCAAGGAATTCTGGAGCACAACCTGCTCTCTCACTGGACCGAAAGCTGTCAGTTTTATTGATATCACAGAACAACAAATGCTATTCAAAATGAGGGGTGTTGGTGAGAAAAAAATAAAATAAAAAAACAAAATAACTTATTGGAGACATCTGAATTTTGCAGGATCAAAATGTAAAACATATGTGGAGGAAGAGGAACAGGTGGATTATATCCTATGCAGGAGGGTTCGACTGAAGGAGATTGGAAACTATGTGTAGTTAGGCAGCACAAGATGGTGGTCTATAGGATGACGCTGGCGATCAAAAAGAGAAGGAGAAATAAGGGCAGAGCCAGGGATCAAAAGGTAGAAATTGAAAAGGCAAAACTTTAAGGTGGAGTTCAGGCAGGAGGTAAGACAGGAACTAGGTGATAGTGAAGAGTTACCAGAGAGCTGGGCAACTATGGCAAAAGAGACAGCTAGACAGGTGCTTGGTGCGACATCTGGACAGAAAAAGGAGGACAAAGAAACCTGGTGATGGAAAGGGGAAGTACAGGAGAGTATACAGAGGAAGAGGTTGGAGAAGAAGTGAGATAGTCAGAGAGATGAAAAAGAAGAAAAGGGAGGCAAAGGCTAAAGATATGGAGCATGAGGAGTTGCACGAGAGGTTGGACAACAAAGGAGGGAGAAAAGGAGCTGTACTGAGGGGCTTAAACAGAGGGGCCGAGTTGAGAAAGATGAGCAGCAGGTTAGCGTAATAAGGATAATCAAGGAAATGTACTGTGTGTAGTAGATGGAAAGAGTACTATGAGAGGTTGATGAATGAAAAGAAAGTGAACCAGGAAGTATAATGGATTAGCAAGGAAGAGGTAAGGACAGATAGGAAGGCTGAGGTACAGATGACATACCTGTTGAAGCATGGAGGTGTTTAGGAGAGACAGCAGTGCAGTTTTTAACCAGACTGTTTAATGCAGTTTTGGAAACTGAGAGGATGCCTGAGGAGTGGAGAAGAGGAGTACTGGTAAAAATCTTTAAGAATAAGGGTGATGTGCAGAACTGAAGTAACTTCAGAGGGAAAAATTTGTGGGATTACATGAGGGATCGGCTCTGAACCCTTTATTTGCAATGGTGATAGACAGGATTGACAGATGAGATTAGACAGGAGTCCCCATGGGCTATGATGTTTGCAGAGGACACTGTAATCTGTAACAAGAGTAGGGAACAGGTAGAGGAGACCTCAGAGAAGTGAAGATATGCTCTAGAGGGGAGAGGAATAAATGTCAGTAGGATAAAGACCAAATATGTCTTCATATGTACACAGTATTTTTCATACTGCAAGACAAAAACGTAGCAACTCCACTGACCAATGAAAAAAGACCGCCTACTAATGAAAACGTCCAATTTCGATCACAGGATTTAAATGCTGCGACTGCGTGATTTAAATGGCAGGTGTTGTTGATTCGTGAAAAAACACTATTGTGTACATGGAGCTCAGGAAAAATTTAATCTAGAGATTGTTAATTATGGGGGCGACATTTTTTTGATTTGCCGAAAACTTAAAAGATGTGACATACTATGTTTTTTCCATAGTTGGTGAGAGATGCCGGGTGTACTGGAAGAAGGATGCAAGGGATTGAGCCATTGGCAATAAAAAAAGAGGAATGCCTAAAAAGAGGTTTATAGATGTGGTGACAGAGGACATTCAGGTGATGGCTGTGACAGAGCAAGATGCAGAGGACAGGAAAATGTGGGAACAGATTGATCCACTGTGGCAAAGCCTAAATGGAGTAGCCTAAATAAGAAAAGTGACTGACACATACTTTAGTATACAAAACATTGAACATGAATGTGACAGTCTTGGTTACAATGTACTGGAGAACTTTCATGACAATACTTGCATTCTGAATTCAATCAGGTTAAGTTTCTGTGTGAAAACCAAAATAAGCCCAAACACTCTGCTTAAAATGAACTCACCCAGCTCAAATCATTAACTTTTTTCAAAATTCCTTCAGTTATGCTAATCAGTCTTCTTGCACAATTGATTTTATTGCACAAGTACCATAATGGACCAAAAAAAACAAAAAAACTTTACAGACTTAAAATGCACTACGTTTTACAGAATCATTGTAAAATCACTGTTCATTGTAAAATACAATACTACACTGCATTTATTTTTTACCCAGTTAAAAGTAATGTCTTAGTGATAAATCTATAAGCTTAATCACTAGCAACACCATAATTTAATCTGTTATTTAAATTCAATATGTGCATGCAACACACACTGAACACAGTATAACTGCCAATGTAACTTATCTAGAATACTTGAGTATGCCCATTAGGAATTAAATGAAGTGACCCTGTTAAAGGTAAACAACTGTATCCCAAAAATGAATAAGCTCAGATTTACATGTGCTGAAGTAATTAATCATATGCAGCATGGCAATTAGTGTTTGAATGGAGGAGAATCTGAATTATAAAACAGAAGTGGAGAAGAGTGAACTTCTGTTATGCATATGGGAGCTTCATAAGCTCACTAGACAAGAAACCAGGAAGAGTGACAATCAATGTTGGTCAACACCACAGCACAGCCATTAGTCCTCTTATAACTAAGCTATGTTTCTAACACTGAGTCTGGTTGTGTTTCAAAAGCAAAATAAAAATGAAATCAATAAATGAACTGTAATGATTAAGGCAGCAGAGCGGCACAGCAGTTAGTACTATTGCCTCAGAGCAGCACAGTCTGGGGTTCAAATCCTGAGCTTATGCACTACATGTGTGAAATCTGTATATTGTTCCTGCATCAATGTCGGTTTTCCCCCACATCCAAAAAGGACAGCATGTCAGATAAAGATACTGGGCAACTACAAATTGACCAAGAGTAAGTGTTTCCTGAAAAAATCATAGCCTGACATCTAAGGCTTTTTCTCACAATGCTTTTCATTATTAATAAATTTGAAAACCTTTCTAAAAACATGTTTGCACTTTGTTATTATGGGTTATTAAGTACAGACTGATGGACTTTGACAATGTAAAACTAAATCTGCAACAGAATAAAGTGTCCAGAAGGTGTAGAGGTCTAAATACTTTCTGAAGCCACTGTATGTTTATGTCATGTTTTTGGGTTAATTTGACTTTTCACTATGCTACAGCAAAGAATGATATTAATGTAAGGCATATAATTGGCTTGCACTGTCATGTTAAATTACTCCAGCAAAATACAATGTAGTACTCTCTTCAGGTCTAGCTGATCAGAGTATGTGATGGCTAATTTAAAATTAAATCTACAATACAATAAAGTTTGTAGACATTGAAGGGGTCTAAATGCTTTCTGAATCCACTGAATTCTGATCAATAGGGAGAAGCATATTAGTTCTGCAATATTCAATGCAATACTGAAGTTTCCATTTAGACTACACTCAAAGTGCTAGCAAGGAACAATGGTTAAGACAATGGGTACAGAGACATTACAGCTTATACTTGTTTGACTAGTAAACTTTCAGATAGCTACAGGGAAACAATACCTCCAAATAAACCACCATACCAAGTATTTGTTTAATATACTGAAGGTTAATATAACTGCCATATTACTAGTATGGAAGGCAAACTGTACTCTGTTTAAATATGATCAAGCCTACTTTTTGTGAACATCTCCTTGATTTACAGTATTTGTGTTATGTGGTAATGGATTGTGTGTAGCATACCATTTTTTTCTGGCTCTTCAGGGGCAGTACCCGCAATCCCACTGCTCTCTAGTCCAAATGCTGGGTCCACCTTGCCTGTGGTCTTTGCAGCTTCCTGCACTTTCTTTACATGAGCCTCTACCAGCTCTGCAGGAACTTCTTCACGCACCCGAGAAAACTCCTCTGAAAGTAAAGAGAACAAGCATAAAACATTATCAGTAGTACAGATTAAATTACCTGCATGCTTCACATACACCATTCTTGTGACACTGCTCTATTATTGTTAAGTTTGCAAGTGCTGACAAAGGGGAATGAAAACCAGACACTTACCAAGTGCAGCTTTTGCAGCGGCGGCTGCCACACGTGGGTCCACTACAGAAGCAAGGAAGGCTACGGTGCTCATCACAGGGTTTCCTGACTGACTGAAAGGTACAGGCTGGTAGGCTAGGGGTCCCAGGGAAGCATCCGAGTTTTCTAGATAGGGGTCTTCAATAGGAAGCCTCAGGAAGTGCAGAATGCACTCGTCTTGTGTGCGGCTGCCAACATGCTCAGATACCTTGTTCCAGTCATCCTTGTACATCTCAAGAGCCTGGAAGCAGCAAATTTCAGAATACAATTAAGTAACAGCAACAGTCAGCAGTTGTCCCAAAAAATATTAAAACTGGCATAATATAACATTTAATTGCATACTGCACAGAAAGCCCACACAAAAAAATCTTTTTTTCTGCTGACCAAAGTGAAAATCAAAAAATTAAGCACTCAAAAAAACACCCCACGTAAAAGACTAGTATGTCAAATTTATACCACTCCTCGTGCAAGAAACTTGTCTTGAGTGAAAAACCTGTACTGATTATGAACCTGACAGCATAGCAGACCACTCTGGATACTATGTTCAAAAATGTATCCAATTTAAACACATACTTGGGTCACTGGATAAAGCATTTCTTTCATCTAATATTAGATTAATTTCGCTGCTAGAAACACAAAGTTGTTGTCATGTGACAAAAATACCACTAACTAGGCTGTACACAACAGGTGACTAAGTTTTCAGACAGACAAAACCATATGACAAAAATGTCAAAAATGTTTGGAGATTTTTCAGACAAAGGATGTTTCAAGATAAATAGTTATACATGATAATTGTACTGAATGGTAGACACGTGTTAAAAGTTAATTTGCATATGCAATTAAGAATTTCACTTTATGCTGTAAAAATGACAATGATTCTATAAACGTATACAGAAGACACACTTAGGTCTGTCAAGTGACATTGTATAAATAAAGTCCACGAAGCCTATGAATTGTTTCAGATATTTAAAGCAATGCTGTTAAAAATCATTTTGTTTTGGGTTTAACTACATTTTTAGCACAACAAGAAAAAATGTTAAAATTCTCATCAAGTCCAACAGAAGTCAAATAATATCCCAAAGAAAGAGAATCCGAAAACTCCTAAAGAATATAAAACCTCTCAGAAGATCAAAAGATCAAGTCAAAAGATAGGATAAAGACATTTCAATCATGATCGTTCCAAAGGATCCTGAAGAGTGACTGAAACTATGTAATAAGACTACAGATTACCAGCTTGTGTGTTATAATAGTTACAAAAAATGCTATTCAGTGGACAACAATTTAAGTATCAGCAAAGCTTCAAACACAGTTACATTTTTTACTTACAGTCATGTTAAAGTGGCAGTGTTTGAGGCAGTATGAAGTAAAACACAACCTTAACTTTTAATAAATACCTACCTCCAGTAAAAGTAAAGTTTCCTGTTCAGTCCACTCACGTCCGGCACTGGCTCCTTTACTCTATTATAAAGAGAATAAAAAAAAAAAAAAAAGACATCCATCATAAGGGAAAAAATTCATTTTAATGCCCTAGGGATGAACAAGCTGACCCAATGATACACAAATAAAGACACAGAAAGGAAAAACTGAATCGTATTTGTACATATCATGGCCAAAATAAGTAACACTTTAGTAAACAGGGAAACACCACCTAAAAATGAGTCAAAGTTTAAGGCTAAATTGAAATCACTGACAGCATACATGTAACAGCAGCCACAGTGTTTATATATTTTTATATTTTATTTT
>JANRMT010062843.1:9966874-9978632 GCA_026402145.1 Polypterus bichir lapradei | reverse complement strand
TATATATATATACATACATACATACATACATACATACATACATACATACATACATACATACATATATATATATATATACATATACATACACATACACACACACACACACACACACACACACGTACGCATATACACATATATACACACTGTCACGCACAAGCGATTAGGAGACAACTAAAGGGCCTGAACAATAGTAATTCCATGCCTGACCGGGGAGGCAGGGTGCACTAATTCTCTCTCTCAATTCCTTACAGACCATTCTTGAAAAATCCCACACGATTCTGGGGCAGCCAATGACATCACTTCCAGTTCCGGCCCTAATGATATCACTTCCTATCCTTGCATTTAAACACCGTCCTGAGTTTCCAAGTGGGGGGGTTCGTCAAGACCCGATATAGGCTCCGCTCCATATACGATTTTCCGGGCTAGTAGAAATAGAAAGGGAGAGTGTGGAGAAGACACACAGGAGTGGGCTGGTTTCTGTGGGAGAAGCGACAGGGACTTGTGCTCTCTCGGAGGAGAGAGCTGTCCACCCCACTGGGGCCGAGGTCCCAGATAAAAAGTGGGGCATCCCCAGACCAGGTGAGGAAAATAAGGGCATGGAACTTCGACCCAGAGAGGTTGACCCGGGGACAAGCTTATGACCTCTGGAAATAGTGGTCTCTTGGCTAAGGCCATTTGAATGCACCACTCTCCAAATACCCCAAAAAGTTGCCTGTCTTAATTTTCTCCCCAATCATCTCACCCAGCAGGTCTGGGGAGATTTCATAAATATGGACAAGCTAATCAAGCTTGTTGAAACAACCCTGACGGCCTCACAATCTGAGACAGCAGAACTGTTCTTTAGAGGACATCATGGGAGCTGTGACGACCCACGCAATCTGCCTTCTCTTTACAAACCGGAGTCTGTGTCGACGTCCCCAGATCCGCGGGCGCGCACTTACTCAGGGATAAGGCAGAATCCAAGTGAAGAGAGGGAGATGGATTGTGTGAACTTTTCAAACCCACTGTCGGTGTCCCATAGGGGAGTAGTAATCCTCAAAAAAATAAAGACCAGTATAACTTGTGTACATGGAGATATCTGGCACTATAAAACCGCCTGAAGTTTTAACAGCCAGGGAGGATTGTTGAAAAAGATCTCTGTAGCGGTCCTCCCAGATCCACCTTTTGCTATGATTCTGGGGCGGGACTGGTCTAATATTAAAAGCGGTGTAGTGCTGAACTCTCCCAGATCTAAATTAGGCCTAGTAACAGGAATAATACGTCTCAGGTTGTCTCCACGCCATGTAATCAGCTGGCAGAGAGAGATGTGGGGGGCAAAGAGGCGGATGGGGAAGTCCCTGGTCTGTCGCAGGCTGGTTATGTCATCAGATCGCACCTTGACAGATCGGGACGATTCCCCCCCCCCTTGAGGTCAGATCAGATCCACTCTCTGAAATAAGTTTCCAATTTAGAGAAACACTGGTTTCATTTAAAAGGGAGCAATGGAATGACAACTCCCTAAAATTTACAAAGAATGCAGTAGTGCTTGTCAACGGCCAACGCACACATCAACCCATGCCACAGAGACCCCACTTTGTTATAGAAAATCATTTATTATACCGGGTTGCCAAGCATGAAGAGGAGGAACGGAAGTTGTTGCTAAACCCATGAACCTACCGGCGGCAGGTCTGTGAATTAGCACATGCCAACCTCCTAGGTGGCCATTTGGGCCCCGAAAAGACATTAGAGCGTATCAAGCTCCGATTTTATTGGCTGGGAATTAACAAGGAGGGTCACCATTTTTGTATCTCTTGTCCAGAGTGCCAACTGCAGCAAATTCCTAGGAGGCACCGTGCTCCTCTCTTTCCCCTTCCCTTAACTGTTGTCCCATTTGAAAGAATTGGGGGTCGATATAGTGGGACCCCCTGGTGCCTTCAGCACGAGGACATAAATACATATTAGTCCTTGTAGATTATGCGACCCAATATCTAAAAGCTGTTCAGTTGCGCTCAGCTACTTCCAAAGTTATTGCACGGGAACTAGTAGGAGTCTTTGTGTGAGGCGGCATCCCTAAGGAAGTCCTTACAGGTCAAGGGATTCAGTTTACCTCGGAGACGTTCAGGGAAACTGCCAAGTTACTTAAAATAAAGCACTTAAGGACCACGGTGTATCATCCTCAAACTGATGGTCTAGTCAAGAGGTTTAATCAAACTCTCAAAAAAATGCTTCGCAAGGTGGTCAGCGGGGACAGGAGGAATTGGGATCAGCTCCTCCCCCTCGTTCTCTTTGCCTATAGGGAAGTCCCTCAAGCCTCGACGGGGTTCTCACCCTTTGAATTTATTATATGGACGACAACCCTGGGGTATACTGGATAATTTAAAAGGTTGGGAAGGAGAGGCCCTTCCCTCGATTAATATATTAAACTATATTACGCAGTTGCGCAATAGATTTGGGAAAACTAAAAGATAAAACCATCACACGGAGAAGGCACAAGCAGCACAAGTCCACTATTATGACCGCGGCATAACTCTCTGAGAATTCCAGCTGGGGGATTGTGTCATGGTGTTGGTTCCCAGCTCTCATTCTGAACTGCTAGCCCATTGGCAAGGACCATACAAAGTCAAGGAGATGAAAGGGCTTGTCGACGATGTGGTGAAACAGCCCAATCGTTGGCTAAGTGAGCGGATATATCATGTGAATTTGCTGATACCGTGGAAGGAAAGAGATCCCGATCCCTCCTTCGGACAGCCCCGCTCATTCTTTGCTCAGATCAGCATACCTGGGGTTATAGTCCGAGAGCGCCCCTATCGTCTTCCTGCGGCAAAGAAGGCAGAAGTGGAGCTTGAAATCAAGCGAAGGATAGACTTAGGAGTAACAGAGGAGAGTTATAGTCCCTGGTTCATACCAAAAGTCTTGGTTAGTAAGCCAGGCGGAAGTTGGAGGTTTTGCAATGACTTCTGTCGACTTAATCAAGTCCTCCAATTTGATGCTTACCCAGTGCCTCGAGTGGACGACCTCCTTGAAAGTCTTGGACAGGCACATTAATGGACCACAACTGACATGACAAAGGGGTACTGGCAAGTTCCATTAACGAACTGCACAAAGGTTAAGTTTTAGCACCCCTAGTGAACACTGGCAGTATCCTTCCATTCGGGTTACATGGGGCACCTGCGACTTTCCAGTGTCTGGTAGATAAAGTGCTCCGCCCCCATAACACGTATAGTGCTGCCTATCTGGACGATGTCGTCATCTATTCCAGCACATGGAAGGAACACCTACAGCACTAAAGTTGTAAAAGTAGCGGTATTATGGACACTTAGTAACGCGATCTACAAATCAATCCAAAAAAATGTTTTTTTGGGTTGAAAGAAGTCAAATATTTAGGATACCTGGTGGGTCGTGGTACTAGCCCCGTCCGCGAACCAAGAGGCAAGTACAGGCATTTCTCGGTTTAGCCGGGCATTACCGCCGGTTTGTACCTTGGTTTTCAGAAAGAGCAACGCCCTTGAGTGATTTAAAAAAAGAAGAGGGCCCTAACATTATGGTGTGGACTGATATGACAGAGGCTGCATTCAGTGACTTAACACAGGCCCGGACGTCGGTACCAGTTCTGAAAGCTCCCAACTTTTCAATTCCTTTTATTCTCCAGATGGACGCTTCGGACCAGTGCTGAGCCAAAGTGTCGATGGGGCCGAACACCCAGTCATGTTCCTGAGCCGGAAACTGCTGGATTGGGAGACCAGGTATGCGGCGGTGGAAAGGGAGGCTCTCGCTATCAAATGGGCGATTACACAGTTGAGGTATTACCTCCTGGGTCGTGAATTTACATGTGTTACGGATCATGCACCCTTGCAGTGGATGGCCCTATACAAGGAGTCGAACCTGCGGGTCACCAGGTGGTTTCTTGACCTTCAACGTTAAGTTTTTTCTCGTTCATTGTAAGGGTTCTCTCCATACCAATGCCAATGCTTTCTCTCGAATTCACAACCTCTCGGTGCAGGACACCCGACGGGTCTGGGCATGGGTGGCTTGTCACACACGTGCGATTCGAAAACAACTAAAGGGCCTGAATAATAGTAATTCCATGCCTGACCAGGGGCAGCAGGGTGCACTAATTCTCTCTCAATTCCTCACTCTTGGAAAATCCCAACCGGTTGTGGGGCAGCCACTGATGTCACTTCCAGTTCTGGCCCTGATGACATCACTTCCTATCCTTACATTTAAAGGCCGCCATTTTATGGGAGCAAATAGTTCTGTTTTGGACTCAGTCGTGTGAACATGTCTGTTTTATGTAATCAATTTTGCAGCCAGGAAATATTATACGGGTGGCTACCCGAAACCTTTCCAATACACGCATATACATATATACACACACACACACTAAAAACACTGTTGCATCCAGGGCCGTGCTTTTCATGTTATTTTTTAACATTACATAAAAATAATGCAAAAAATTTCAGTGTGTACGTAAAGAACTGCATACAAATCCAGTACCGTATTTACATGCTACCTTAAAAATTTTATGAAATAAAATTTCCATTTCAAGTTTTAAAATTTCATATAATGCCATTCACAATAAAATGCCACATATCAATCAATATCTAGCACTGATGTTCATTTTCTTGATTTATACATACTGGCATAGGTGCAGTAGAACGGGTAGCAAGGTTTATGGCAGTCCTGGTGCAATGCTAGACTAAAGTTGTAAAAGTAAAAATTACACATTTTTTTTTCCCCCAATTCAACGTCATATCACAGTCTCTGAGCATCATGAAATAAATCTGTAGTACACTGTACCAGGTAGCTTAAAGTGCAGCCCACCTTAATATGGCAAAATTCTGTGAAATAGAAGAGTAATGATTATCCCTACCCATCATTCCAGTTTGCAGTATCTTCCCTAATTGATGCAAAGCACACAACATAATCCAAGTAATGCACGGTGTTCGTTTTTAAGCCACATAGCAGCTACAGAGATCTTTTTCAGCATCCCAGAAGCAAAGGTGTAGGTAGAGCTGTATTTTCCAACTGTTTTTCTGTAATAGCATGTTTTTGTAACCCAAAAAATCCCAAAGCACACTATGATTCCACCAACCACAGAAGCATTAAATCTCTTAGATGTGCTAAACTGTCTGAAAGAGCGGGACGGGGTGGTAAAAAAAGCAGCTTGGAGACTGCCGTTTGCAGACATAGCACTTGTGCCAAGTATAAGTTTCAATTATTGATGAACAACTGAGGAGTATTTGTGGAGTTTTAACACAAGTTTAATGTATTCCCATTTAAGAGATTCATATTAATTTCAATTAAATCATTTATGCCAATCTGAGAATTAATACATTGGCCTAGTTTTTCTATTGGTTTCTTTTTGTACTTGCTCAAGTAGTATTTTGTTAAAAGTTCAGGTTTCAGGTGTTTAAGTTCACACTATGCCATTAATATTTTTAAATTTCTTTTGAGTTGATTCTATATGAATTTTGTGATTTGGTGTTCTTTTACTTCATGAATTCTGTATTAGTTTTAAAATTAAATGTTTTAATTAGATGCGATTAATCATGATTACATACATTTACACAATTAATTAGTTATTTTTAAATTGAGTCCCATACCTTATATATATATATATATTATATATATATAAATATATATATATATATATATATGGCCTATTCAATTGATGGCGCGTGAGCTAAGTGTGGCCCAGAAGCAACCTCTGAGTGGCCCATTTCCGTGCCCCACCAGGGCTCCAGACTGCAACTAAAACGGTCTCAAATGCAACCAAAAATAGGCTTTGGCAATTATCATTTCTACTTAATTCACCAGTTGACAATGAAACAATTAAAAATTTAAACTAATTATGTTGTAGCAGATGCAAAAGGCCATTTTATTGTTAAGTGGAGGTGCCGTTAACATATATGTCGGTACGGGATCCCCCTTGCATATCCCTGAGCTGCATAAAGGCTGGTTTATATCTTGCGCTGGGTGGAAGGGAGTCGTGGTGTAAATGACGTCAAACTTGGCAATGTGTTTGTGGAAAAAGTTTTCAAGTTCATGGCGCTGGAGATGAGAAGGCCACGAATTCCAAATGGTGAAATTCAATCAGTGGCTGGTTATGTTTGCGGCCGAGTAATGAATGAAGTGCAGAATATGATGCAACCAGTCATAAAAACAAAAGGCAGACATGCAAAACATTTGAAATTCATCTGCCCATCATATAGGTCCCCTGTTATAAATATCTGTTCTCTGCGGAATTTAGTTGTCCGTTCTGATTTGGCATGTCACACTAAGTGCGATTGTCAGCAGTCTCCTTGTGTTTGCGCATCTTTGCATACCGTTTCTCTTTAACTTTAATGGATACGCCATGGCGTCTGTAAACACGTAGGAGCAGTCAACTGTTTCATCACGCACAGCAATGTGATGAAGTTTATGCTTTAAGGTTGAAGGTCTATTACAATCGTTTTACCAGGCTGTTCTGTGATTGCGGACAGTAAACGTTGTTAAAATGGTATAAAAAATGCCACTTTGTTAGTTATTACTTCAGTCGTTTTGACGTGCACACCATATGTTCTGTTACTAATAAATTCTTCAATGGGAGTTCAAAGAAACATGAAAATAAGATTTAGTGTAAAAAATAAATAATAGTAATTATTATCTTTATATATAATTCGCTACCGTGGCTGTTTGTTTGTCTGTCCAGGATTTTAAATCACCTGTAGCTCGCAACCCATTTGACTTACTGACCTGAAATTTGGTACACATATACTACGTGACCACTATTTTCCACTTTCGGGGTGATGATTTTTATTATTCTTTTTATTTTTATTTTATTGTAGAATCAACTCTTGTCAGTGTGCAGCAGGGCGGCGCATGCATACGGGCACCGTTCTCATTACCTACCACCTTCGCCGCCACTTCCCCTACCTATTCATATCTGAAATCATTCTGGAGGTAGATTTAAGATTTACAGTGCATCCGGAAAGTATTCACAGCGCATCACTTTTTCCACAGTTTGTTATGTTACAGTCTAATTCCAAAAAGGATTAAACTCATTTTTTTCCTCAGAATTCTACACACAACACCCCATAATGACAATGTGAAAAAAGTTTGAGGTTTTTGCAAATTTATTAAAAATAAAAAAAAAAAACTGAGAAATCACATGTACATAAAGTACTCTCAGCTTTTGCTCAATACTTTGTCGATGCACAACAGCCTCAAGTCTTTTTGAACATGATGCCACAAGCTTGGCACACCTATCCTTGTCCAGTTTCGCCCATTCCTCTTTGCAGCACCTCTCAAGCTCCATCAGGTTGGATGGGAAGCGTCGATGCACAGCCATTTTAAGATCTCTCCAGAGATGTTCAATCGGATTCAAGTCTGGGCTCTGGCTGGGTCTCTCAAAGACATTCACAGAGTTGTCCTGAAGCCACTCCTTTGATATCTTGGCTGTGTGCTTATGGTCGTTGTCCTGCTGAAAGATGAACCGTCGCCCCAGTCTGAGGTCAAGAGCACTCTGGAGCAGGTTTTCATCCTGGATGTGTTTGTACATTGCTGCAGTCATCTTTCCCTTTATCCTGACTAGTCTCCCAGTTCTTGCCGCTGAAAAACATCCCCACAGCATGATGCTGCCACCACCATGCTTCACTGTAGGGACGGTATTGGCCTGGTGATGAACGGTTTCCTGGTTTCCTCCAAACGTGACGCCTGGTATTCACACCAAAGAGTTCAATCTTTGTCTCATCAGAGAATTTTGTTTCTTATGGTCTGAGAGTCCTTCAGGTGCCTTTTGGCAAACTCCAGGCGGGCTGCCATGTGCCTTTTACTAAGGAGTGGCTTCCGTCTGGCCACTCTACCATACAGGCCTGATTGGTGGATTGCTGCAGAGATGGTTGTCCTTCTGGAAGGTTCTCCTCTCTCCACAGAGGACCTCTGGAGCACTGACAGAGTGACCATCGGGTTCTTGGTCACCTCCCTGACTAAGGCCCTTCTCCCCAGATCGCTCAGTTTAGATGGCCGGCCAGCTCTAGGAGTCGTCCTGGTGGTTTCGAACTTCTTCCACTTACGGATGGTGGAGGCCACTGTGCTCATTGGGACCTTCAAAGAAGCAGAAATTTTTCTGTAACCTTCCCCAGATTTGTGCCTCGAGACAATCCGGTCTCGGAGGTCTACAGACAATTCCTTTGACTTCATGCTTGGTTTGTGCTCTGACATGAACTGTCAACTGTGGGACCTTATATAGACAGGTGTGTGCCTTTCCAGATCATGTCCAATCAACTGAATTTACCACAGGAGGACTCTAATTAAGCTGCAGAAACATCTCAAGGATGATCAGGGGGAAACAGGATGCACCTGAGCTCAATTTTGAGCTTAATGGCAAATGCTGTGAATACTTATGTACATGTGCTTTCTCAATTTTTTTATTTTTAATAAATTTGCAAAAATCTCAAGTAAACTTTTTTCACGTTGTCATTATGGGGTGTTGTGTGTAGAATTCTGAGGAAAAAATGAATTTAATCCATTTTGGAATAAGGCTGTAACATAGCAAAATGTGGAAAAAGTGATGCGCTGTGAATACTTTCCGGATGCACAGAGTGTGTGTGTGTGCATGTGTGTGTGTGTGTATATTATTACATACATACATACACACATACACATATATATATATATATATACATACATACATACATACATACATACACACATATATACTGTATATACATATATATAGTCAGGCACCTAATTTTGATGTATTTGAAGTTATAGTATTCTGCTAATACCAAAGACACTGAATATGGTTTACTTATTACCCACTTAAGGCATTTTCTTATGTAATATTAATCTTTGTTGATTTTCCTAGTACTTTTTTTTGTTAACAATTAGATGCACTTATTTTTAATACCTTTTTATATATTTTTCACTTAACTATCTTCCGTTAAAACCATCTGCTCTACTTGTTTGCAATACTTCCTTATATATACACTTTTGTTTACAATCATTTTCATTTATTAAATTGCAACATATCTTATCATAAAGTAAAACTATGTATGACATGTTTTCTTTGGAATATTCTTGATTATATGTAAATCCAGTAATTTCACGTACAGGTGGAGTCCCGTTATAATAAAACTCACGGGACCATAAAAGTATTCTGTTATAACGAATATGGAGAAAATATGTATAGTACTGTAACTGGGCCTGCTGGTGATTTACTATGTGTAATGGCAGTGGCCCAAGGGCAGCTCCAAAGCTGCTCTTCTACATCTGGTAAACAATAAACCAATCACAAAGCAATTGGTTGCCCTCTGCAGGATCAGAGTTACTGTGTTCCGTGCTTGTCGCCTTTAACATCGGGCTTTGATCATTTTACTAAAATGAGATGTTTAACATAATGCTTTCGTTACTTCTGTATTTGCTATAATAGGATTTAACCCGTATTATGTTTTTCATTTATTTCAATGCATGCTGCTACACAGTAATGTTCTATAGCCATGTTTAGTGGCTCTTACTTAATATTTTCTTTAATTAGACTTAATATTTTCTTTAATTAGTTAAAATGTCTTTATCCTTGATTTATTATTATGGCTTGGTAATTGTACAGAATTCTAAGAATATTCAGTTTACTGCCAAATTTTTTAATGTTAATAATGAGAGATGCACTTAGGAGTAGCTGCATATGTGGCTCTTTCACATACATAAAACACGTACAATCTCTGACATTACAAATAAAGCTCAACTGAACTGTCTAAAGAGATCGCATGGGTGCATCTACTTGCACAGCCTCCTTACCTCATTACTGCACACACATCTCCAGTGAGGTTTCGTCGACAGGAAGTGCTAGTAAGATATTCCTGGGGGTTTAGACGATAGGTATCAATCATGAAATTCCGGTAAGCCAGGTATCTAAAAGAAACCAAGACAGAGGAGTTAAGACAAAATAAAAGACACACTCAGAGGACAACTTAATTTACCACAAGTCCACACTCTTGCCTTAAGGAACTGATTAGAATTCTATGCAAGAAAAACCAAAATACTTCCAAATAGTCAACAGGCTGCTTCACAGCCAAGTAGTACTGCGCAATATACTGGTAGAAACGAGACAGTGATAGAAATTTGTTTTAAATTTTCATTTAGCATTTTTACATTGGTGAAGTGCATCAGGAAGGCACCTTTGTTAATTGCTGAAGAAGAAATGGCACATGGAAGGAATTTCCCTCATCCCCCACATCTAGGAAATTACTTTAGTCGCATATTCAGACTATGAAGAGGGCTGCCTATCCCTCCTACTGATTATACAACCCCGTGTTATTTTTAAACTTGGCTGTCTTTAGATTTTCAACTGGGCCATTCCGACATTAATTAAAGAAACTGATAAACGTATGCTTATTTACTCCATGATGATAGTTAAGCAAGCAACAGGCAGTATTTTTTTTTACATTTTTGATTCTTGTATCTTGAAATACTGTAAATCCTTAAAGCAATGGAATAGATGTTATTTCAAACAAAACAATCTTTCTTCATTAGAATATCTCTATAAAAACTGTCCACCAACATCAATATTTGTTGAAAGAAGATTCTGAAAATCAGTAGTGTAAATAGATGTGAAAGCATTCTTCAGTAGGCCGTACTGTAGGACTTGGACTGATAAGCTATGCTGTGGCAATATTCAGTCAATATGATGGATGTTTCCTTTGGTTTCTTTATATATAATTTTTCTTTCTGTTCATAAAGATGTTATGAAAGTCAATAAAAGTCTAGTTAGGCTTGCTTATTTTTATTCAATTTGGAATCAAAGGAATTGGAAAGAATAGCTCTTTATTTTTTATTGCCAATCTTTTTTTTTTTTTTTTTTATAGTTTGTGTAGTCTTATATAGTACACAATTTTTTATTTTGCACAAAAAATATTTAATATAAATTAATTAAATCAGCAGCCTCAAATAATTCTTTTAAAATTAAAACACATTTGATCAGAAAGTCATTTAACTGACCTTGACAGTGACATTCAGAGCATTTCTTTTAGTTTACCACTATATCAAGGTGCTCTGGATGATTTACATTTGTATCAAGTCTGTTATTCTAATTCAAAGCTTTGTTTCCTGTATTTACCTTTATTTAGTGCTTATGGTGATATTTTATATTCACTGTTGTGTATTTGATAATGTTTTCTGCTTTTTCCTTGTTGTTCATTAAGAAATTTTGTGAAGCGCTTTCAGCATGGGAAATGTGATATATAAATAAAATGTATTATTACTTTAGTTGATTAAAAGGGCCATTATGAAAAGAAACAAAGTAGAACTACCTACCGATAACCTATAAAATTGGGCCAAACAAAATACCCAAACTGGATTCAGTCTGAAAATACGTGCAGAGATTATAGTGATATATACCGTTAAGTGATAATTTTTAATTAAATCATGATAAAAAATTTTTTTTATCATTCCACTCACTTCTACTTCACTTTCAACTTTGAAGAGAAGACTTTGCACTACAGGTTACACAGGTTGAGAGGCACTATGAATGTCATTGCTAAAATTGCAAAACAACAAAAATGGGCTTGTCCAGGCCTGGAACCACCACCAGTCTCAATGTACTCTGAAATTAAAGTGCTGAACAAATAAACAACTGGAAATTGGTACTGCACGGCTATCAAGCTATACTTGAGCCTGTTGTCCTTTAAGAAGTTTATCATGCAAGCTATTGACCCTCAGAAACTTGTCTTCTGGTTATGCTGTAGATTTGGGTTTGCCAGAAGTGTTCCTATCAGAGTTTCCTTGTTTCTTTTTTTTT
>JANRMT010062843.1:9934402-9956874 GCA_026402145.1 Polypterus bichir lapradei | reverse complement strand
TTGTGTGACAAACATGCAAAAGAATCAGAAATCAGGAAGGGGGCAAATAGTTTTTCACACCACTGTAGGTATAGAAAATTAATTAAAACTTCCAAGTGTCATGAACCAGTGATGTTTTCACTTATCAAATATCTTCCTATATATTCACATTTATGTCCACTATAAGCCTACCTTTGTGAAATTAAACTTATCAACTGAAGAATAATCCATTATTTCAGCACCCATACAAAAACAATTTAATTCATTTTTGTTTTTAAACACATCTCACATAACCCATCAGAACTATGTAATTAATGCATACCTTGTATGTGGACATAGCTAGAATTAGCCACTAATATAGACAGTCCTTAACACCAGTAACTTGAAACTAAAGACTGCATTCATTTCTCAGTATTCATTTCATTTGGATGTACTAATGAACACCCTGTTTGCTTCAAAACCTCCAATAATCACTTCAAATATAATACAAATATAATATTAAAACTCATTTTTAGAAATGAACAGAGAGGTTTTAAATGCTCCAATAAATGTATTTGAAATGCTGCTTGGCTACTAACATATTAGATAATGCTCCATCTTGCTATTTCAAATTATACATGACAGGTTACTTTATCATGCTTTCAAAGTAGGATAAAGTTGGAAATAGCTGAAGTCTTGTTATAATTTTATATTAGACTTGAAATAACAGCAGCATCTTCCCTTTTTTTATGAATTTAAACCATTAAGCAAGTTTCAAAAAGAAAGGCACAATTTCCACTATGTTACTCTGAAAAATCAATCCCTGTACTAACAAATCACGGACACTCTTAGGTTGTTGAATTTTACTTTTTTTTTTTTTTTGAAATTTTATTAATTTTATTGCAATCATTCCATAGAAATCAATCGATTTTTACAAAAGTAGGACTGAGAACAAGTCGACCCCACCCCTGAGAGAGAGAGCAAGGCCAATGAAGTAAAACTTAAGGCTTGTAAACATACCTAAATTGATAAGTTTGATAAGCCAACAGAGCTGAATGGAGAAGAAAAAGAAATACAAAAATAATTGCTTCCTCTGTGCTTTAAGAGCTTATTCTAAAATATAACTGATTAAATCCTGCCATGTTTTGAAATAAATCTGTATAGATCCTCTGAGTATTTGATGTTTTCCAATTTCAGTATAGAATTTTACTTTTAAAAAAACTCAAATCCATTATTTCTACTGATAAGGTAAGATGCATTGCCATACCTTTTCTTGTTTCCCTTTTTCCGGGATTCTACTGGGGTTGGTGGGGGAGTAGGAGATCTCCTTCTCTTCTTTCCACTAGCAGCTGCTTTCCTTTCTTTCCGATCAGGAGTGCGTGAAGACTAGGGAGAAGTAAAAGGCATAATAACAAAGAAACATGCAAACTTACATAAAATAGCAACCAATAATTTGCAAGTTACCAGCAGTTAAATTATTAGTATGTTAGTTTGCTCAAAAAAACTACATTAACCTCACATGGTGGCATAATCCTCTTTCCCTATGTACACTTTATTTGCCACCTAACTTGATTAAAAGACCACCACATTTTTTCTATCCACATACTTTCTTGTCATCGTATCCTGTAAATAGGGACAGAAGCCTCCAATGTATCACTTAATCTATACTAATAAAAGGCAAAGCCCTCACTGACTCACTAATTCTCCAACTTCCCATGTAGGTAGAAGGCTGAAATTTGTCAGGCTCATTCCTTACAGCTTACTTACAAAAGTTGGGCAGGTTTCATTTCGAAAGTCTACACGTAATGGTCATAACTGGAACCTATTTTTTCGTCCATATACTATAATAGACGTCTGCTCGATGGCCGTGGGAGGCGTAACTCCGCCTCCCACGTAATTTAGTGCCTGCCCACATAAGGCCGTCCGTCAGCGGCAATCCAATAGAAACACTGCCGCTAAATATTCACGGGTGAAGGACTGTGCTTATGCAGACGAAGATGAGATGGTCAGGGTGGTGTTTGGCACAAACTCGGCAAAACAAACTTTTAAGTGACGGGTCTTAGCTAACATTAAATACAGCCATGGACATCGCACGAGATGGCACCAGCACAGCTGGGAACCTTCGATGCACGTACAACGAGTGGCTCACGTGAACTGACGCAGGGCACAGACAAAAAGCAACAGTTCCAAAGAGTGCTGAACAAAAACCGAATTACACAACTGCAGAAACAAAGCACGGTGTAAACCGTAACTTTAAATTAAGTTTATAAACACACTCCCGCTGCCATTTGTCATGCCTACGATGAGTATGGTATTTGCGAGATACAAGTTTAATGAGAAGACACGAGGTATAAACGAGACTTTGGATCACTTTGTTGCGGAGTTAAAATTGCTGTAGCAAGAAACTTTGAAGTGCCGGATCTTAGCTAACATTAAATAAAGTCGTGGACATCGCGAGATCGCACGAGCACAGCTGAGAAGCTTCGATGCATGTACTCCGAGCGGCTCGCGTCAACTGACTTTGCAGGACTGGAAAAGATTAAATTAAGTTCATACACACGCTACCGCTAATATTCACAGGCAATTTCCACAACTTACTACCGGGAATGCCTGTTGAACATCTTACATTCACGAGTTCCAATTTGGGTGGTGAACACTTCGATGAATGAAACCTGTTATATTTACAACGGTTGACAAACACGGAATAGACTTGAACACAACACGTCTTCCAAATACGAACCTGATTGAAAGAAATAATGCTAATCAAATCCTTGATGACAGCAACACTTATAATGGTCACAAGACTATTACATTGACAATCATGTTACGTTATTTTTAAAATGTTTCCTTTTCTTAGCACAAGCACAGTTGAGAAGCTTTGATGCATGTACTCCATACCGCGTTAAAAAAAATAACGCATTTAATCACACTTTGCATTCCAAGCAAAGGGGAACTTTTGTCAATGCATGATTTCCTGGTACATCGATTAACATGGATGCACATATCAGAGCTACAAAAATGTCAGAGTCGGAAGAAAGCGTGTTTCAAGGCTGATCAGAGGGAAATTTCATTTCAAAAGACTACCCGACGGAAGCCTTGATAAAAGCGTGGTTTTGTGCACAATGTCCAAATACGAACCTGATTGAAAGAAATAATAATAATGAAATCCTTGATGACAGCAACAGTCATAATTGTCACAAAACTATTACATTGACAATCATGTTACGTTATTTTTAAAATGTTTCCTTTTCTTAGCACAAGCACAGCTGAGAAGCTTCGATGCATGTACTCCATAACGCGTTAAAAAAATAACGCATTTAATCACACTTTGCATTCCAAGCAAAGGGGAACTTTTGTCAATGCATGATTTCCTGGTACATCGATTACATTGATGCACACATCAGAGCTACAAAATGTAAGAGTCGGAAGAAAGCGGGCTGCTAGCACTGATCGGAGGCAAATTTCATTTCAAAAGACTACCCGACAAAAGCCTTGATAAAAGCGTGGTTTGGTGCAAACTGTGCAAAAATGAGTTTGCATACCACCGAGGCACTTCAACCTTAAAGTTCCATCTAAATGCAAAACATGTTACAGCGAGCACAGAAACTGTGTATGCTGTTAGCACTAGCAGTACGGGTTCGAGTACCAACAAAAGGTGTCGGCAGCCCAAACCTCATGAAATGACTGGCTTCAGGACCAAAATTAGTAAGTCAACATAGGTCAAACTTACAAATTCTCTTGCAAAATACATTGCTTTGGACTGTAGACCACTAACAGTGGTGGAAGATAGGGGGTTAGAAAATGTGCTACAGTTTTATGACATTGAAAAGCAAGAAAAATTAGATGCATTACAGAAAGCGGACTTTGTGGCTCTTACTGGGGATCATTGGACTTCCGTGACCGTTAGTAAGTCTAATTACATCTAATTACAAAATGTTCAATGATCACACTGTTTTAGCCAAATGTACAAAATAATTTTGGCTAAGGTTACTCACAGTTTAAAGGTGAGGGTGATCAAATTACCTTTTATGTTTCTGCCTTATTTTTTTTTTTTTTTTAAGAAGAAAAACTGCACTTTAATGTTGAAATTTTTGTTATTATTTAAAGATAATACAATTCTGAAAATGCACTTAAAGTACTTAAAATACCACTTTTTTTTTTTTTTAAGACTGCCCAATTTTAGCCAGGGATCATATTTTTGTTTCTGTTTTGAAATGAAATGCAGTTTAAATGCATTTTTTTTTCAGAAATTAAAACAGCTTCAGTTTACAATATTCCTGTCCATGTCTATTATTTGATTCTGTCGCCCACTAAAACCCTTTTAAATTAAAAAACAACATTTGCGATTTGGGGCAAATTTTCATGTGTGCTTACATTCGATTAATGAAGATTAATTAATTACACAGCCTCTAATTAATTAGATTAATTTTTTTTAATCGAGTCCCACCCCTAATATATATGTGTATATATATGTAGATATGTATATGCATATATATGTGTATGTGTGTGTATATGTATGTATGTATGTGTGTATATATATATATTCCAGCAACACTCATGACAATGACAACACAATTACATTGTCAATCATGTTACGTTATTATTAAAATGTTTCCTTTTCTTTTTCATTACTTCTTTAACACACTACTTCTCCGCTGCGAAGCACGGGTATTTTGCCAGTAAAGTATTAAGATATTAAGTCATGTGCATGAGTGCAAAACACATCTGGGAAAATACACTGCAGCCAAGTATTAAAATTGTGTATTTACACCTGAAGAAACAAAATGGGAGAGACTATGAAATCAGAGGTAGAAAATGTATCCTTATACACAATTTATTTAAAATTTATCTGCCAAACCTGCTTAAAATGGACAAAAAAGGGTGATCTTTCTATTTTAACATTGAAGATTGGGAAATTCTAGTATTCATGGGGCTTTATACATAGAAAAAGCATTTGACAGTCATTTGAAATAACCCAGAGCAAGATGACTTGTGAAGTGTGAAACTATTTTATAACTGTTCCCTATATAAAACAGTTTAAAAAGATAAAATTGCAAAAAGGTAGTCATAGCATAAGGGAACAATAGTCATATCGCATCATCTGCAACAATTCCAGTCAGCAAGGAGGTCTTTGTCAGACACCAGCTGATGAACATGAACTGTTGGTAAGATAAGAGCTTCCTGCCATGGCTGTAAAAAGGTGTTCCAGGTATGTAAGACAAGATCATAAGTTTTTATTTTCATTAAAATATAAAAAAAGTTTATGCTTGATCTTTACTAAATTAATGTTTATTTTTTCTATTTATCTTTTTAATTGTTCTGAAGCGGCAGCAAGCACACACCTCCACCTGAACAAGAAAATGCATTTTTAAAGTTGCTACATTCTCTCTACGGAAAGTCAAAAAATAAACCTTCACAGGCAATTTAACTAAAACAAGATTTCCACATTGTGCAGCTGCCCCTTGTAATTCGCATGGGTTAGGGGCATAGGATCCCTGCAAATATTGTAAATTTATATTGTTGTATATTGTTAAGTTTACTATACCAAATAGGATGCAACAAATTGTGAGAAACACAACATAAGAATGATCACTGCGCAAGGAAATCAAATGTGTGAGGTTGGCTACTGAGACAGAGATAAGCGGTGATCCCCAGACAAAGTGTGTCATTCAGTAGATCTTTAGTGAACTGTAACTTTTTACAAAATTTAAATTATACTTGTGTACAGTATAAGTAGAAAAATGACAAAAAATATTAATATTACAGATACAATAGAAATAAAATGCTAAGCACAAAAAGATAAACACACACGGCACAGGCCAGTTTCATGGATGCTGATAATAGTGGTATAGTTATGAAATGAAATCCCCCAAGAACAGCCTCCTGAAAGTTAGGTAAAATTTTGTTCTACTTTGATACCAATATATGCGAAGATTTGTACAAGTCAGGAGTGTTCCCAGGCAAAGAGATTTTACAAACCAGACAAAAATCACACAAACAAGTGGGAACAAGACAAGAACATCATAAATGCAGAGAAAATTGTAATCCAATCAGTGTTAATTGTTATTCAGTTGTACAGTGAACTGATAAAACAAAAAGACACCACTGAGTGCAACTGTGACAGCTTCTTGTGAAACACTTTTAAAACTAACAACCTAATATTTCACCTAGCAGCCCTCACAGCAACTACCAAAACTGCTCAATGATGCAGTACTCTCAGGGTTGCTGGGATTCAGCGTCTATTTAAGTGGGACTGCTACAGCTTTGTCTGCGATTTTCAGCAACAGGCAGCAAAAGTCTAAATTAAATGCCATTTAATTATTGATGATAAACTAACAGATTGAAAGGTTGACTTGTAAGTGTATATTTCAAAATGGGCTTTACTTATGTGAGCCTCTGCCATCTTGAACTTGTCCTCTGTGCTAAATAGCTCTCCAGTGTCAGTACAATAATGTTCAAACTAGATCAATAAGACCATTTCCGGCAGGTCTTTTGCTTCACCAAGGCACAAATGTTCATCTTTGAGGACATGAATTTTGATAACAGCAACAGCTGTGCATTTCACGTGAGGTTGCAAAATGCCTTTATGGTAAAATAAACTATTATGCATGATAACGAGAACATTTAACATTAATGAGATAGGTCAATTGTATTTTCAAACTTTAGAATGAGCACTGTCACATGTGAAAGATGTTTTAGACACAGGTTATGTTGCATATCTTAACCAAGGTTTATTATAGTCTTGCCTTTTTAGTTTTTTTTTATGTATTATTTCTGACCATACTTGGAAGGAAATGTAGCAGCTCATTATAACAGACATCAGGCTCATACAGCCTGGAATTTGGTTTAGTGTGTGCTGCTGTAATAATATCTGTGTACATACTGTATCTTGGGCTTAGTCAGAACTACAACTAACATGCCATCATTTATGAACAGACTGAAGTTCTGTA
The DNA here is from genome assembly GCA_026402145.1 of Polypterus bichir lapradei. Lineage (NCBI taxonomy): Eukaryota > Metazoa > Chordata > Cladistia > Polypteriformes > Polypteridae > Polypterus > Polypterus bichir. Next base: position 9,949,966 of record JANRMT010062843.1, on the reverse strand, counting down.
AGGGATTAATTGTATCTAATAGTTCTCTCTTTAGCCCCAGAGATCCAGTGAATGAAAGCTACCAAGCACATTCAAAGCAAAAATCATCACCTTGGTATGCTTCACTAAATCTTGATCCAGAATTGATCATGCTGTCACTACCAGCTCCTGAAGAACTGTCACGGTTATCACACAGTAAACTGCTTTCTATTTCACATGCTTTACATGCCCATGTTGAACTTGCTTTGCCACCGCAAATGCTGTGTGAACACCTGCTCTCCGTCACCAGCTGCCATTTACTGGATGAATATATGCAGGCGGCACGTGATGAAACACTTTTTGCTTCAGAATTAAAAGTTACCAGGGTTAAAGACTAACTGCTGGACTATTTTTTCAAAAACAAAATATGAAATTCTTATTAATATGTTGAAAGGTTAGCCCTTGTGTAAGTCCGGTTGTGACAAAAACTACAATTTTTAGTAAATTTTAATTTTATTTCCATTAGTCTTTCCAGATACTTTAAAGGTTTTGTTTATTTTTTCATTTCGGATTTGTTAATTAATTTTATTTCAGTTTATGAAAATATTTTTTATTAATAGTTTTAGTTTTGAATTTTAGTTCTTTTGTTTAACTATAATAAACTTGGACTTAACCAAATGTTTTGAAATAAGTTGTGATTTTTTTATTTCTTTACGGTAAATGCAAAATATGGACTACAAGTTCCTTGGTATTTGAATGTTTTCATCTAGAGACTCCAGTTTCTTAACACTTCAAAATAATGCTGTATATACTTGATCAAGCCTAAAAATACCGTGCCGTGTGAGTGAGTGTAAGTGAGTGAGTGACACTGATGGGCTAGTATACAGTCTAGGACAGGGCTATCTTGTATGTGTTACTGATACAGGCTCTACTGAAGAGACAGAATTCAGTACTCTGATTACAGCAGCAAGTATGGGTGTGTTCTGGCTGAAATGCAAAAGGTATAGTAGAGTTTGATTTTTCAGTACCCATTCAAAAATTCTACTTACAGACTTCTTGTTTTCATCCACTTCATAATCTTCCTCATTCATCCACTCATTAAAGGAATCTGTGTCAAGGACCCACTTGGAATGAACCTAAACCGAGACAAGAAAGAAGTTAAGCCCAATTAGAAAAATAAGATCAAGTTGTTTTCATGGCTTAAGACAGCAGAAGCATACAATGCAGTTATTAACTTTAAGTGAAAATAAGCCACAATTAAAGTAATATTTACTTTATACAGCAATGCTCATAGTATAGGCCACTCAACCAGGATAAGCAGAAAAATAAATCCAAATTTCAGAATTTCACAGCTTATTCCTGTACGTAAGAACCACTGCCTCACTAACAGGAGATGTCAACCAAGCAATGAAAATCTGAGGTTAACATGTATTTAAATTATTTAGCTAGAGGTAAGCAACATGAACAATACAGTATGACATCCAATCATAAAACATGAATGCACATGAGTGCAAGCAGTCTCCTCTGCAACCTCTATGGTTTCTTTACTAAGCCAGGACAAGAACAAACCTATGAGACACTTTCTCAGAAGGGTCTTTAATATCTGCCTACAGTTTCTCCATAATGTAACAATGTAATCTCATTACATAAAACTAATCACTAAAATACTACACTATAAAGAATAGTAAAGATGTGACAAAAGCTATTTACATAACAAATGTAATAAAACAAGTCAGAACCAACCTAGCCAAATCCTTAAGTCAAATTTCTTCAGGCATTTGAGACTTATTTGCCAGTGGGCATATCAATATCTTACTGTATAAAATGGAACCTAATGTAAACCATCCAGTCATTATAATTTATATGCATTAGCTTCACACAGTGCAACACCACAACACAGTGCAAAAATTATGCAGGGTTCACTGAAACATTACTCACTTTCCAAGGTCGTTCAGGGTTTGGGGTGTCTTCTACTTCACCATCAACCTCACTAGCAGGAACCCAAGTATCATAGCTGTCAAAACACGGGAGAACATTATATAATTAAGTGGAAATCACCAACATATGTATTAAAATTTACAAGTTAGTACAAATGAAGAATATTAGCACTAACATTTTTATAATGTACTGTACATAGACCTGCATTAAAGAATTAATATAACCTCCAATATTAATTTACTTAAAAGTAAAAAACTGTCAAGTTGAATTAATAAAATTAAGGAAAGCAAATTTCATGTTTGTGATCGTGATTTATGGCTTGAGCTGAGAACCACACCCCTAGGCATAATTCTTCTGTTTATTCAATGAAATCGTGCTTTCATTCTGTTGATTTGGCACTAACTGGCCCATGCATCATTTCTTTCATACACTAGCACAAGTTAGTAAATCTATAATCCTAGTGTACTGACATCTTCAAATGTTTATAAATTTGGCATAGGGGTGAAATAAACAGTTTAAAAATACAATTGTGTAAAAAAATGTATTAATACAAATAAAAATACTGAGCTAAAAAGTCGTACAGTATGATAAGTCATGCATTCCATGATGATATCATTCTTTACTGTATAAACCCTATGCTTAATAACCCCACCCCCAAAGTTGTTACACTGGGGAAACATGTCAATCACACATTAACATTCAAGCCCTGCAATGTATTTTGATATTTAAAAATGACAATAGTAGTTTACATAAATGATATTTGTGTAACTACATGATGGAAGTACAAGTATTTTAAAGCTGTTACTGTTAGTATTTATACAGTGTATTTTATCTTCTATTACAGAAAATGACACACTATCATTCACTTAAATAATGGAGCTTCTGTACCTTTAATAAAAGACATTGAAAATTATTGAATAGGATTGTGTTTTTGCTTGTGTTTTTGGTATGAAATAGGTATAGAGTATTGTAAAATTTCACAGGTATTGATATCAAATACAAAAACTCTGGCATAGGGACATCCCTAATGCACTCACGCTTGCATGACAGTTACCTGTCAGGGTACATTCCCCAGTGAACCAGCACCTGCTTGTCCTTCCGCATTACTGGACGAAACCACTCTTCTTAAAAGAAAGAATTTGGCAACAACTTAAATTCCATTCACATAATCATACTGACATATTTTATATATTCATTTCATTTATAAAAATATAAATACAGTACAGAGTGCAAAAAAAAAAAAAACACAAAAACGTACAAATGCTTTATTTTTAAAAATAAAGCAATGAACAGAATATTAATCAACACATTTTCTAAATAGTAAAGTAGACATAATTTGGTGAAAAAAATGCAATCAGGTGGTAATACTTCAACAATAAATATTATGATTAGTTTTTAATAATTAAAAATTCCAAAAATTTTATGCAAACAGACAAAAGAAAATAAAAATCTTTGGTGTAATCGATTTCACAGTAAAAACATGTGCAATTTTCTTAGGCTCACTGGCATGCAGTTTCTGAAGGTACTTGGAATAGGATGTTCCAAGCCTTTTGGAGAACCTATCACAATCCCACTGTAGGCCCTGGTGGTTTTAATTGCTTCTGTCTTGGCATGTAATCTGAGACTGGTCCATGATACTGAGATCAGGGCTCAGTGGGGGCTATACCAACTATTGCAGGATTCCTTGTACCTTTTCTCACGGCAGATTTTTTTTTTATTTTTTTTTTTTATAAAGTAAGGTGGTGGCCTTGTGTTAGGAGTCACTGTCATACTACAGAATGAATTTGCACCAATCAAATGCTTCCCAAATGGTATTGTAAGATGAGTAAGCATTTGTCTGTACTTGCCAGCAAAGAGAGGGTCACTAGTTTTGATCAAATCAAAACATAGTTGCAGAGGAATGACTTTTTGGTTGCAATTCTCCTATGAAGACCACTTCTGATAAGACTTCTCCAGACCATGGCTCCAGTGGTTTTGGCCAACTCTGAGCTATGAGCTAACAGCAGTGCTTGATATCTTATGATTTCAAAAGGTAGATTTTACATGAATGTCCCTTCAAATGTCCCCAGTTGACCAATTCAGAGATGATAATGTTACCTGAATAAACCAGTTGGCATACTGTTGACCTTTCACCAATTCAATAATATAAAAATAAAAAAAAAAACGATGTCAGACAGAAAAACAAAATTCACGTCAAACTGTATTTCAAGTGACACACACTTAAAATGTAGCAGCACAATTCCAGCACTTATACAAATAGAGCTTTTATTCTCCTCTCTCACTGAAAAAACAGAATTGAATTAATGTTTGTTATATTGTACACTTTAAAAGTTAAAGATCAAAATATATTTTATCAAATGTACAGCCTATAAAGAAATCAAATTTTCACTTTCTTGTATTTTTATTTACCAGGACTGTAGACTTACCTTCCTCTAGCGATGCTGGAACAGGATAAATATGATGAGTAGCCTTTGACTTATCATCTGTAATGGTACCCTAGAAGACACCACAAAATATGATCTTACTGCTAGAAAGAAAATTAAGCTAATATAAAACATATATAAAATATAAATGTATATTTGCATCTTTCAGTGAATGTAACCAACCCCAAGTTTATAAGGAATTAAACTACATCTTCCACTTATGTATTTACATGTACTAGACCAGAAACTGAACTCAATATCACTGAAAGAGCCAATGTTAGAAAGTTAATGTTAAATTCACACAAGTACCCGATAATTTGAATAGAATATCAGTTTTACATAGTTACCCCGTTAACAACGGTCATCGTTTAAATTTTAGCCGATCTCAGATCTAAAATGACCACGGCAACATAATTACTCCGACTCTGATTAGAGTCGTAAAATACGGTTTGTTTTGAAAATTTGTTTGCCAGAAAAAAATCAAATGAGGTGCGCCAAAGAGCTGAGTTCACGTCTCGCAGCCCCGTTTAAAATAGGAGGAAGCGCTTCATTACATCGGCCGAAAAGGTCTATTTTAAGCACAAATCAGTGCCATGACAACAAAATCATTTCAAGGACTTAAAAAAAAAAAAAAAAATTTTTGCAGAGAAAGTATGGATTTCACAAACGTAGAATTTGTAGCCCGATTCGATCAGCTCCCAGTCGCTAGTATAAATAATTATTATTCCTGTAATTTTTGTGTTAATTAAGCCAGTTAGGAAACAGTCTCACTGCTAGAAGCATGGCTTTTTAGATTACAAATAGACCGTTGTCATAATGTTTTCTGACCGTCTCCTGATCTTTCTACAACTTTTATGAACATATGAAACTATATATAAATATACTTAGAGAGAAATGAATCAAGATAAGTAAGCCTTAAACAGAACTTTCTTTAAACAAGAACTTTTTCTTTGTAATATTTTTTCTCTATTTTTGTGTGAACTGTTTTGCCTTGAATTTTATTAAAAGTTTTAAAATGAAGATACATGGATTGTGGAATTATTTTAAAATGTGTCATTATTGCCTGAATTGTTCTATGAATTAAGCTAAAGCTGCAGACCCTTAGAAATTTTGGACAAATGCAGCTACAATCACTATTGCACATACAATGTTAAACCTAAAGGAGAAATTCTACCCACAGAGCCAAAGTCCATACATATAAGACTTTAAATTAACAGTACCTGGTGTCGCTTGATTATGTCCTTGAGTTTACTAGCTTGTTTCTGTTCAATATCTGGCATCAGGTAGACAACAGGCCTGGTTAGGCAGTTATTCTGGAAAGAGATGTATACATTTGATCATTAAAACAGTACTGCCCAGCACAGTATTTCAGTACAAAAATCAGGACAGTATATCAGTTTATATAACTGAACTATTGCTAGAAGTGCACATAGGAGAATGGCCTAATTGGGCAATGAATTTACTAATATACTGTCAGGTATAAAAAGCACCACTTCAAGAATACTGTAAAATTTAAAAAATATCTTGAACACATTCATTTTATTTAGAATATGCTCTGGCTCCAAACAGCAGTTACAAAATATTAAAATGAATAGTAACCAACCTAAGAAGCATTTTAATCATTTGAACAACACATAACTTAAAAACGAAGCGTCTCTCAAGAAGATTAACAGAATCCAAGAAAATTGGTCTTGAAATTTTCTAGTGCCCCCTAACCATCACATAGCCAGTAGGGTAAGAACACCTTCTAACAGGAAGCAAAATTTACGAAAGTACTGTAGCTATTTGATCCCTGTGTTTTGTACTGCTGCCATGCAAGTTTTCCATTCACTGCCTAAAACGGATGTTGTAGACCATTGTTTCCCAAACTCACAACCCTGGGACCCACTTTGGGAATCTGGTTGTAATAAAAAAACCTGCAGTCAATCAGTGATGATAACTGATCTCAATTAATTTGCAGTTTTTTCCTCTTCAGAAAAGAACATATTTATGATTTTTACATTTATAATACATTTAGAAACACTTCTATTTTGCTATAACTTTAAAAGCTTAACTTTCTTCTGTTACTTTCCAGCTATTTTGCCATTTTTCTGTGTAGTTTGCTTCCTTCATTGAGTCGCAATAATGATAATTAAAAACAAGCAAAGCAGACCCCTGGGAAAACAACACTGAGTGATGAAAGGCTATAAATGCTTCAGCATCTGGCCCACTAATTAGTAATTAATGGATTAAATAACCAGAACAAAGAGAGTAGCAGAATGAAAATATTGTTAAAAAGGAAAAACAACATTAGCCCTATATACACTGACCCCAAAACACAGAAACTGGGAAATAACAGCTCACAAAATTTAGCTGGGAGTTTGGTTAAAAATGGAAGTTAGTGGAAACAAAAACCTGCAGCCAACGTGCGTTCCTTGGGCTGAGTTTGGGAACCACTGCTGTATACAACAAGAGTAGTAATCTTCAAAACAGCAAGTGAATGTGTATGTGGAATAATAAGAAATACATTTTTAGGTCTGATAATTACAATTTTCAAGTGCCTATTCAAATTTTCACCCAAATTGTACATTCTGCTCCATTTTAACAGGTGGTCTTTTGTACAGTACTGTAGTTTACTTTAGACAACACACAATCTGAAGAAATATATGACCAGCTTTAACTTAAAAATACATTCCTTTAAAAATACTTTACAAATACTGAAAACACATTAGCCTACAAATCATGTTTAAACCTTAGAAAATAGGAAGCGTAGTTCATTTTTGAGTAATTTGTAATACTGTACAGAAAAAAACACCTAATGATATTAAAGAACAATTGGATAAAATCTAATTTTTCATATAACCTCAAAAAGCATAATTTCTGCCACAATAAAACCCAAGTGAGACAGACAAATGAGAATAAATTCATAGCTCAGCTTTAGTGGTCAAAACTTTTTTTTTTTTTTTTTAGGCCAAATATACAGTAAGAGTAATAGTGGTAATTCCAATAAAACAGCATATGTTGCTTGAATTGCTGAGATGTTTAGCTGGACGCAACTCATCAATAAATAGTTCATACACTAGGCTGACCCGCCTTTTAAGGCAACTGACTTTTAAGTTGACCACTTCTTAAGGCAATTCAATATGTAGATCAATTTGATATTTTATACAAACTGATTAATTTGGTTATATTGCATTTGAGCGGTATTACTTCAATACTCGTAGTTTCTGTTATTTTTGTGATGAAATTTAAACTTTTTTTCTATATTGAGATCGCCCTTTTGAACCCCCCTGATATTTACTGTGCGGTGAGGTATTTGTACTCCATCAACATTAATTATTTCCAGAGACATAATTTTGTCTATTTTTCCAGCGCATCGCACACAAAAGCAAGGGAACGATGGGAGCACCAGAACTCTGCTCACATCATGTCGCTTCGTACCGCAAGCTGCAAGTAGTAAGTCTGTGATAAGCGGAATACCGCTACGCTTTCCACTCACGGGACGGAAGGACAATCCCGACCACTTTTATATAGTAAGAAAGAAGAAGAAGATATCGCACAGTCTGGAGTAGAAAATCATCTTTTACCTGGAAAAACGAAACTACAAATCCCATCGTGCATTGCAAAATGGACGGGGCGTGTGTGAAAATCCGCGCCTGCGTAGCACTCACGGGACGGAAGGACAATCCCGACCGCTTTTATATAGAAGGATTTTCTGGACCTCTTCTTTAATACTGTAATGTCTTTAACGTAGAGCACAGTCTGCCTTTTGCTTAAGCAGATATTTAAAAGATTCTTTTTCCTGTATTAATTCCTTTGTGATTCTTCCTATAACAATCAAATAAATATACCATATTCTGCATGGGAACACATACAAAAAACTCAAGAAGTTAAACATGTTTAAGTCATTTTACAAACTGAACCTTATCGCATTTGCTTTCTTGAAAGGCATAGCTACTTAGAATAGGTCTTACCTGAACAAGGGTTTTCTCAATTGTCATGAACATCTCAACATTTCTATCCATCCTGGATGGGTTCTGCAAGTCAAATCTTCGCCTTTGGGTTGGGTTTGGGGAGGAGGAAACAAATTGCCTTGTTCATTCAAATGCTCAAATCTACTGAATTAACAAGTTATGTGCAAAATTGTTTGTCCTTTTATCTATACTTTAAACTTTGCAAAAAAGGTATTTTAAACCATTAAACACAAACCAAAATTAACAGCTGAACAAAAGTTATCATGTTTAATAGTAAACAGATAATTGTACAGAAATACAGACACCAACCCCTTCTCACATTTCATTATGTACTATAGGAGAAATCCTTAAAAGAAGTATTTGTGTCTTTTTAGATGATACTGGTGTCAAAGATTTTTATTCATGTAAATACTTTTAATAAAGATAAGGAGCATTATGCTCACTACTCTTCAGCCATTTGCAGCTCCTTTATTACATAAACCATTCTGAAACCTTACAATCTGCACCATGAACCAGGTAAATTAGGCTTTTGCTGTCAAATGCAGTTTTACTTTTACTCCACATTTAATCAAAACACCTGTCACCAAAACAGTTCTACCTTGCAATCATTTACCCTTTCAAAATCTATTATTTACAGAAATGGAGGATATTCACAAGGTTATAATGTGAGTTCCAAATTAAAGAAAGTGTACAAGCAGAGGGAAGAGAACCAGCTTTAAGACACTTCTTTGTTTTAAGTGCTACTGACATAAGTACTAATGGTAGTCAAGAAAACATTTAAAATACACTGTAAAGAAATAACAGCATATAAAGCTTTTTTTAAAATTTTTTAAACCATGGACCATTTCAAAAAACATTAAAAAGACTAATATAAATTACAACTCACAATTCACAAACATTTAGCCTTGTACAATATTATCTTGTCAAATCTTAAAGTCTTCAATTTATAAGTAAAACAGTCTTACATTTGGCTCTTAAGGTAACATGTTTATTTGTTTAATAAGCTGTAAGGGTATTTATCTTTATCTACAAAATAATGACGAGCTGTATTACTCAGCTTTGCCTTGAAAATTTCTTTAGAGAATTAGCCTTGGTTATAGTGTCATTAGTGAAGTACTTAGAAGAGAATAGAATGCCTTTTATTGTCACTATACACATGTACAATGAGTTTAAAAGCAGCTCCTTTAGTGCAGACATATGTAGAACACAACAAGTAAGTAAACAAATGGTGCAAAAAGTTACAACCAAGCAAGAAGAAAGTACAAAAACAAAAAAGAGTACTGAAAAGTACTATGTGACTTAAGTATTTTTCTTTATACAATATTTTATTTTTTTTTTTTTTTTTTTTAAATACTGGGGCCAACATTATTAATTCACTGGATCTTCTTACTCTTGAATATTCTACATAGAATTTTGCCATCAATAAAACAGACCAATTCTTGCTTTTCCTTCTGAATGGCTTTGGCTACAGAAAAACTGTATTTTACTTTGAAATTCGTAATTAGTAGAGGTAACTTCATTCACAATTGAATGTAACACTTTGATATGTAATCTTATACTTGTCAAAGTTTTGGGGGGTTTAGATTGAAAGCAATATCCACCAAATTGTGGTTTACTGTTTAACTTACCGTAGATCCCGGAATACAAGCCGAGAATTTCGTCCTAGATTTTTGGCTTGGAGTTTGGGGTTCGGTTTATACAACGAGCATCGTTTCAGATTCCAGATTTCCAGCGCAATGCCGGTTTTGCCGATGAATACGGAAGTAAATAATGACGAAACCACAGAGCCATCTTTCAGATGAAGAAGTAACTTTGCATGCCGGTACTTTAAATTAAATAAAGAATTTATTCAAAAAAGTGTTTTAGTTGTTGATTTTATTAATAAAATTTATAATAAATTATCGGGAAGTTTAAAATAAAATTTATTTTAATTTACGATCCACATCTTGTGTTACGAAACGGATGCGGTCACGTGTATCCGCTTGCGCGATTGTAAACAAACAACCGAGAGCGTTAGTAGCGTCAGTCGGAGCGCAGATACATGTGTTTGTGGATGTAATTTCGAAACGAAGATGGACATTGTGTGGAAATATCTCCTCCTCCCTTCCTGCAGCCCAAAGATGTCAAATTAAATGGTGAGTACAGTATGAAATTGTTTCTAGAATAGAATGCCTTTTGCTGTCACTATACGCATCTACAATGAGATTAAAAGCAGCTCCTTCAGTGCAGAAAAAAGTTCTGTATAGGGCTTGTATGGTTGTTTTTTAGCCTTAGCATAACGCCGTATCTGCGGCCCCGCTTCTGCTTTCTTTCCCTCCTCCGTCTGTGTCGTCTCCTAGACCCGACAACCAACCACGGAGAGCCCGCTGGTCTCGCTATGTTGTCTGGGATGTTGTGCATGTGATGAAAAACACTCAAAACAGATGTCTGGCTCTGGACACCGATGTCTATAAGGTTCTGAATGGTGTAGCGGATGTTCGCCGAACCGATCGTGCACAAACAAGGACAAAAAAAAAAGTACAAAAAGCAACAAAAAAGTGCACTGAAAAGGAGAGCCCTGAGCCGCTGCGCGACGCCATGCTCCTAGCCTAATCGAAGTAGGCTAGGCACTTTTTATAACTTTTTGGTTAGTACATTAGAAAAAATATTGGTGTTTTTTATTATGAAAAGGTTAAGTAAGTGTTGTAGTGGGAGGTTTGTAACGCATTATGGGTTAGCCTTTGTGAACGAATTAAGTTCGTAAGTCAAGGGTCCACTGTATTGCGTATTTAAGTTAATCAAATTTATAACAAGTCTCCAGATATCCACCCGCCGATGTACCGTATTTGCGTATATAGTTTCAACACAAAGGTTCCAATTTACCAAACTTCTCCGCAATCACTTCCAAGTTTCCATCAAAAATGCCGGCAGTCTCAAATTCTCGCCGATAAACATTATAAATATACCCGAAGAAACACTTTTAAGGAAATTTAGAAAATTTTGCTTGGAGAAGGGGGTCGGCTTAAATACCGGTCATCGGCAAATACATGTAATTTAGTCGGTAGAGAAGGGGATCGGCTAATATGCCGGGTCGGCTTGTATTCCGGGATCTACGGTATTATTACATACAGCATTGACATTCACAGGCTGCACATTTATGTCGCCTATGGAATTTACATTTTTAAACATCTGTACAGAAAAGATGTACATTTTTCTCAAGGAGGTCCCCTTTACTGAGCTGCACAAGAGTTTAAATTTAACAAGGCATGCTGTTGCTCTAGGCTTGTATTATACCTAGGGCTTAAAGTGGGCCAGTAAGCATACAAGCACTTTACTCTTTCTGCTTTGCTAAATAAAATATAGCAGCACAACATCACAATATGAACTCCAAGTGGATACCTTAGTTTTCCGAAATATTGCAAGTTTTTAACCATTAAATACCCATTATCCCCTCTATGTTTTTTTTTTGAATATATATATATATATTTACAATCATATGAAAAAGTTTGGGAACCCCTGTCAGCCTGCATAATAATTTACTTTCAACAAAAAAAGATAACAGTGGTATGTCGTTCATTTCCTAGGAACATCCGAGTACTGAGGTGTTTTCCGAACAAAGATTTTTAGTGAAGCAGTATTTAGTTGTATAAAATTAAATCAAATGTGAAAAACTGGCTGTGCAAAAAATTTGGGTCCCCTTGTAATTTTGCTGATTTGCAAAGACCTGCAAGAACATCTTGCTGCAGATGGTGCATCTGTACATCGTTCTACAATTCATCACAATTTGCACAAAGAACGTCTGTATGGCAGGGTGATGAGAAAGAAGCCCTTTCTGCACTCATGCCACAAACAGAGTCACTTCTTGTATGCAAATGCTCATTTAGACAAGCCAGGTTCATTTTGGAACGAAGTGCTTTGGACTGATGAGACAAAAATTTAGTTATCTGGTCATACCAAAAAGTGCTTGCATGGTGGAAGAACACTGTATTCCAAGAAAAACACCTGCTACCTACTGTCAAATCTGGTGGAGGTTCCATCATGCTGTGAGGCTGTGTGGCTAGTTCAGGGACTGGGGCCCTTGTTAAAGTTGAGACTCGGATGAATTCAACCCAATATCAACAAATTCTTCAGGATAATTTTCAAGCATCAGTCACAAAGTTGAAGTTACGCAAGAGTTGGATATTCCAACAAGACAATGACCCAAAACACAGTTTGAAATCTACAAAGGCATTCATGCAGAGGGAGAAGTACAATGTTCTGGAATGGCCGTCACTGTCCCCTGACTTGAAAATCATTTAAATTCTATGGGAAGATTTGAAGCAGGCTGTCCATGCTCGGCAGCAATCAAATTTAACTGAACTGGAGAAATTTCTATGGAAGAATGGTCAAAAATACCTCCATCTAGAATCCAGACACTCAAAAGGATATAGGAGGCGTCTAGAGGCTCTTATATTTGCAAAAGGAGGCTCAACTATGTATTGATGTAATATCTCTGTTGGGGTGCCCAAATTTATGCACCTGTCTAATTTTGTTATGATGCATATTTTCTGTTAATCCAATAAAATTGTCTCTGCTGAAATACTACTGTTTCCATAAGTCATGTCATATTAAAAGGAAGTTGCTACTTTGAAAGCTCAGCCAATGATAAACAAAAATCCAAAGAATTAAGAGGGGTTCCCAAACTTTTTCATATGACTGAATATATCTATACACACACATACAGCACTCCACACTGTGACTAACACGGTCACAAATACGACCAAAAATAGGTGTTGCGGTTTATGATATCTACTTAGTTCACCAATTTAAACTTTAAACTAATCATACTGTAACAGATCATTTTTATTTTTTTTTTTGATTTTTTTTATTGTTGAGTGGATGTGTCGTTAACATGTGTGTCAGTACAGGTTCCCCGATTCCCCTTGGATATCCGTGAGCCGGATTTCATTTAAGGCTGGTTTACACTTAATGTATCTATGCTTGGTGCAGAGGACACGCAACAAAAATATCAGATTTGGAGACATGCACGCAAAAATATTTCTAAGTACACGGTGAGGCTGACTCGGCAGCAGTGTATTCTAAATGGTGAATCTCAAGGAGAGGCTGGTAATGCTTGTTTGAGAATGATGAATGAAGGGCCGAATATGACGCAACACATCATCTTTAAAAAGCCTATCAAGCAGTTTCATAATGTATGTTAATATCTACTGAGCCCCTGCAATGCTTTCACCAGAGAAGACACTAATTTCCATAACTGAACCTTTGCTGTAAGAAATGCTACCCCTGTAAGCTGCTTGCAAAACCAACACTGCATAGCTGAAATTGCTCAAAATGTATTTTAGAAGACTGTAAAAAGTCTTCTTTATCAATTTCACATTTAACGTACCTTTCCATTCCAACCAATGGAGGGGACACTCATTTCCACAGCTGAGCCTTTGTTACTGAAATGCTCTTTTGTTTACAAAATCAACACTGGACATCTAAAATTAAGTTAAACCTATTTAAAAGGATCTAGGAAGTCTTTTGTCACTTTATTCAATTGTGTCCTTCTGTCCTATCCACGGAAGGGACATTTATTGTCTCAGCTGGAGCAGAGCCACAGAAACATGTGCTGCCTATCTGCTGCTTACAAAATAAACACTGGGCTTATTCAAGGCCAATTCTCAGACAAGTCTTGTAAGTTTCTGGGAAGTCTTACTGATAATACAGCTTTATTGCACATATTGCCACTATATTCTACATCTTGCTGAGAGCATGCTTGCTCAGTCTATTTTAGGCAGCTCAGTATGAACATGGCTTTCCAGTACAGAACAATAAAAATCAAAAGTGCGAAACCCATTCAAAGTCTTGGAGGATTTACTGTAAGTCAGAATCAGCACAGAAGACCCATCACATGGTCAGTTTGATCCTGAGCACTGTGTCAAAAGCTGACTCACTTCAATCAAGAAGAAAAGAAGATCACATTATACTGAATGGCCCTCTGAGACTGACATTCTTGGTATCCAATTTATTTTTTGTGGGAAAGATATGAGATAATCTGTCTTCTTAAGAAGGCCTTCAGGGTTTCCCAGAGTATTCCTGCAGAAACCTCTGAGGGTGTATTTCTCTCTAAAAAAAAATGATTTGCTTGGATATAAATTCTGTACAGTTCTCATCTGCTAATAAAAGTGGATTAAGACGCCATCTGCAAGATGACTATGTGGGGCATAGTGATTTTAGCTCCAAAACCAAGGGGACATGGTCAGAAATAACAATAGCGTCGTACTTACAAGATTTAATCGTAGGCAAGAAGTTGTTATCTACAAAGAAATAATCAATTCTTGAGTGGCAATGATGCATTGGTGAGTACAAGGCATATGCTCTTGAGTTTGGGTTTAGAAATCTCCAGGGGTCTGATAAGTTGTGGTCAGTTACAAACTGTGTAATTGTCTTTGCAGTGTTAGATGTCATCGCCCCTTTGGCAGGAGACCTTATCTAGGTCTGGATTTAAAACACAGTTAAAGTCCCCAGCCATCATAATTTTATGAGTGTTCACATTGGGAATGGATGCAAATACATTTTGCATGAACTCCTTATCATGGACATTGGGTGCATCAATATTTATTAAAATCACTTTACAGTTAAATAAATTACCTATGACAATCACATATCTCCCCTCAGGATCAAATACTACATCTGAAAGTACAAATAAGACTGTTCTATGTATAAGAATTCCTACACCTCTAGTTTTCTTTGTAAAGCTGGAATTGAATATTTGGCCAGTCCAGTCTTTGTGCAGCCAAAGCTGATCCTTGCTTAGTAAGTGTGTCTCCTGTGAAAATACTATTTTAGCGTTTAGACCTGTTAGGTGAGAGAATGCTTTCTCTTTAATTCATGATTCAGGCCTTTAACATTCCAGCTCACAAAGTTAACTGTCTAGTCTTTGAGACACTGCTTCTGAGCTTTTAATTACATTTTTACATCTTAACTAAAAATAAGATAGCTTTGACCTTAATTTCCAATTTTCCCCAAGAGTTACTGTCCTGAAGGCTATTGTTATGTTGGCATTTATAATTACAATTACGTTTTGCCTCCCAACTTGAGGCTGGACCCCACTTCCCAAAGTCCCAATCCTCTGACATACCTCAAAACAGAGCATGTCCAAAACAAAACATGCCCCCCCAGCAGTGGCATATGAGGAATAAAAGAGAAGAAGTGGGCCGTTAGGGTGGAGAAAAGAAGAGCTGCTCAGGAAGCAGCAAGCGCATCAACCTCTGAACAAAGGAATGCTAAATGTACAGAGAAAGAGTATGAAAACTATGAATGCTCAAGAT
>JANRMT010062843.1:9920032-9934002 GCA_026402145.1 Polypterus bichir lapradei | reverse complement strand
AAAAAAAAACACTATTTGCTTCCCATTGTATCACCGTCTAAGAGGGGGGTTTCAGAGGAGCAACCGCATCTTCTTGGGAAGCGTTCAGCCCGCCTCTTCACAACCCCAGCAGCAGAGATGTGAAATGGCCGGCACATAGCGCAGGCCGGTGGCATTGGTGAGCGAAGCAAGCAGGGGGGGAACCCCCTAGTATACATATATTTAGAAAAATGACATACAGCAATCAACATATGAATTTACACACTGTGTTATCCTATAGATAACTTTACTAAAAGAATAAGTGAGAACAAGAAAATAAGGCAGTAAAACAGTATTGAAAAAAAAAAAAAAATGATACAGCAATGATACCTTTGAAAATTAACAACAGAAAATCTCTGGAAAAGTTCTGTAATGTAACATGGGCTTAAAATTTATTTCCCATTCTAGTTTTGTAATTCGACATACTCCAGCGCCGTGATTATGTTTGTATGGTTATTTTTATATATTTTAAGCCCTTAAACTCTCCAGCACTGTTTATAAATATTCTCCGCACAGTTATACAGTAAACCCTTGTTTATCGCGGTTAATCCGCTCCAGACAGATAAATTAATTTCCACAAAGTATGATTCTTTATAAATCTAATATGCTCGCAGCTAGAGCACTGAAAACCTGTTTACGACCTTCTAACTACGTTTTTTAACATTATTAGAGCCCTCTAGACATGAAATAACACCCTTTAGTCAAAAGTTTAAACTGTGCTCCATGACAAGACAGAGATGACAGTTCTTTCTCACAATTAAAGGAATGCAAACATATCTTCCTCTTCAAAGGAGTGCGTGTAGCAGAGAATGTCAGAGAGAGAGAAAAGTAAACAATCAAAAATCAATAGGGCTGTTGGGCTTTTAAGCATGCGAAGCACCACGAAAGCGGCTGCAATGAAGGGATCAATGTGAAGGTAGTCTTTCAGCATTTTTTACAGGAGTGTCCGTATCTTCTAAGCAAACAGCCACTGTGCAAACAGCCCCTCTGCTCACACCCCCTCCGTCAGGAGCAGAGAATGTCAGAGAGAGTGAGAGACAGAGAAAAGCAAACACTGCGCGGGAAGCATATCATATATCATTGAGGAGTTTTATTTAATGCGTTATACGTGCTCTGATTGGGTAGCTTCTCAGCCATCCACCAATAGCGTCCCTTGTACGAAATCAACTGGGCAAACTAACTGAGGAAGCATGTACCATAAATTAAAAGACCCACTGTCCGCAGAAATCCGCGAACCAGCGAAAAATCTGACATATATTAGATATGCTTACATTTAAAATCCGCGATGGAGTAAAGCCGGGAAAGTCGAAGCACGATATAGCGAGGGATCACTGTACTACAGTTTTCACATTCCGAACACAGTGTTTTTCTCCAGTATCATATTAAAATAAAGAGGAATCTCACTTGTTACAGAACTGTAAAAGTCTACTTACCAACCCTGTTCGCTTTTGAATTTGTAAGCAGCTCCAAGTATGTGGCACAAGGCACCACCAGCTTTGAAGTCAAGGAAGCACTTGGCCTAAATAATGTGAGTGGTAATAAGAGAGTTTAACAGCATGTCATTCAATGATTTTTTATATACACATACACATACACATACACATACACATACACACAAAGAACGGAAGTAAATGGCAAGAAAGGAAAATGACTTTACTCACAGGCAATTTGGTAAGTGCTGGGTTGCTAACACGTTTCCCAAAGGAATCCTCTTGGAATTGCAACAGTTGTACAACCAAGCCTGCCAGCGACTTGTTGGTTGGAGTATCAGTGTGGACGTACTATAAAGCAATAAAAAAATAAATTAAAAAAATATTTTGGATTTAGTTTTCAGAGTACTCTAACGGCATGTGGCAATGTGCAGATAATTTTTGAAAATATTTCTCATTTATTCTACGTTGTCCCTTCTTTCTCAAAACACATACCTTACTTTTCTTATGCAAATCTTTCATATTTATTTTCCATCCTAAACATAGGCTGAATGTGCAATGTTTCAATAATGGTAATCATTGAGTTTTCAATCAGTAAATTAGCAAAAATGTCAAACTTTATTTTCCACATTAATAACAATGTCGTATCTCATGCTACTGAACAGGGAATGCAATTTTCTATGGCCAAAGGTATACCTGGTACATGAGAAAACCACTGTTACAACCCTATAGAAGATGGCAAACAAACCAAGTTTGTTAGGTGTCTGCTGTAGATAGTCAATTGACTGCCCGAATATTTGCCACTAAAGCAGCAGCTGAGATCCTACCCTGTCACAATCACAGTCTTGATGAATTAGATGCATCCCACACATTAGACCAATGTACTGCTGGAGGCTATGCTGGGTCCATGTATGATGAAAAATGTTGGATTGGTGTGATTCGTGACAAGAGTGAGGTGGAATCAGAAATCCTGATATGTTTCATGCATCCAAATTAACTTGTACAGTTTTTCCATTGGCCACTTAGAGATGATATTTGTTGGGTGCCATTAAAGTGTGTCATTGCACTGCTTAGTGTACCTACAACAGTCAGTGGAAGGCAGCACCATCTTGATCTCAAAGACATGGATACCCTATACTCTGCACTTCAATTGAAACAGAAATGCAATAAATCACATTCCCGCAAATAGCTCTGGCGAGGTATAAAAATTGCCCATGGTTACACAGTAACCTTGATCCAGCACAGCATCTATCGAAGTCTGCATAAATGATGTAGCAACACCATACTGATTGTATTTTGGATTAAACATTATCCTTTTCTCTGTGTACAGAACCAAATATCAAATGTATCCTGTTCTAGATTCACAAAGCTTTATGCCAAATCTTGCTTTTTTGATGCAATGTATTGTATTAATGACATCCTGCCCTTATAAGCCATGAGACTTTCATCGATACCGACATCGCAGTCTGCAACGTAAGCTCTCCGAAATTTTACTACAATCACCTGGTAACACTCAGATCAAAACGCAAAGGAGCTTAAAGAAAGTGGAGTAATAAACTGATTTAGTTGCAGTGCTCCTTTACTGTAGCTGAGCCAGCAGACTTTTTATGTTTTTGCAGCAAACTTTCTGCAGTTTGAACAAAGAACATTGAGTGAAAGCTTATTTTATCAGTGAACAAGAGGCAATTGGTATATTGGTCTTTACATTAAAGAAAGTGGAGTAATGATTTGAAAAAAGTTATCGGAGAAGTCTTCCTGTGCAACTAGGCAAGCAGCAAGTAAAGCTACCTTAAGAAATTCAGACCTTTATTTTGTCCTTTAAATTAAAACAGGTAACACTTGAGTTTGGACAGTGAGCTTGTTTAAAATGCAGGCTTTTTATTTAAAGATTTGTACTAGGGCTGCATGATATATTGTTTCAGCATTGTCATCACGGCGTGTGCATGTCAAATAGTCATCACAGGATGTGTAATGTTATTTATTTTTTGCAAAGTCAGTTCACAAGAACAACTTGCACAAAGAACACAAATACAAAACACTTAGTGGATTAGATATACTGTATGAACAGAATTAAAAATAAAAAGCAAGCCACATACAAATATATCAGGATGTGTGTTGTCAAGTAAAGCAAATCTCTCCATTATACAGTATTAAAAAAAAGTTTTCTGTACTGTCCACATTATTCACCCTTAAACACTCCACTCCACACTGCTCGCCCAATCATTACTTCTACTATGAACATCCTCTCTCTGTACCACCTCGTGACACTCTCAGTACTAATTCGCCCTTCAAAGCAGTCAGTTATAATGCCAAGGCAGAAAACCAAAGTATCTACTCAAGAATGTTTAAATTTAGATCACAATAGAAAAAGAGAAGCAACAGCTGATTGTGTACACAGAGAAAAAAAAAAAATAAAAAATAAAAATAAAACAGCTGCACACAATAAAACTCAAGAACAAAGAAAATCATCCAATAAATGAAAAAGACAAAAATATCCTGAACATATGAACCGACATACAAAAAGGCAATGCTTATGGAATGTAATTTAGAGAATAAAGTAATTCATAATATAGCTTTTGATGAGGCATTAATGTAAATTCATTTTTTACTTATTTTTTATTATATTTTATTAAGTTTTACTTCTACTTTTTACTAGGTTTGATTATTCATTGATATTTAAAAATAGAAAGTTGTAGTGAAATGTTCAAGAAACTGATTTTCTCTCTATAATAACTAAGGACCAAACCATCTTCCTCCTGCGCCCCACATACTCTTCTATATACCATCACTTTAAATACAATCGCTTTTCTAATGGAGGAACACCCAACACCCTTTGATTAGTACAGCCCGAGGATTGGCAAATGAAGCAAACTGGGGAGGAGCCCCCTAGTTAAATATTTAAAGTCATGCTGCAACAGATCTAATATACAACTTATCTACAAGTCACATTTGTGTGATATACCATAATGTACTATGATTATTGAGATAGGTAATGAGTGTCATGCAGGGTGTGCATGAACAGAGAACCACCACTTGTAATCGTTCTCAAACAAACAAAGCAGGCCCGAATCAATAACAAACCTGAAAATGAGCAATAAACAAAATACCAGAAAGAAGATTTGGTTGCAAAAAGAAATGCAACATCAGTCATATGAAGTTATTTTGGCTACAAAAATGATACTGTAGACCAAAAACAGGTACTTTGTTGACTGTGCCTTGCACTTGTTGACAAACACCAAGCCTTATTTACATGGTGTAGTTCATTATATAATTTATTCATCCATCCTCCAAAACTGCATAAATGCAAATTTATTATGTGAAGAAAGTAAGTATAGTAGGACCCTGCTTAATGCTGTTTTGATATTACGCTTTTTTTTCCCCCCAAATTCTAATTTTTCATTGATTCACTTTGTATTCACATACAAGCACGGTTTTCAGTGAAAATGTCTGTTATTGTCACAATCGCACAACTTGATTAGATACTCGCATGCAGTCTCGCAGCGTGTTTGATATCAGTGCAGTGCAGTACAGTACATTACGTATGCCTGTTACGTCATTGTACATTTATGATTGGTCATCAAAATTATTGTGTAAGGATATAAACATAACATTTTATTTTACTATAACAAACAACAATTACTCCTTTTTAGTTTTAAAATGAGTGGTTGCAAAGAAAAAGAACGTAACAAGAAAAAACATTTCGCTAGAAACTAAAATGTAGGTGCTCAGATGATTAGATGCAGGTGAACGCCAAATTGTTCGACACAGAATTAAATTTGTCAGCTTCAACAATATGAGGAACAAAAGGAATTTTTTTCTAAAAAAATGTTTAGCCACTATTATGGAAATTATTGATTAGTTTTTGCTAGAAGTTAAAAAGCAAGACGAAGTGTCATTGATGCAATATCTTGCTATCAACAATTGCTTGCTGAACGACAGAGATAAAGGCAAACAACGTTAGATGACTTCTTCACAAAAACAAAGTGTCACATGAGGAAGAACCTTCCTCATCACAAACAAATTATGTATTTACTCGAATATTTGATTTTCATAAATGATTTATGAATAAAAATCGATATTAGCAATAGAAAATGTCTATAATTAATGTCATAAAAAAGTATTTAATTATGCATTTTACTAAATAAAACACCTATCCCCATTATTTACGTGTTAAGATGACCTCATTTAACATTGTTTCGTTAAGCGCTGGGATTTCTTGGAATGTATCCCCCGCGTTGAGGGGTCTTATTGTATCCTTATCCTTGTACATCCTTATATTTACATCGAGTTACTTCTTCCACAAACAAATGGCATCTCTGTTCATTTTTCAATTAATCAATTACTGCAAAATTAAAATGAACTTTTCCTCCTCTCCCCCCCCCCCCCATTACATCATTATTATTCATTATTATTTATTTGAAAACACTGCTTAAAGGAAGATTACATCTTTATATGTCCACACGTTAAAGGAAAAAAAATGCTTTTTCACAGGGCTGTATTGTTAACCTTACCAACAGATCTGCTGAATGACATTCAAAACATGTGCAAGATTTCAGACCATTCTGCTTAATAACTTCAGGTCATTTAAAATCTACCTTTCCTGTCTAATGTGCATGAAAAAAGTCTTATACTCAATATAACTTTATTCATTAAAACATACTTGAAAAATCTGATTCTATCTTTCACATTGGCTCTAGAATGGTTTGTCTGTTTTTCTAAGTAATGCTCTACTAGATACAGCATTTAAACCCAGGATCAAAACTCACTTCTTTAGTCCAGCATAATCTAGGCCTCCATGAATTGTTTTAATGGAATCATGGAGGGAATTAACAGAATTCACACATAAAAACAGATTTTCCATATAAGAAAACATCCCAGAATTGCAGGCTTTCTCTTTCACCATATTTAATCGTCAAATAATTTATCACATATCTAAAAAGGAGGAAAAAAGTGTTTCTTTACTGTAGCTATGTGTATCAAATGGCGTTGTGCTAGAAAGTGGTGTAGTTTTCTAGTTGACTGTATTAAATCAAATTTTGCAAGTTCAACACTGGCAAAGCAGATTTGTTTAAATTCCTTCAGAAAGGTAATATGTCAGTGAATCACACAACTGAAAATTCTATGAAAAGAATTTGACTGATCTCTTTTAATACTGTCCTAACACAGTACTGATAAACAAATGAAGGTGTTGATTGTAATGGACACATCTACAAATGTACATCAGCCTTAGCATCCATCCAGTTCACATCCAGTTCAACATCACAGATCGAGAAGGACGACCTCAAATGCATAGTACATAGTTGTGCATATAGGACTGTGGGGAATGGGAATACTGGCCACACAAACCACAGTTGCACCAAGTGAGCACTGACACAAGATTCAAACAAAGTAGTCATTTTCCTTGTCTACATTGACAATGGCACAAGTTCCTCCATTTGTTAATGTATTTAGTGTATCAATGCTTCAAACGACAAGGGACATCTCACTATTGATACCACACCTACTGTGTTAACAGACATAATCGATCAAAAAAGGAAGTTAGCTGGACAAATAAAACAGCATACTTCGTTGTTACATACAAATCTGCAAATACAGAATTTGTGTCATTCATTTGGCTTCTGATGGGAAACTACCACACATTAGTATAACGCACAGGTGTAAGTAGATGTCCTATAAGTGGAGTGTTAAAGAACGTAAAGCTGCCTCACAGTTTTTAACTACCGGTAACAAAAGCCCAAGTCATTTTGTAATACTAGATTTGTAAATAGGCATAACCAAAAACAAAATGTGGAAAATTAAAGCACCATGAGTTTCTGACATTTGAAATTTCAACCAACTGGACTCATCCATCAAATATTATTCTTCACTAATATTTTAACCAGCTAATGATACAAAAATAAAATCCAACAATATAGCAAATATTTCAGACTTAACAGAGTAATTCACTAACAAACCAGACCTCAAAAGTCATGATGTTGAAAAAAACGGTTTTAAAAAAAATCCCCGAATTCTCTTAGAATTCACTAATAAAACAGCACATATATAATAATTTTTGAATTTTTATATTTAGTATAAATTTTAAACAGTATTTTTCATTTGCTTGACAGAAAATGTCTGAATAAATTTAACAGGGCTGCAACTAACGATTTTTTTGATAATCGATTAATTGGCAATTATTTTGTCAATTAATCGATTAGTTGGATTGTTAGAAAAATTGAAATTAAACAAAAAGTGCATAAAATGTACATTTTGCCAAATAAAGAGATCTGTATAAAAATTTCATAAATGAATTTTTTTAAATTAACTTCTTGTAGATATTTCAAACAAAATATAGGTTTTTATACAACATTTATATAATACATTGAAAATAAATAGTAATAAATACAAATTAAACACTTAGTAGTACTTCTGGCTCTTGTGTAATGAAAACACATGCACACAATTTCCTTAAAAAAACAGTTTTCAATAAATTAACTTAAACTCGCAATGTGGCTAATGTATTCAGAATCACATTAAACACACCACTTCAAAATTAAACATGCAAATTATTTATTTACTTATTTTCAGTTTCTGGCAAAGCATCATATTCAGGTGCATCTCAATAAATTAGAATATAATCGAAAAGTTTATTTATTTCAGTAACTCAATTCAAAAAGTGAAACTCATATTATATAGATTCATTAAACACAGTCGTATACTTAAAGCGTTTAATTTCGTCTTGCTGATTATGGCTTACAGGTAATGAAAACTCAAAATTCAGTATTTCAGAAAATTATAATATTACATAAGACAAATAAAAAAATATTTTTAATACACAAATGTTGGCCTACTGAAAAGTTGTCCATGTACGCACTCAATACTTGGTTGGGGCTCCTTTTGCATGAATTACTGCATCAATGCGGCACTGCATGGAGGCGATCAGCTTGTGGCTCTGCTGAGGTGTTATGGAAGCCCAGGATGCTTTGATAGTGGCCTTCAACTCGTCTGCATTGTTGGGTCTGGCGTCTCTCATCTTCCTCTTAGGGGTTAAGGTCAGGCAAGTTTGCTGGCCAAACAAGCACAGTGATAGCGTGGTCATTAAACCAGGTATTGGCACTTTTCTCAGTGTGGGCAGGTGCCAAGTCCTGCTGGAAAATTAAATCATCTACATGTCAGCAGAGGGAAGCATGAAGTGCTCTAAAAGTACTGTATTCCGGACAATTATCAAGTCAGTAATCCTCTCTATGATAATGTAGCCTATTGAACCAGACAGAGACCATTTAAAGCCTCAGGACACCTTTGTAGGTGTTTTGGGTTAATTAGCTGAGTAGAGTATGACACCATTAGTTTACAATATTGAACATTTTCACAATAGTCTAATTTTCTCAGATACTGAATTTTGGGTTTTCATTAGCTATAAGCCATTATCAAAGAAACAAATGCTTGAAATATATCACTCTGTGTGTAATCTATAATAATAAAAGGCAAAGCCCTCACTGACTGACTGACTGACTGACTGACTGACTTATCACTAATTCTCCAACTTCCCATGTAGGTAGAAAGCTGAAATTTGGCAGGCTCATTCCTTACAGCTTACTTACAAAAGTTAAGCAGGTTTCATTTCGATATTCTACACGTAACGGTCATAACGGTCGATAACGGTCGACAACGTCCGCCATGTTGAACTTTCTTATTTATGGCCCCATCTTCACGAAATTTGGTAGGCGGCTTCCCTGCGCTAACCGAAACCGATGTATGTACTTATTTCGATGGTATGACACCACTGTCGGCCGCCATATTGAACTTTCCAACGTCACCAATTTTCAAACTTCCCGTGTAGGTAGAAGGCTGACCCCATCTTCACGAAATTTGGTAGCTGACTTCCCTGCGCTAACCAAAACCGATGTACGTACTTATTTCGATGGTATGACGCCACTGTCGGCCACCATATTGAATTTTCCAAACGTCACTAATTCTCCAACTTCCCGTGTAGGTAGAAGGCTGAAATTTGGTACTTATTTCGGTGGTATGATGCCACTGTCGGCCGCCATATTAAACTTTTAACGGAAACCGATGTACGTACTTATTTCGTTGGTATGACACCACTGTCGGCCGCCATATTGAACTTTCCAACGTCACCAATTTTCAAACTTCCCGTGTAGGTAGAAGGCTGACCCCATCTTCACGAAATTTGGTAGGTGACTTCCCTGCGCTAACCAAAACCGATGTACGTACTTATTTCGATGGTATGACGCCACTGTCGGCCGCCATATTGAATTTTCCAAACGTCACTAATTCTCCAACTTCCCGTGTAGGTAGAAGGCTGAAATTTGGTAGGCCCATTCCTTACAGCTTACTTACAAAAGTTAAGCAGGTTTCATTTCAAATTTCTACGCGTAACGGTCATAACGATCAACAACGTCCGCCATATTGAACTTTCTTATTCATGGCCCCATCTTCACGAAATTTGGTAGGCAGCTTCCCTGCGCTAACCGAAACCAATGTGCATACTTATTTCGGTGGTATGACGCCACTGTCAGCCGCCATATTGAACTTTCCAACGTCACTAATTCTCAAACTTCCCATGTAGGTAGAA
The DNA here is from genome assembly GCA_026402145.1 of Polypterus bichir lapradei. NCBI lineage: Eukaryota > Metazoa > Chordata > Cladistia > Polypteriformes > Polypteridae > Polypterus > Polypterus bichir. The sequence goes on along the minus strand of JANRMT010062843.1, from coordinate 9,923,979 downwards.
GGCTGAAATTTGGCAGGCCCATTCCTTACAGCTTACTTACAAAAGTTAAGCAGGTTTCATTTCGAAATTCTATGCATAACGGTCATAACGGTCAACAACGTCCACCATGTTGAACTTTCTTATTTACGGCCCCATCTTCACGAAATTTGGTAGGGGACTTCCCTGAGCTAACCAAAACCAATGTACGTACTTATTTCGGTGGTATGACGCCACTGTCAGCCGCCATATTGAATTTTCCAACATCACTAATTCTCCAACTTCCCGTATAGGTAGACGGCTGAAATTTGGCAGGCTCATTCCTTACAGCTTACTTACAAAAGTTAAGCAGGTTTCATTACGAAATTCTACGCGTAACGATCAACAACGTCCGCCATGTTGAACTTTCTTATTTATGGCCTCATCTTCTCGAAATTTGGAAGGCGGCTTCCCTGCACTAACTGAAACCAATGTACGTACTTATTTCGGTGGTATGATGCCACTGTCGGCCACCATATTGAACTTTTCAACAGTCTTTGTTACTTATGGGCCCATCTTCAAGAAATTTGGTACACGGGTTCCCAACGCTAACTGAATCCTATTTACGTACATATATACGTCCATAGCCTGCAGCTTGGTCACCATGTGAGGCGGCGTTGGGTCTCCCATCCCATCACCTCCCACGTTGTTGGCTGCCTGCCTATATAAGGCCGTCCGTCGCTCCAGTCTCTACATTCCCTTCCTTGCTTCGCCACGGGATTCACGTCTCCCTGCTGATAACTACAGCCTTTTTGTTTAATCCACGGCTTCTCCGCTGTTTTATTGTTTGTTTATTACAATTATAGTTATTGTATAGGTATTTTACACTTACTTTACATTACTCAGGTACCCATTTCCTTCATCATTCCAACCCCCATTCCCATGTCTATCGAGGTAATCACCATCGATCAAAGAACTGTCACTTACCGAGTGGTTTCCATGCCCGGAGATGGCACCTACCTTTTCCATTCTCTGTGTTACATATTGCACGGCCATATCAGGCTCACTCTTGATATCTGGAAGAACATTGTGTCTTATGTATTGAATGACTGGGACAGGTTCAAGGTGTGGACTGATGACGGTACAGGAGATAATTATACTACAGAGGAGCACTATAAGAGTGAAATGCTTAAGCCCTTCACCTATGGTTCTTCATGTGAGTTGATGGCTGCCGCTGAATTGTTCGGTTGGTGCTTTCAAGTGTACCGAAACGGCCAAATATTTTATACCTTTCGACAACCGCCAATGCCTCTTAAACATCTTACATTCATAGGTGACAATTTCAGTAGTGGACACTTTGATGTTTATGAATGTTTAAACTCTCAAAAGCTGGATGTGAATTTATCGATGAAACCGGTTGTAAGCTTACAACGCTTCACAGATGGCGAATGTCACTTCAACACAAGTCCTGCAAATACTGTCGTAATTGAAACAAACCATGAAACTGAAATCGATTATGACAGCAGCAATCCATGCTGTGAGATTTGAAACAAGATTACTGTTCACATGGCCAACTGTAAGTTGCATGCTCAAGAGTAAGCTCAGCGCACAGCTTGGTCATGTTACAACCGGAGGGCCGAACTGACAAAGTGGTATACAAAGAGATCCTTAACAAATAATTATTGCTATATTTTCCCTCACTTTAAAAAGGTTAAATTTTCTTCTTAATAAAAATTTTAATGCAGTACTTCACCGCTGCGAAGCGCGGGTATTTTGCTATGTATCTATATAATACGAGTTTCACTTTTTGAATTGAATTACTTAAATAAACTAACTTTGATGATATTCTAACTTACTGAGATGCACCTGTAAATATCTCACCACCATAATATTCCACCACTGTTGCACCATCATGACTTTATTTTTTTTTTTGTATTTTTTCACTCTAATAATCTAGGTACTTTAATAAAAGCAGTCAAATGGGATTTATGTTTATGCCATGGTATCGAAAGGTGTCGAATATCGTAAAATTTTCACTGGTATTGGTATCGAAAACAAAGAGTCAGTAATCATGACATCACTACTTGCAAACGTAACCAATGCTCTAAGCTTGTAATAAGCAAAAAGATCGACATCAAAATTAAATGAATTGGTCATTTTTTGAACATATATTTTAAATTTCAGGGTAGGGGTGATATTGTCAAAAAATTATATCACAATATATAATGATAATTAGACAATATTTTGCCTCCTTTAAAAACATATTTATAAAAGTCTTATTGATCTAGCATGGACTTGTTAATAGAATATTAATTGTAGCTTACTAACGAGATAAATGGAAACAGTTAAAGAAAACAGGTCTAATTTACATAAAACTGAAGTAAAATAACACAACAACATTAAAATCATCAGTCAAAGTATTACTGGGATCAAACAGTGCAAGTATGAGTAAATAATTTCAAAGTGGCCTACAGGATTTATACAAAAGACCAACAAAACTATTATAATAAGAGTATTTTAAACACACATTACCCTTAATGTAAACAAGATATGAATCTAAAGGAAATAAAATACTAATCATAATTGAACTACAGGGCATGAACATTACAGTCTGCATAAACAAACTGCTGTGCTGGTGAACTGTGCAACATACAAGCAAGAAAGTTTTCTGCCTTACACCCTGTGTTGGCTGGGATTGGCTCCAGCAGACCCCCCATGACCCTGCAGTTAGGATATAGCGGGTTGGATAATGGATGGATGGATGTACTATAATGTAAAAATCCAAAGTTCTGACAAATATCGTACAGGAAAAAAACCTGTAACATTTATAAACAAATTACTAAGAAAAAAAAAATTGTAAAATTCTATTGAGGAAATGTCCAAGTTGTGTGACAGAAACACCAGTCAATCCAGAGCATCTGCCTTCAGAGCAGCATGGTTACATGTTAGAACATATCTTCCAATGCTGAAAGCCCTCTCAGAAGGGTTGCTTGAGGCAGGGATGCACAGGTACCTTTTTGCAAGTTTCCACAATTTGGGGAAATGTACTTATGTTTTGCACTACTCAAGTGGATTTACTATACACCTCAGGTATCATCAAGTAGCTCTTGATCTGTTTATCAAGGGCAGTGTGCAGAGAATTGCCTTCTCTAAATTCCTGTGTTATCTTGTGTAGGGATGCACCGATATCCGATAATGTCTACTATATGTACTTATCTGCCAATACCGATAAACATTTATAAGATACCGAGAAAAATGAGACTTGATGTGTCTGGACAAGAATTACAAAGTGAACATTTATTTGTGTAACAATTTTGCACAAATCATTCAATCGTTGAATCGTTCAATCATTAAAAACAAAATATCTGCCACATTTGGCTGGCTACCTGTTGGTTGTTATATGGGAAACAGTTTTGCAAGTTGTTGCTTTAAATAACACTTTTCTCTTTCTTTTTGATGGAACAAATACAACATGCATACATATATATATGTATCTATACTAATAAAAGGCAAAGTCCTCAATGACTGACTCACTGACTCACTCACTGACTCATCACTAATTCTCCAACTTCCCGTGTAGGTATAAAGGCTGAAATTTGGCAGTCTTATTCCTTACAGCTTACTTACCAAAGTTAAGCAGGTTTCATTTCAAAATTCTACACGTAACGGTCATAACGGTCGATAACGGTCGACAACGTCCGCAATGTTGACCTTTCTTATTTATGGCCCCATCTTGACAAAATTTTGTAGGCGGCTTCCCTGCGCTAACCGAAACCGATGTACTTACTTATTTCGATGGTATGACGCCACTGTCGGCCGCCATTTTGAACTTTCCAACGTCACCAATTTTCCAACTTCCCGTGTAGGTAGAAGACTGACCCTGTCTTCATTAAATTTGGTAGGTGGCTTCCCTGCGCTAACCAAAACCGAAGTACATACTTATTTCGGTGGTATGACGCCACTGTCGGCCGCCATATTGAACTTTCCAACGT
>JANRMT010062843.1:9861297-9894575 GCA_026402145.1 Polypterus bichir lapradei | reverse complement strand
CCACGGAGGCAGCTGATTCTATTACGCCACGGAGGCAGTCATAATAAACGGGTGTCTATGTCGCATGTTAAGGCGGCTTTTTGTTTCTGCAGTTATATTTTTGAATAAAAGTGCAATTGTTGTGTTATATTTGTACCTTCTGTGAAAATGTTTCTTTGATATTTGGACTTCAGGCTTCATACATTATATAGTTTATGCCTACATTTTGTCATCTACTACTAGAATATAAAAAACATTTCTGTTTTAACAATGTGTTTACACAGATTACTGTAGAAACAGAACAGACATGAAATGCGTGTGTTCCAAATAACGATCTATTATTTCCACTCTAAAACTTCACTTCACTCCCAGATACTCAATCTAGGCATGTGCTGAGAGAAGTTCGTGCACGTTCTAAATTGGTGGGAGGATGGAATAACCAGCTGCTTCTAGCTTCTCTTTATCAGCATATTTAGAGGACAAAGGACGCTGGCAGATAGGTGTGAAGGGATTTAAGAAGCGATTTAAGGTGGGACGGATATACGAGTTTTTTCGTAGGCTCTGGTAATTCTAGTGTTAATCAAGAAACGATCCATTTCTCATCCACGATGCTACTTGCTTCAGTTTCAGCAACACACATATAGTAAAAAAACATGTTTACCGCAGTGCATTATGGGTTACGCAGGGAATTCCTAATGACGTATTCGAAATTCCGCAAGATGGTACATTTCCAAAGAAGTAAATATTACCAATGTTGTCGGGAAAAAATAATTGCGTCCAAGTGAAGATTTTTATAGATCTATACTAATAAAAGGCAAAGCCCTCACTGACTGACTGACTGACTCACTCACTACTAATTCTCCAACTTCCCGTGTAGGTAGAAGGCTGAAATTTAGCAGGCTCATTCCTTACACCTTATGTACAAAAGTTAAGCAGGTTTCATTCGAAATTCTACACTTAACGGTCATAACAGTCGACAACGTCTGCCATGTTGAACTTTCTTATTTATGGCCCCATCTTCACGAAATTTGGTAGGCGGCTTCCCTGCACTAACCGAAACCAATGTACGTACTTATTTCGGTGGTATGACGCCACTGTCGGCCACCATATTGAACTTTCCAACGGTCTTTGTTACTTATGGGCCTATCTTCAAGAAATTTGGTACGCGGGTTCCCAACGCTAACTGAATCCTACTTACGTACATATATACGTCCATAGCCTGCAGCTCGGTCACCGTGTGAGGCGGCGTTGGGTCCCCCATCCCAACACCTCCCACGTTGTTGGCTGCCTGCCTATATAAGGCCATCTGTCGCTCGCGTCTCTACATTCCCTTCTTTGCTTTGCCACAGGATTCACGTCTCCCTGCTGATAATTACAGCCTTTTTATTTAATCCACAGCTTCTCCACTGTTTTATTGTTCGTTTATTACAATTATAGTTATTGTATAGGTATTTTAGACTTACTTTACATTGTTCAGGTACCCATTTCCTTTATCGTTCCAACCGTACCCCATTAACATGTCTATCAAGGTGATCACCATCGATCAAAGAACTGTCACTTACCGAGTGGTTTCCATGCCCGGAGATGGCGCATGCCTTTTTCATTCTCTGTGTTACATACTGCACGGCCATATCAGGCTCAATCTTGATATCCAGAGGAACATTGTCTCTTATGTATTGAATGACTGGGACAGGTTCAAGGTGTGGACTGATGACAGTACAGGAGATAATTATACTACACAGGAGCACTATAAGAGTGAAATGCTTAAGCCCTTCACCTATGGTTCTGCATGTGAGTTGATGGCTGCCGCTGAATTGTTCAGTTGTCACTTTCAAGTGTACCGAAATGGCCAAATATTTTACACCTTTGGACAACCGCCAATGCCTCTTAAACATCTTAGATTCACAGGTGACGATTTCAGCAGTGGACACTTTGATGTTTATGAATGTTTAAACTCTCAAAAGCTGGATGTGAAGTTATCGATGAAACCGGTTGTGTGCTTCCAACGCTTGACAGATGCTGAATGTCACTTCAACACAAGTCCTGCAAATACTGTCGTAATTGAAACAAACCATGAAACTCAAACCGATTATGACAGCAGTAATCCAAGCTGTGAGATTTGAGACAAGATTACTTTTCACATGGCCACTGTACGTTGCATGCTCAAGAGTAAGTTCAGCATATAACTTGGTCATATTACAACCGGAGGGCCGAACTGACAATGTGGTATACAAAGAGATCCTTAAATAATTATTGGTATATTTTCCCTCAGTTTAAAAAGGTTTAATTTTCTTCTAAATAAAAATTTTAAGGCAGTACTTTGTCGGTGCGAAGCGCGGGTATTTTGCTAGTATTTTATAAAATTTGGAAACCGTTAGAATGTTTTCTTCTTTATTTTTAGTAAACTGACATCACGAAACCAACTTGTTATATATGACAAATTCTCTAATCAAAAACAATCAACAGACAGCTCATCAAAATTGATGTTGTCACGCAATAAATTTCTTAACTCCTCAATATATCAAAACCTACGCGAAATCGCAAATTTCAGGAAAGATTAACTGCCTAACAAGCTTTATGTGGTGAAAACATTTGTATTGTAAGTAAAATGGCCGCATTTTTATGTAGAAACAATTAATTTTATTATCGTTATTAAAGTTATCGATTATAATGAAAAATCATCAGATTACATTTTAATGTCGGCATGAAAAACAAATGACTGCATCTCCAAGCGTGTAAATAGTAGGGTAAAATACTTATGTAAGACCGTAAGAGTGCTTCCCCTTTGAAAAATTGTAAACAATATTGAAGACCAATGTGAGACATGAACATGCCTAAGTAGACTGTTTCCGCATGAAGTGCGTACCCAAGTGTTTAAAATTTGAAAGTAGTGGTAAAAATGTGCCCTGCACAGCACATATAATTCTTTTTTATCCAGAAAATTGCACTTGTCCGCGGACAACTGAAACCAGAAAAACACGCTTGTGCGACGGTCAATTTACCCGTGTCGGACGAGTCGGGCGTTGGATTTCCGCACCCCTGCCACAAAGTGTTACAGATACTGTGACAGTCGGGTATAAAATAGTTGAGCATTTAGTTGTGTTTTCTAGATTTAAAAATTGCATTTTTTTTTTTTGCAAAAACTTAGTATCCAACGCATCTGTTTTCTGATAAAACGAGACGCAATATAAGTAGAATCTGTCCTGTGCTTAGTCTGCTTCATAATGTTAAGTATTATTAGTATGTTAAGTATTATTGGTGTAGAGTTTTGTTATTCACTGTATAATGCTGCAAACAGGCACTGTATATAAAACTTAAATGATGGTTTTATTGGTTAGGAGTGTCCACATCAAAATTGACAACTCTGCTTTCAAATTGATTATTTTGCCAGAGCAATGTTATTTTTGGTTTTGTCTAATGAAGATCACATATTTCTATCCCAATTCATTATTTTAATATTCCATATACTCTAATAAAAATTTGTTCAATGGGATATAGCTCAATCGGATAGATATTCTTTTGAAACTGCATGTGTGAGCAATAGATTTTCAGAAATTTGTGTCCTCAACAGGAGTATGTGCAAATAAATTTAAAGAATGTATTATTACTTTTCTAGGGTGGCTAACTAAAAAAAAATCCTTAATTGCCAAAATTTCTTAAAATAAATACATTGCATTTTGGAATAATCTCTTCAATTATATAAAATGACTAAGTATCAAAAATTGTCAATTGACTGGACATAAAACTAGTATGCATTTATTCGAAAAAAAAAAATTCTATTGTATATATAAGGATGGGTACTTTTCAAATATCTATACAGCCAAGGAGGCTACAATGATGACGATGATGTTGTAGGCACAGGAAGCTAGACAGGATTATGCAGCACCGCCTGTAAAAAGCCCATGGAAGGCCGAGCCAAGTGTACATTTAATGAGATTGTAGATGAACATGCAACGGCATCAAAGACAGCAGTTCCAGTAGCTGCTGCCATACAGCTGGAAACATACCTAGGGGAAGCCACAGTTCCTCGTTCATACAGTCTACTTAATTACTGATCCATTAACAAAATGTGGTTCCTCAATTTGTCTCACATGTCACAGAAATACCTTTTAGCTCCATGTAGTAGTATAGAGAGTGAGAGATTATTTATTGCACTGTCACATTATATTAATGAAACCAAAAACAAGCTTACAGATGAAAATACAGAGAAGCTTCTGTTCATCCAAAGGAACCCGCCACTTACTTTTCCAAAAGAGTCACAGACCTATCCAGTGGCAGATTCACAGTATAAAAATGTGACACCATCCATTTCTTTCTAATAAAGCTACTGTTATTAGTACTCAGTAGCTACAGTCTTCATATATTTGTTGGTATCAGCAGTAGAACAGTATTGGTGTATCCCTATTTGAGAATGCACTCAATTAGCTGTTAGAATGCGCTCACTACTGTATTTTCAGTTTTAAAGTCTCAAGGTTACCCAAGCTAAGTCTGATAAAGTTATACGTGTCCCACAAACCTGAAACAGCACACAAACATTATAAACAATTTGTTCCGTTCATTATAATTAAGCTTGCAATTATGAGCTAAAACTTTCCCACAGAGCCCAAACAAAGAGGTCAAGTTAACAACATACTTTAAACTGACCCTCCATGACAGAGTAGAGCTATTTGAGTGAATGTAGCCTATGACACTGCAGCATTGATCCTAAATAAGCAGGATAATGAAGTGGAATAAGAAACAAACAAATGGGACAGTGCTTGGTACGCAGAACATTTGCATTGTTGAAATCTAATTAGTAAGTAACTTCAAAAACAAAACAAAAAAAATCAATAAACAAAGATGTATTTAGAGAGTAATCAAATGAGCCCTGGCCTTTTTCTTCACTTAATACATCAATAAAATAACATCACATTCACCAATATTATTTTAACAGTATAGCAGTCTTAAAACATACCAATGATATCATATTTAAATTTGAAGTACAAACTAGTAAAACAAGTTGCATGCAATGTGGTTTGAAACATGCTGTGTATGTGTGCACCAACAGGGTAGCTGGTGTCTAAATATATGATGCTAGCTACCTTTATCATTATGCTACAGTGCATCAGGAAAGTACTCACAGCGCATCACTTTTTCCACATTTTGTTATGTTACCAGCCTTATTCCAAAATGGATTAAATTCATTTTTTTCCTCAGAATTCTACACACAACACTACATAATGACAACGTGAAAAAAGTTTACTTGAGGTTTTTGCAAATTTATTAAAAATAAAAAAACTGAGAAATCACATGTACATAAGTATTCACAGCCTTTGTTCAATACTTTGTTGATGCACCTTTGGCAGCAATTACAGCCTCAAGTCTTTTTGAATATGATGCCACAAGCTTGGCACATCTATCCTTGGTCAGTTTCGCCCATTCCTCTTTGCAGCACTTCTCAAGCTCCATCAGGTTGGATGGGAAGCGTCGGTGCACAGCCATTTTAAGATCTCTCTAGAGATGTTCAATCGGATTCAAGTCTGGGGTCTGGCTGGGCCACTCGAGGACATTCAGAGCTGTCCTGGAGCCACTCCTTTGATATCTTGGCTGTGTGCTTAGGGTCGGTGTCCTGCTGAAAGATGAACCGTCACCCCAGTCTGAGGTCAAGAGCGCTCTGGAGCAGGTTTTCATCACAGGATGTCTCCGTACATTCCTGCAGTCATTTTTCCCTTTATCCTGACTAGTCTCCCAGTTCCTGCCACTGAAAAACATCCCCACAGCATGATGCTGCCACCACCATGCTTCACTGTAGGGATGGTATTGGCCTGGTGAAGAGCGGTGTCTGGTTTCCTCCAAACATGATGCCTGGCATTCACACCAAAGAGTTCAATCTTTTTCTCAACAGACCAGAGAATTTTGTTTCTCATGGTCTGAGAGTCCTTCAGGTGTATTTTGGCAAACTCCAGGTGGGCTGCCATGTGCCTTTTACGAAGGAGTGGCTTCCGTCTGGCCACTCTACCATACAGGCCTGATTGCTGCAGAGATGGTTGTCCATCTGGAAGGTTCTCCTCTCTCCACAGAGGACCTCTGGAGCTCTGACAGAGTGACCATTGGGTTCTTGGTCACCTCCCTGACTAAGGCCCTTCTCCACCGATCGCTCAGTTTAGATAGCCGGCCAGCTCTAGGAAGAGTCTTGGTGGTTTCGAACTTCTTCCACTTACGGATGATGGAGGCCACTGTGCTCACTGGGACCTTCAAAGCAGCAGAATCTTTTCTGTAACCTTCCCCAGATTTGTGCCTTTAGACAATCCTGTCTCGGAAGTCTACAGACAATTCCTTTGACTTCATGCTTGGTTTGTGCTCTGACATGAACTGTCAACTGTGGGACCTTATATAGACAGGTGTGTGCCTTTCCAAATCATGTCCAATCAACTAAATTTACCACAAGTGGACTCCAGTTAAGCTGCAGAAACATCTCAAGGATGATCAGGGGAAACAGGATGCACCTGAGCTCAATTTTGAGCTTCAAGGCAAAGGCTGTGAATACTTATGTACATGCGATTGCAAAGTTTTTTTTATTTTTAATAAATTTGCAAAAACCTCAAGAAAACTTTTTTCACGTTGTCATTATGGGATGTTGTGTGTAGAGTTCTGAGGAAAAAAATTAATTTAATCCATTTTGGAATAAGGCTGTAACATAAAATGTGGAAAAAGTGATGCACTGTGAATACTTTCCGGATGCATTGTATATGATGAATTCTCATTTTGACATAATTGTTAACTAATATTTCATTGAAGGTCTGCCTTTTCAAGCTCAATTTCATTGGTTGAACAAAAACAATTTAAACAAAAACTTCAAAAACAATATGCAGTAAAATACAAACGAATTTAGCAACAAACAAGCAATAGGTAACACACAACTTAAGCTAAAAACAAACCCAACAAGCAAAAATCTGGCTAACAATGATAACCTCACAAGTAAATTTTAAGTAAGTAAACTACTTATCACCTATACAATAAATATGAACGATGACTGGAACAGTTATAAATGTGCTTTCTGCACTAAAACACAAAGAAAAGTGGGACAAGATGTGTCAATATAAACCAAATATACATCATAATTTAAAATCACATAAAGGTGGTTACCAGAAACGTGGTATTATTGTAACAATGTACGTATTGGTGTATAAGGATGTATCCTCAGGTTCATGCACTAAATAATCACTTAATATAGACATAACATGACCCTTTCAGGAGTATAACTCCTGTAATATTTAAATGTCTTCTGCAAAAGCTTGCAGACTAATAGCCTGCTGAAAACTGTAGGACAACATTTGGTGATGGTGCCAAGTATTAACGTTGGATTTTTAAGTTAACACCACAATACATCCCCTGTGTTATTATATGACATTATCAAGAAGATATAATCTACTAAATAGTGCACCTGTATGATGCAGTTTATCCGGGAGTAAGAAGGGTTAAGCTGTTGTTATTGAGGTAGTTTCAAAGAAAGGAGCAGTCAGTTTCACCAACAGTGCAAGTTCATCTATATATACTTACGTCGTAAACGCCAAGAATTGCCATTTGTCTTTGTTTTGAAATGCATCCGGATTTCTCGAGGACTCCAGTGCCACGAGCTATCAGTCTTTGTCTAAATAAACAGTTCCAACCTCTCTCTTCAGGAGCGTCCACCAGTGCGTCCTAATACCTCTTTGTTTATCTAGCTTCCTTAAGGGCGCCAGCTAGCACCGTTTTTCTTCTTCAAAACATGGTGTTTTCCGTCCGTCTTTGATTAGTGTTTCTAATACCTTCGTATTACCCTGTAGCTACACTGTCACTTGCATTCATAAACTCTCACATCCTAGCAGAGAACTACGCCCCGAAAAAGAGTGTCCGACATGCACCGATCCCCTGAAATTCAAATCGGCCCCCCCCGCCTCACTAGCATCTCCAGGCCCGAATCAATACATGGTAAACAAAACATGTAATATATGGCGAAACGGTAAATCACGATGCAAACATAAGTTTATGTGCGAAATGAAGCAAGGTACCCGCTGCTCAAGTACCAGATAGTTATAACCCCGAGTTCTCGATACCCCATGAAGTCCTACCTTTCGATAGTGCTTCCCGATCCAAACTCGCACCGACTCCATTTGAGAAACGGTTTCCGAGCTTTCCCAAAACTTGGCCACCGGCCCACCATCTTTCTTCCTGACGGCTCCCAGAGCTGAAGTGCCGCCGCTCGTTTGTCCTCCTGACGGTGTCGAGCCCCCCGAACCCGTTCCCCCAGCTGCTGTAGCCGCTGTCGCCATTGTTCAAGCTTTCCGTACGTCCGCGTGCCTTCCGCGCGCAGTAACTCTTCAGGCCGACGCTGCACAACTCTCGCGAGACTATAGGCTCTGTAGGAGGTACTGGGAATTGTAGTCCAGGTGAATTTAGTTCTTTCACTGTGCTCAAGAAAGTTATACAGTAATTTACGTCGTAATGATGATTATTATTCAGAAATATGTTACTCCCATTAATGTGTTTCGTTAATTAAAAAAATATATTTGTGGATGGCACATGCCATACAATTGTCAAAGTGTTACATTGCACTTTATAACATTTTCACTCTAAATCCAATTCATAGTCGTGATGGAGTGTGTAACTTATCTGAAACATGTCATCAGTCTTTCATTTGTGCACACATTCACACTCAACCAACCAACCAAGCATTATCCAACCCGCTATATCCTAATTACAGTGTCACGGGGGTCTGCTGGAGCCAATCCCAGCCCATTCACACTCATATGGGACCAATTTACCTAACCACAAAGTGGAACAAATACTGGCGTACCTGTTAAATAGCAAATTAGGCACAACAAGAACATACAAAATCTGAACTTTGGCACTGCATTTGTGAACCAGCATTGCTATGAAGGGAAGATCCGGTCAAAATAATATTAGACATTTAGGAAGAATCAACAACAACAACAAAATGTATTTATATAGCACATTTTCATACAAATAATGTAGCTCATACTGCTTTACATGATGAAGAAAGAGAAAAAAGACAAAGTAAGAATTAAAATCAGAGAACACTAATTAACATAGAATAAAAGTAAGGTCCGATGGCCAGGGAGGACAGAAAAAACAAAAAAAAATTCCAGATGACTGGAGAAAAAATAAAATCTGCAGGGGCTCCAGGCCATGAGACTGCCCAGCCCCCTCTAGGCATTCTTCCTAACATAAATGATCAGTCCTCATTGTATTCAGGGTTCTCATGGAAGAACTTGATGATGAGGGTCATGTGGACTTCTGGCCTTTAATCCATCAATATAGGGACATCATGGTGCTTTGATTAGGTGGTGGTGGCGCAGGTCGCCACCACAGAAAACCGGAAAAAGAACAGAAGAGAGAGTAGGGGTTAATATGGATTTTGGAGCCACCATGAATAGTAGTAATAATAATTAACTGAATATGCAGAGCATCAGGATTAAATTAAAAGGAAGTTATGAGAAAGCCATGTTAAAGTAATGTGATTTTAGCAGTTTTTTAAAGTGCTTCACCGTATCAGCCTTGTGAATTCCTATTGGCAGACTATTCCACATTTTATGTTCATAACAGCAGAAGGGCGCCTCAGCACTTCTTTTAAGTTTAGTTCTTGGAATTCTAAGCAGACACTCATTTGAAGATCTAAGGTTATGATCTGGAATATAAGATGTCAGACACTCCGATATATAAGATGGAGCGAGATTATTTAAGGCTTTGTAAACTATAAGCAGTATTTTAAAGTCAATTCTGAATGACACAGGTAACCAGTGTAGTGACATCAAAACTGGAGAAATCTGCTCAGATTTTCTTTTCCCAGTTAGGATTCTAGCATCTGCATTCTGCACTAGTTGAAGTCAATTTATGTCTTTTTTGGGTAGTCCTGAGAGGAGTGTGTTACAGAAATCTAGTCGACTGAAAACAAAAACATGAACTAATTTCTCAGCATCATTCAATGATATAAGAAGTCTAACTTTTGCTATATTTCTTAAGTGAAAAAATGCTGTCCTAGTGATCTGATTAATATGCAATTTAAAATTCAGGTCACAGTCAACAGTTACTCCTAAATTCTTTACCTCCATCCGTCTTGACTTTTAATCCTAATGCATCAAGTTTATTTCTAATAACCTCATTATATCCATTATTGCCAATCACTAAAATTTCTGGTTTTTCTTTATTTAGCTTGAGAAAATTGCTACTCATCCACTCAGAAACACAAGTAAGACATTGTGTTAGTGAAACAACAGAGTCGGGGTCATCAGGTGCTATTGATAAATCACCTGGAGTAGAAGATAAACGCACAGCCTACAACATAACACTTTAAATTTCCAAAAGTATTTGGTTTCGCATCAAAGATCGACTCAGAATATGGAAGTTAACAGTGTTTTCTTTACCCAGGCAGCATTTATTTCTCAGCATGTCCCCACTTGCATTCCAAGTAGTAAACTTGGAGCTGCAATTTGCAAAAAGTACAAAAACTCCACTGTTTTAAAGGGGAATTCTTTTGGGACAAGTGACTAATTGGGCTTTTGGCTGTAAAGATGTTTGTTCTTTGTAATAGATTTGTATGTGAATCCTGCTGCTCATATATATTCATATGTCTGAATCGCAATCTTATTATTTGGATGGTTACCTACACCTGATGAGCCCCAATTAGGGCAACATACGTGTCATGTAGTCTTTGTATTATTTGGCATGTACTGTATCTCACACACACACTCACACACACACACACACACACACACACATATATACTTTATATATGTATATACATATATATACACACACACACACACACACATATATATAGAGAGACCAGATACCTAAATAACCAATTACAACATAGAGTCTAATTCATATGTTAATTGTTGACCTACCATCTTCAGAATAAACACATACTCTTGTTATATACAGTGTGTAACTTGTTTCCCAGATTATTGAAGACACAAAAGCCCAAAGCCACTTTCACAACTGCACAAATATTTAGTGGGTAAACAGTTATTTTGTATACCAGTGACTTCCAGGAAAGACTGGATAGCAACCAAGGAAGACTGAGAATGCTGGAAAGACAGTTGACCTCCAGGAAAGACTGGGATGGGCGTGTGAGGCTAGCAACCTCAGCCGTAGCACTCTTAAGAGGGCTCCAGCAAAACTACGCAATGCAGAGATGAGCAATACCCCTGGAATGTGTCAAGAGGGGGGGAGGATGAGAGACTCAACAGAATGGATATAATAGTAATATTACTACTGAGGAAGGAAATCAAGACTCTAATCAGGCAGTTTAAAATAGCATATACTCATGAAAAGGAGGTAAAGATCTGACTAAGGGACTTTGAGGGCAATGGTGCAGATTAAGAAGGTCTGAAAGGTTGCAGAAACTGAGGAAGAAGAAAGATGTCAGGCGAGTACAATTTATAAAAGACCCATATGTGTTCACTAATACCCTGTTGGGTGAGGCAAGATCTGGAAAGTTGATCAGCCCTAATGAAATTCTGGAGACATTCCTCAAAGAGAGTCACATCAATACCTATAGGGATCAGACTCTGAGTGCTCACCCAAAATTAGATAGAAGCGAACCAAACCCCCAGATAAAGTACTCGATATTAGGGCATGACCATGGAGAGAAGTGCAAGGCATAGTACAGAAGGTCAGATCAGCATCAGCCCTGGGACCAAGTGGCATTCCTTATAAAGTATATAAGAGATGCCCAAAGCTCCTCCGCAGACAATTGGAACTTTAGAAGAAAGTGTTGGGTAAGACGTATGATTCCATCATCCTGGAAAAAGGCAGATGGCTGCTTTCTACCAAGGAAACTGACTATTTGGAGATCAGCAAGTTCCATAACATTTCTCTCCTGAGTGTTGAAGGTAAGATCTTTTTCTCTGTCTTGGTCAAAAGGTTGACCACTTATATGGTGAAGAACAACTACATCGACACATCAGTTCATGAAGGTGGAATTCCTGGCTCCACTGGGCACTTGGAGCATATGGATGTCCTTAACTAGCTTACCCATGAAGCAAAGGAAAGCAAAGGTAATCTAGTAGTAGTCTGGCTTGATTTGGCCAATGCATTTGGATCAATTCCACATGACCTTATTAAAATGGCTATGAAACACTACCATATTCTCACTCATATCTGGGGTATGATCACTAAATACATTGAGGGATTCAAGATACGATTCAAGACAGCTCACTGCATTACCCAGTGGCAGGATCTGGAAAAGGGCATTTGTACTATCTCCCCCATCTTGTTTATCGTTGGAATGAATCTGCTTATAACAGCAGCAGGGAGGGAATCCAGGGTGCTAATAATGAAGTTTGGCACATGCAGGCCTTCAATAAGAAGCTTTATGGATGACCTAACCATAACAACTTCATTCCATATACAAACAAGAAGGGTTCTGGATGCACTCGACGACTTGGTAATGTGGGCAAGAATGAAGTTTAAACTGTAATGGGAAATTCGCCAGCAAATTCCAGCTAAATGTCCAGGGGGAGGTTATACCATCAATTGAGGAAAACTCAATTAAATGTCTAGGGAAGTGATATGACACCTCTCTTACTGACAAAATCAATGTAACCAGACACAGAAACAGGTGGATAAATGGCTAAGGAAGACAGAGGCATCAGGTTTATGGGGAAAATACAAGGCCTGGCTCTTCCAGCATGGTCTGTTACCAAGACTGGTTTGGCTACTGACAATTTATGAAATGCCAATAACAGCAGTAGAAGGAATAGAGAGGTGAGTAAATAAACATTTTTGTAGATGGCTTGGAATTCCACCAAGCTTTTTGTCAGCAGGGCTATATATCAGGTCTGGTTATTTATAGCTGCCCTTATCATCAGTCATTGAGGAATTCAAGGTGGCAAAGTGAAATGCTGTGTTGAGGTATAGATGTAATGCAGAGTTGATGTATAGATAATCTAGCGACAGAAAAGTCAGAGGTGCAGGCATCACCACACAATGGTTCCACAGGTGGAAAGTATGCTGAAGCTAAAGGACATCATTGGGAACCTGTGCTTGGGCAGGCAAGGATTTGGAGCTACCCATTTCCAGCAATGGGGAAAAGCAGACCAAAATCAAATGAGAGATACGATCCAAGCTGAGGTCCGTTACCTAGTAGAGGAAGGGCAAAGGGCAAGGGCTCGAATCACCAGGAACCTGGACGAAGTGGGACCTCCCAAAATGGAAGATCATATGGCCAGAAGTTTGGAGGGTGGATCGATTTCCGGCTCCGATCAGTGTACGATACCCTGCCAACACCAACTAACATGCAAAACTAGGGAATGAAGAAGGACCCACTGTGCAAGCTATGCAGGGAGCGAGACATGCTGGAACACATATTGGCGAGGTGCAAGATCGTGCTTAGCCAGGGAAGATATTGATGGTACCAAGACAAGGTTATTAGGGCACTGGCAGTATGTATAGCACCCAGACTTTATATTGACTTCCCGAAATTATTAGATCAGCTGACTCCAGTCAACTTTTTTAACTTAACCTGATATTTTGGCTCCTCTTTCAGTCTTTCTTCCTGTTCAGATCCTCAATATAATTTGTATGTGCATTATATCACAAATTATGTTATTTTCTAGGCTTTTCTTTTAGTAATTAATTTAGTATTTTACTGTGGTTTAATGTCTTTTATACTGTTTAATGATTTTTTATATCCTGTATCTATGTGTTTTAGTGTTCTATTCAGGAATCATTTGTATTTAATGTTACCTATACTTGCTGACGCTATGAAGCACCTTGAGCATGGGACAGGTACTATATAAATAAAATGTATTATGATTATTATTATAAGTGCTTGGAGAACGGAAAGAAATATATATCTCTAGGGGTGGAAATTCTCTATTTTAGGCTGATTTAACACATAAATACTGCTAGCCCCTTTTGGAATTTTTTTTTTTGCTAAATGTACTTCCATGAGAGCACAAAAAGAAAAATTTTGATGAGAATGGACCTGAAGAAGAGAAGTTAGTCAGTAGCCTAGCCAAGTATGTTCACAGAAGTCAGTTTGATCTGTTGTCAAGACTAATGCACAACCCAGAAATCAAAGTTGAGAAATTTAAAGGACTAAGTCTGTTGCCAGTAAAACTCTAATCAAACATTCTGTGCCAAAGAGCTTAAAAATAATAAAAAAAAAAACATTAAATCAAAACCATATCATTACACATAATCAATGATATGTGCATAAAATCTTTGGTGTCTAAACATATTCTTGATAGTTTGGATATAACAAAATAAGAAATCTTCACATTTGTTCTAAACTTCCTAATCAAGAAAATGTATTACAATTACATTTGATGTATTTATGTTTGGGTTAGGCACATTCAAGGAACCTTTTCTGATTTTATTTATGTAAACATTATTGAGTGTGATTGTAGATTGAAATTCACTATGGTCTATAAAGTCTCCATAATAAAAATATGATGGTTTCTCATGTTCATTATACCAAACACCTAAAGATTGAAATAACCTTTTACATGTTTCCAGTTTCCACTCTTGTTCTTTTGTAACAGGTTAACAAACAGTGCATATTTTTGTGACTATGGAAAATTTGTTCAGATACTAAAGATTTTTTTTAACTTAACGTAATTGCTACAAATATCTCTTGGTGTTACATTCATGCACTAATAAGGCACATAGAATTAAGCAACACAATATATAATAAATGACACCATTACAACATTATATAGTTTAAAGACAGATTTATATAGTTAAGTAGAATTTTATTACTGCCTTGTAATATAAAGTGGCCTTGTAGATTTTAAGTGTTTGGTCGTGTAACACAGCAATACAGTTGCTTTAAGACAACCTTTTATTGAGATTGAACAGTGTGATACAGAAGCTAATTCATTAAAACCAAACTAGATTTATTTACACTTGTCATGTATTAGATTATTTCTGCACGCTTCAGTGCATTATTTATGCTACTTGTGCTCTAGATTTTCTTGGATCCCTTCTCTCATTTGACTCTAAAAAATCATTTGATCATCTAAGCTATTTAACTTTTGGATGGTCCTGGAGCAATGGGCTTTGAGGACAATTTCATTAAAATTAACATTTTGAACTTTTAACGCCAGTTTCCCCATTTCTGGCCCAGGTTAGGCTGCAGCCTCAGGCAGTATTAGGTGAACTGATTGGATGGCGGTGAGGTTTATTAGGACACACCAGTGGAGATCCTGGCCTGCTCATTTGAAGGCCTCATGCCCTCTTCACTGTAATCGTGATTCCATATCATGACAACAGCAAGCAGTTACACAGAAGCGCACCATGACTGACAGGAAAAGAATGCTGACAGGATAGGTTGTGTAAATGTGAGGCACATTGTACAGACCAACTGAAAGTTAGATTCTAAGTGAAACAGAAAAGGTCAAGCATGTGGTATGTCTGTAAGGAAAAGACCCATGATGACATCGAATGGAAGTGAAGGACATTGCAGCAACCTCAACCTGGGATACTGTGTTTTGCGACAGGCTCAGGCACCACCTCTTTTTGAGGACTGTAAGTGTAAGTTTTATTAGGTAGAACTTATTTTCCCATCACTTTGCAAAACTTGCAGCCTTCTATCTCCATCCATCCATCCATTATCCAACCAGCTACATCCTAACTACAGGGTCATGGGGGTCTGCTGGAGCCAATCCCAGCCAACACAGGGCGCAAGGCAGGAAACAAACCCCGGGCAGGGTGCCAGCCCACCGCAGGGCGCACTACACACACGCACACACACCCACACACCAAGCACACACTCGGGACAATTTAGGATCACCAATGCACCAAACCTGCATGTCTTTGGACTGTGGGAGGAAACCAGAGCACCCGGAGGAAACCCATGCAGACATGGGGAGAACATGCAAACTCCACGCAGGGAGGACCCGGGAAGCAAACCTGGGTCTCCTAACTGCGAGGCAATTCTATCTCTCTTTATGCAAATAATATTTTTAAAATTTAAATAATGTAAAAACTATTCTGAAGTAATGAATTTTGTTCTATTTTTGGATGTATGATTAATTGATCTAAATCTGTCTTACTCCCTCCCAGCAATCTCTGCTGATCAGTTGACCTCTATATTAATATTTTTATTGTTTCTAATTTTGGTTAATTTTGTATTGACAATAATCCATCCATCCATCCATTATCCAACCCACTACAATAATTCATAAATTAAATTTGAGTTCTTCTCATATTTACCAACAACATGTTTTTAAAAAGTGATAAGTGATGGACCAAATTATACTTGTTCTTCCCAGCTCATTTTATAACTATAAAATAACTATATAACTATAAGCGCCTTGGGCATGGGAAAGATGATATATAAATAAAATGTATTATTATTAGTAGTATTAAAATGAAATTAGCTACCCGTGTAAACTTTATTTGTTCAATGACCCCATATCACATTCACCTCAATGGACAAATTTTAAATTTTAATTTCTGAAATTTATCTGAAGAGGCAGAGGATCCTTTTGGTTGTATGACCCTCTTACCTGCTCCACAGTTAATGCTGGGCTTTTTCATACAGGTTTCCAGTTATATATATATATATTTTTTTTTTTGTGCTATATCCATTTCTGGCTTATACAATCATTTAGATGCAGTCTTCTCAAGAGCCTTTCACACATTACCAGATATGTTGTTAGCAAACCTAAATTCAACATACTGTAGGATTCAGTTATGTGTCAGTGTAATTTTATATGTAATTTATGTTTTATTGTTGTTTTTGTTAATTTTCAGTTATTTTTCATGACTTTGTATTATTTCTATTGTTTTCATTTGAAATTCTGTAATTGTGTACTGTCCCTTTAAATATCCTAATGTTCGATGTGCTTTGTTGGCTGTTCCTCAAGAGGTGGAGCCACCCTAACATCACAACTTCTTAGTCGTTCCTCTGACTATTTAAATATACTGAGAAGGTTCAGAAGATGGAGATCATTCGCTTAGTTTGGAGTTTGTAGTTATCATTTTCTATTCGAATTTATGTTTCTTTTAAAGTTCTTTTTCTGCTCTATTCTTGAATTATTCTACTGGCATGCAAAGGAGGCCCAGCCTGGCCTATGTAGCCAGAGGCCTCACACCCCTTTCACCATGTGCAAGACTCCATATCATAGCAGCTTTATTTTGCCTTATTCATAACTTCATCCATCCATTATCCAACCCGCAATATCCTAACTACAGGGTCACGGGGGTCTGCTGGAGCCTATCCCAGCCAACACAGGGTGCAAGGTAGGAAACAAACCCTGGGCAGGGTGCCAGCCTACCGCAGTAGTCATAACTTACTGTTTAGAAATTTTGCACTTCATTGAAGGAAAATTAGCTAAGTTATGAAGTGATATAATCAGACTTTGACCTTTAACAATTTCTTTCTCTGTATTTGCTTCTGGCTTAGCAGATTCCCTTCATGGGCCAACCATAAGCTTATCAAGGAATCTCTTTATCACTTTATCACCACCATTTCCTTGTTTGACATTTTTGCCTCCTTCTTTTTCTGCTTTGTCCAAGTATGCTGTGCTTCATAAGCTCTAGGTTCCTCTGTATTTATAAACTCCAAAACACCCTCTTTATCTTCTTTTATCTTGTTTATCCCATTTTAAAGGTCCTATTTCTAATATCTGTTATTTAATCAAATCCTCTTGCATCTCTCCTGGTTATCAATATATGGATGAATGACCTCAACATCTCACGCAATTGCTTGTACAGTGATATTTTTTTCAGGAATATATGTCATTACTCCGGGTATTAAAGCCATCAATTCTTTCAGTTACCCAGGCTATACTATAAGCCATGCAAACTGGACTCTTTATTCTAATGATTGTTATCTTTCTGATTCTTACCATATGATGTTTTATTTTCCCTTCTCTGTTTGTATTTTGGAGTGGTAGTGTGGTTATCTTGCTGTATTCTCACAATGGTACTTGTTATTAATTTCAGTTAACTTTAATAAATAAAAATGATAACAAAAACAGCTGAAAGCCTGATCTTTCCTGGCTGTTTAACTCCAGCTGCATCTTGTTAACTATGTTTAACTGCCCCAGAATTACTAAATGTGCTTATTGTAAATAATTTTTTGCTGTTGTTAAAGTGCCCAAAACTGTAAATAGCTGACTTTTTAAGCGGGACCTCCCCTCTCCATTTAGCAAACTGATTCAAGTATGGACAATGCAATCTTTTCCCCATAATTTAGGACAGCTATTTCATATGAGTGTTGAATTTACGCAATGACAACATTTGTCCCATTTAAAATGTAGTTTAAATCTCTAAGCTTAGTAGAAGAACCATACAATAGATTGGGATTTCAATATTTCCTTTCAGAGATGACAGGCAATTTCTGTATATGGCCAGAGGCTGCAAATTTTCTCTATGGGGACATCAAGCATTAAGTTATTCTACATAGAAACAGGTAAAGAATAGAGGAATCTGCTCCTCGAAACAGTAGTGGCCTTTGGCAATAATCTTCAGCTAGAAGTAACATAATTGAAGCTATCAGACCCCTTCATCCTGAAGCTGTCTGCAGCTGTAAAGTCGGTGCATGTAGATGGTGCAGATGCAAGGCAACATGGTATTACTGTTTGTGTTAGTTAAAGTAAAACCTGACTAAAGCTGATGTCAGTTTATATGACATCTAGAAGGATGTCAAACTTGATGACTGCAGTTGCTGATCTTGTCATCTGAATTTGTCAAATTACACAACTAGAAATTGCTGACGATGTCAAATGGGAACTTCCCAGCATAGTTTAACATTTCCAAAAGTATTGTGAGTTTCTGTCTTTTTCTGACTGCCAGTCATTGGTTGCCTTACTGTATTCTTTGTCACTGTATTACATGTATCGTACTTCTGGATGAGTTCCGATTGGTTGTCAGCTCTCACATACAGAAAACTCATCGTTATGACTTAAGGCAAAATTAAACATGTTTGATTTTCATGGGTCGACTTGCAGACTGATTGGAATGAGTCATTGGGTATGTCAGACTACATGAGTGTCAGTCACATGATCACACTGTGACTGCCTCCTACTCACTCAGATTACATAAATGCAACTGAAAATTGCTGGAAATGTGGTGCAATGTGACAGGACCATGACACTGTGCCAGGACACATCAGGGGTTCAATCTAAATGCAGCCAATTGAAAATCCTTGGCTTTTTTTTGCCACAATGAAAAAACAGCAGATTTTGAAATGGCCACCAGAATCTAGAAGATGTGTGGAAAGGAAGTCTAGAACATAGGGGACAAAATCCAAAAGGTCACTGACCAAAGGATACCAAACAACACAAATGCAAACCAGAAATTAAAGTTAATATCCAACTTCCTAGTGTTATAGTCAGTGATGTTTATACATTTTTTTGTGCAAAGTTCTGCATGCCTTACTAAAATCTATATGTCTTTTTTATGGTTTTAAAACTCATGGATTTCAAATTTGATGTTTATTTTGGAGTTGAATGGCATATTGACAAAGTTGACAATTTATTAACATTTACTGTGATACTTTTTATGTTTATTTGTGGCAGATGCCATTTAGACCAATTTTATGCGTTATATCCATGGTAATTTTACCCAGAAGTCCTCAGAGTGTGCTTGCATGTGTCATTATCAAAGTGAGAATATAAAGGTTGACCCTGGCAATTCCAGGGTATCTGAGTCTGCAGATAATGCCCTTCAATTACAATTCTAAAAGTCTTTATTTTTAGTTTTCCAGTTAACAAATCCTTGTTCTTGTTCCTAACTGATTTTGATAAATCTTTTGTCTTTTGGTTTATCCCTGGCTTGTTTTTGACTAATGCATCTCCCATTCATTTTCAGTCCTCTTAGTGCCTCCTGTGAGTCAGCATACTAAGACTATTTTTTTGAGTAGCTAAATAATACAATGCATACAGTCTCAGAATTAAACACATACCTGATTGGTAGAGACAACACAATGCCATCTTAAATACTCCCTGGGCATTGATGTCATGTGCCACATTTCTGGCCATCACATGGTAGGATCCGTCATGACAATGATTTGATCACAACTACCGAATAATACACACTATGGGAGCACCCATGGTCAAAAAGAATAAACAAAATGACAGTAAAATAATGCTATACAATAAAAAATAATAAAATAATCCAAATAAGATTGTACATTTGTTAAAATCCTAAAATAATGACAGCACTTAGCCACAGATGAGAGGGGAACTACAGAGGTAGCCCAAAACATCTGTCTGTACAACTGAAGGGCCAATACCCATCTATGAGCACGTTGTTAATGGATGAGCAAATGGGATTTTCATCTGAATTATGTCTATCAATATGACCAAAAAGAATCAATCTCATAGAAAAGACCATGTATTTGAACACACAAATTAGAAATCAAAACCTTAAGACCATCAGAGTCTTATGAACTGGATTAAATTTCATTATGGAGCAAATCATGTAGGCTGTCTAGTGGCTTTATTCCAGTGAAACATCTAACAGTAAGCACAACACCAGCATTGGACGATGTCATGAAATACATGTCAAAAATAAGGTGAAATATAAATAAAGGTAAAATTTAAAAAACAAGCTATTAAAAATTATTTCAAACATAAACAAATAATAGGCATGCTGCGATTGGCCATATTGCTGAGCTTGCTTATAGCCAAAGACTGCTAAAAAGGTGAATTGCTTCTGTCTGCTTGAGGCGATTGGGTTGATTTATGAGTGGTGCCAAAGGACTCTCCCAAGAATATAGATTAACATATTATAGGAAAATATACTGTTTTATGAACTTTCTCCAGGTCTTTGTATATGGTGTCACATATGCACATTAAAGGATCACCTTCTGGACTCCTCTGATGTAAGTGATACCATCCTGGGACAGAAGGCTATACTGCTGCGAACAGTACTGTTTCTTCTTTTAATTGCAGCAGCAAAAAAATGCTTAGTTAGGGCACCTGACTCCTCCCTCCCGGATGGATCCCTATAAAAGCTTGGATGCCCTAGAGATAATTGTCTCAATCTGGACCTGAACTGCAAACAGGACAGAGCCTCCAACCAACACCAGCAATACCAAGCTGTTAGATTACAACAGCCAAGAAGACTTCCTTTTATTTCTGTTATCTTTGCTAATTTCTATAATTTCTATAATAGTTAATGTAGGATTAGTGTTGTATTATGTGTTAGTAGTTACAGAGAAGGAAACATTTTGCAACATTTATTTGTAAAGCAAATTTTCATACATAATATATACAGTAGCTCAAAGTGCCCTACCGAAAGTTAAAGAAAAAAATACAATTACAAAAAACAAGTAACCAACAGAAATGGTACAGCCTTTAGGCATGGATTAAATTGCTAACCTCATTTTTTAGGTCTCTAATGATTAAAAAGGTAAATCTGAGGCAGTGGTCAGATGGACAGGAAAATAAAAACTCCAGCTGTAAAGATGCCAGGGAAACAAAAGTCTGCATTCCACTAAACATAAATACAGGGTGGTCCAAATCTAATTATGCAGATCCAGATCATCTGGATGACTTTGATTTATGCGGGGACGATTCCAGTTCAGCGTGAAGACGATTCTTCATGTCGTCAGTTCGCACACTTCTCGATGATCCAGGATTTTTCGGGTGATTTTCTATGTAATAAACTTAATAAGTTATAGCGTAATGAAAATTGCATAATTAGATCTGGACCACCCTATATATGCTAAAGTAATTCCTTATTATTATTTCATGCATTCTCCTAGAAGAACAGAAGCAGCAGGTCTCATCACATGTTGGAGCATCCAGATTTCTTCCAAAACCACAGGCTACAGAAAACAATGAATAACAATGGTGCAAGATGTTGCAGCAGAAAGCAGGACAATAAAGAAAAGAAAAGTAAAGGTTACCTACTATTGCAAATCTATAAAGTAAAAGATATTGCAAAACATATTATAATCTATTGGAACTGGCACAAATAAGCAACTATGAAAACGCTAAATTCAAAAAGTGGGTTTTTAGGGTTTTTTTTTAAAAAGGTTTCACAATATTTGCCTGGCATATATTTATTGTAAAACATTCTAGACATTAAGTACATAACAGCAAAAGGTTGTATCGCCACTTCTTTTATACTTAGCTCTTTGAATGATGAGGAAACCAATGTCTGAGCATCTAACATTATGACTGGGGGTATAAGGAGGGAGACACTCCAAAATATAAGGAGGGGTAAAATTATTAGGAGTTTTATAAATCTCTCTATTATAATAAAAAAATCTAGGGAGACGAGACATTTTATCCTGCGACGAGACGTGATCTTTTGAAGAGAGACACTTTCACGCCCCGTGAGAAGAGAGTTTGTGCCAAGAGATTTAACCATGCCCAGGGCCAGAAATAAAAGATAAAAAGTAACTGACAAAGTAGAACGTCGTAAAGAAGTGAAAAACGTTGGCGCGATACACATGCAGAGCAGGTTAGAGATAAAGGAAGTACTAAAATTCGAAAGTCTCAAAAAAAATTGTAGTAACGATCGCATTAGCGCAAACAAATGGAAATTATTACCATAACGGAACAGAGAAAAGAGATCGAATATATTGTTCGGAATTAACATTAAGTCGGAGACTTGTAAATCGTCTAATTTGTGTTGCCATCAGGGAAAAGTAGTGTTTCTTCCCAATGAAGTGGCGTATCTGCGAGAATTAACAGATTGGTTGTTTGGTGAAAGTGAAATCACGCAAGAGAAAATTTCAAGCCCCGTGAGACAAGACTTTATACAAACAGATTTGGAAAAGTCCTGCCCACATCTAAAACATTTACAACCACGCACATGGTTCAATCATTTGTCATTTGTGTGAATGCTATTGTCAGACAAAGTTTGTGTAGAGAGACAGAAACGATATTCACTCACGGGCAGTTATATGTTGTGTTGTCACAATGTAATTCCAAACATGGAATCAAAATTCAATGCGATATTGATGAAAAGGTAAAAGTGAAAAGAGATCGAATATATGGACATAGGTGATATGACAGAAGTATGTAGATATTGTTTAGCTTTAAACTTTAAGTCAGAGATTTGTGTTGCCATCAGGGAAAAGTAGTGTTTCTTCCCAATTAAGAGGCATATCCGCGAGAATTGAAAGTTTTGTTGTTTGCAAGCGGCCGAGACGCAAAGTTGCTGGCGCATAGCGCAGGCTGGGGGGTTGGCAAGCAAAGTGAGCAGAGGGGAAAACCCCTTAGTGATAATTTTTAAAAAAAATCGGTTTTAAAATTAATCCTAAAGGACACAGGTAACCAATACAATGATGCTAATACAAGACCAATGTGATGGGCTCAGTTTTTCTTTTACTAGTTTACTTGCTACTGCATTCTGAACTAACTACAGCTAATTGATTTTTTCTTTGGTAGTTCTGTCAGAAGTATATTACAGCAATTTAGTCAGCTAAAAACAGAAGTGTGAATTAATTTTTCAGGATCTTGAGGTATGATAAGAAACCTAACCTTTGCAATATTTCTTAATTGAAAAAACACATTGTAGAAGTACACTTAATATGCGTTTAAAAGTTTAGATCCAAATCCACAATAAGTTAAATTACTTTTATTGTCACATTGCTTAACATGAAAGTACAAGTGAGAGAAAAAACTTGTGTGCAAATCCTACAGTATAGTAGAGCAATATTAACAAAATAGAGTATACACATAATAAATACATTTAAATATGAATTAACCTGTCACACACTGTGCAAAAATAAACACATTATGTTATTTCACACATTACATAAGTAAATACTTAGACATAATTAAATTCATACTCTATACAATACATACTAACAACACAAAAAAATGTGGTGCAATGTATCAGCAGCATGGATGTGTACCTTATGGGACAGCTTGCTAATAATGGTTAGTACCAGTCACTGTGCAGCGTTCATCATCCTAACAGCTTGATAGAAGAAGCTGCTCTAAAGCTTGCTGGTCCGATATGTAATGCTATGGTATCATCTGCCTGAAGGAAAGAGTGACAGCAGTTCATGATATGCATGACTGTGGTCATTAATAATGTTACTGGCTTTTCTCATACACCGCCTAACATATATGTCTTTTAGGCTGCGAGCGTCATCTCCAACGATTTGTTGGGCAGAGTTCTTTACCTCTAGCTTGATTTGAAAAACCAAATTAAAAAGTTTGTTTCTAAGACTCACTTTTTAATTTCTCCCAACACTAAAATTTCAGAATTTTCATTGGTTAGCTTGAGGAAGTTACTACTAACCTATTCTGTATTGCTAGTAAGGCAGTGGATTTGAAGGTTCAGAACCTCAAGGTCATCAGGAGCTTATTTATAACTTAAACTGTGTGCCATGTGCCATCCGCATTGCTTGTAATTCAAAGTTATCTGGCTTAATTGAAATCAAAAATCTAAGTTCAAAACAAAAGGTTGCTACCAGAGTTTATCATATCATAAATGTTCCCTAATCAAAATGAATGTAAACAGATATATATTTAGAATATCCCCATACTAAGCAGTCAGTACCATATTACCTTCTTTTATAAATAGGAGGTGCTAAATGGGAATATATGGAATGGGTAATGCTACCAACAAAGGCAAAGCAATATACTGATGTAAAAGGTTCTCAATGGCAGTGCAACAATAGAAGAAAAAATCAGCTGAAATAATATCCAGATTATCCTAACATGTCCATCAGATTGTTTTCTGAAAATGTCTATGAAAACCTCAGAAAAAAGGTAGCTAACAACGCTCATATCTCTTTCACCTCTTCACCACTTAAAATGTAGTGTGGAGTGAACATACTGGGCAAACATTAGAGCCATCACATCATCCAGGTGGATGCTGCACATTGGTGGTAGCTGTAGTTGCTCCCCACTGTTTATGTAAAGTGCTTTGGCTGTCGAGAATAGCAATATATAAATCTATCTTTCTATATTCTAGATCTCCGACCACTTCAATTGGGGTTTTAAGGACTAGAACAATTGTATTACTTCCTGTCAGGGACAAACAAGAAAAGACTGCACAAAGTTAGAACAAAGCAAGGATTTTATTAAACCAGAAAATCAAACAGGAAAGTGCACTTCTTTAGTATGTTTAATATAGGTTTTAAGATCTTGAGGAAAAATCAATATACTGTCAATGGAAATCAAAACATAAACTCCTAAAATGTCGCAAAAGATGCTACTAACCAATGACTGGAAATCTGCTAGTATGTTAGGAAAACCAAAAGTCATTAGGCTCTGTAGCCATTGTTGGGATTTGGCCTTTTCCAGAATGTACCTTTCACCCTTCTTCAACAACCTCTGTCTCCCCTTTCACAAGAACTTCTGTCACATTACCCATGCATCTAGCACATGAATGTAATTACTTTCTTTGTACACAAATATAACCTTCCGTTTATCATGCCTTTCCAGATTTTGTATGTCTGCCATCCTCACAATGTGACCAAACCGCCAAAGTCTTTGTGTCTTCACAAATAAATATGTGATGGCTGTCTATTAGTTCATTCACCTGCATGTTGTGATGAATTCTCCATTTCTCTCCACCTTTAACAGGCCTGTACATCTTCCTCAAAAACTTTCTTTTGAGGGAACTCTTGTCTGTCACTCTTAAGGATCAGATTTCTGACCTATATCTTAGAACAGGGTACACCACTAACAAACTTTCATCTTTCTGTTTTTAGCAGTGAGACTGTTATTAAAGGTTTGGAGATTGGGAAAGAAAAGTCTGTTCCCCATGCCTGAATTCTTGCTCTAATGTGGTTCTCTGTGTTATTATTATTATTCAAACGTTCACCCATGTAGACAAAATGGAGACTCCCTTAAACTTTTTTATCCATATCTGCTAAGTTTTTGGACCTGTTCTACCCTCCAATGTAAACATTCATGTACTTTATTTTCATCTTGTTGGCATAGAGTCTACTTTTTTGGTTTTTCCTTCCTGCTCCAGGATTTCTGTATTTGGGAGCAACAATAATAATATCACCCACAAAAGTGTGCTCCTTAGGGACAAGCTGACAGAGATGGGAGTAGATTCATACCTGGTAGCATGGATCGTGGACTATCTTAAAGACAGACCTCAGTATGTGCATCTCGGGAACTGCAGGTCTGACACTGTGGTCAGCAAAACAGGAGCGCCGGAGGGAACTGTACTTTCTCCGGTCCTGTTCAGCCTATATACATCGGACTCCCAATACAACTTGGAGTCCTGCCACGTGCAAAAGTTTATAGATGACACTGCTATCGTGGGCTGCATCAGGAGTGGGCAAGAGGAGGAGTATAGGAAACTAATCAAAGACTTTGTTAAATGTGCGACTCAAACCACCTACAACTAAACACTAACAAAACCAAGGAGCTATTGGTAGTTTTTAGGAGGACCAGGCCCCTCATGGACCCTGATCATCAGAGGAGACTGTATGCGGAGGGTGCAGACCTATAAATACATGGGAGTGCAGCTGGATGATAAATTGGACTGGACTGCCAATACTGATGCACTGTGTAAGAAAGGACAGAGCCAACTATACTTCCTTAGAAGTAATATACGTATACACACACGTTACACTCCATATGCATCATTTTCCCATTACTTGTACTCAGTACCTTTTAATGTATGCAATTAATGTTACCTTAAAAGTAATTTTCAACCCCAATTTTTTTTTCTCTGTAACTTATCCTGTTTTGTTTGTAGTGATGGCTTAGTAAAATTGTTATGTATCTTAATATATTGCCCAGTAACTAGTTGTATGTTTCATAAAGGTTATTTTTGGCTAAAATATTGTTAAATAAACCACTTCCAGAGAATCTGCTCATACACAATAAGAGTGTATTAAAACGGAATCAAGCTTTTGAATTAGTGACCCACATCACTCCCGATTTATTGATAATTAAGTCACATAATTGAGTACTTCCAGGTTTTATAGATAGATAAATACATTATTTGTCCCCAGTGGGAAATTTTGCTTTTTACAGAAGTTATTTAAATAAAAAATACATAATTATACACACACCCTTTGTTATATTGGCTGTTTATAAAATTGCAGCAGTAAACTGATCTTCTATTTATTCAAGCATCTCAAATGCAATTTTTAATGCAAGAAATTGCATATGGCAAATAAAATGAATTATCATTATCTCAGCTAAACATGAATACAAAGGCATATTTTCCACCCAATGATGTTTTCACTTAATTTCCTCTGACATCTTATTTTGTTGTTGTACATGTCTCTCAGACCAAAAAAAAAAAAAAACCAAAACAAGAAATGTACATAAATATTTTTCTCGGCTCATAAATATCAAGAGCTCTTGAAATTAGGCCCCCCATCACTTTTAAATAAAACACAATACTAAGAACAAAACATTTTGCATGTGAACACAATGTGTTCCTTCTTTTCCCAGATTTTTTGGGCTTACCATTTGTGGAATGGGACCCTACTGGTTTTGCTTGTGGTTTCTACCAACTTTAATTGGTATTTTTTTCTCTGTTTTGTTGTACATGTATAGTGGTAATAGCCATAGTAATTGTATTGTCATGTGTTCAGGGCACAGTGAAATTTTTAACTTGTATCTTAGACCAACATACAATACTTTGACATGAATTATTGAATATATTAAGATACATATCTTCATTGATTTTGGTATTTAATGGGCAGGTAATGTTTCTTCCTAAACAGCTTATGTCAGAAATACAATCAAAATTTGTTACAATTCTAATGAAAATTATAAAGTTAAGGAATGAACATAATCTGCATATTGCTATAACCTATTTATTCTGTTTGTCAAAGTGATCTATCCATGTTTCATTACTGCTACTTCTTGGTCCAATGATGCCTCTTTTCTAACTTCAGTTCTTGTTGTTAATATTTCCCTGGTCTCATCATTTTCTTTATCTTGCTTCTATTACTTAGTCTTCCCCAAGAGAGATTACACTTTTTGTGTACTTGGTTTATCTGTATTTCGTTGTTTTACTAATTACCATTTTTCAACTACTACTACAGTATAAGATATGTTTTTATGACACTGTAAAATAACATGACAACACATAACAAAACAAACTACAACATTCTTGGATATGGTTTATCCAATTCATACTTGCTCCGAGTCTTTTCCACGCGATTGACGTTAACATCGATAACTATACGCAGCTTTCTAGCCTTCCAATGTTCTATTACACGCCCTTAAATTTATTTAGGGTAAAAGTGAGTGACGACAAACGACTTCCTCTCTTCGGTGGGAACTGTAGTTTTTGACGCTACCTTTCTGTTTCTGGGAGTTGTAGTTCAGCAGGATCGTGGGTGTTGGCGGACGCGCTATTTTCTGGGAGATGTAGTTTTTACTGTTGCGCTTGCGCTTCTGACAGGGAGGCGAGACAGTGTGCTAGAGGGGCGATCGGCGCCCGAAGGATTTGACAAGAACCCGGAGATTGAGAAGTCAGTATAGGTGTCCGGGACACCGCGAAGCCACGTCGCCAACTCTCCCGGCCATGATAGCCGGGGGTGTTCTGAGCGATGTACTTCTTCTTCACTTGGCCTAAAATGAACGCCAGTGCAGCGGACAGCGGTGGAGGAGTTGGAGTCTCAGAGGTGCTCACGGTGGAAGGAAGCGGGTTCACCGTCGATACTCCAGCGCCGGGCTTTGCGGCCAGGTCGCAGCTTCCTTATCACGACAGGCGCAAGCTGCGCGGGGCAAGAGACGCTGCGAGACTGGGCTGCATCGGTGACGAAGAGAACAGCAAGAGACGACGCGGCTCGACTTCCTCGGACCGAGACCGGGACGCGGCCTCCTCTTCGGTGGCACCTTTGGCAGATCCCGCAGCGGCCTCGACAGTTGTTCTGCCCCGGTACTCCACCAGAGACGCCTCCACAACCGGCTCCACATCCATGCCCCCACCAGCTGAACCACCCGTTCCAAGTCTATCTCCTCGTGGGTGTACCGTTGCAGACCGGGCTCTGTCCCAGGCCTTTCCTCCTGCCCCGCCCGATTCACCAAGCGTCAAACAGGCTCCCAGTTCTGAATTGGATCCGGCCTGTGCATCAGTTGGTTCTCTTTCGTCAGTTCTTTCGGTGCCTAGTCGGCACCAGTGTACCCCACATTCGATCGCAAGAACAGCACAGACGCAGCATAGCGAAGATCGTGTCAATGTAGCGTTGACTCGGCCTCGAAATCCGGGGAGAAAGACCGCCCCTGGCCGGGTCAGACTCTACAGAGTGCGCTCCTTTTTGAGCGATGCACTCCGGGAGAAATGCCCGGGTACGATCATCCAGTCTGGCTCGTTGCTGCATGGAGTCCCAGAAAAGAGCGATTACGGGCGAGCGGAAGGATTCTCCAGCAGCACGAACGGATTCAGGACTGGGTTGGGTATGCCACTTACAGAAGAGCAGTGCCACTTGGATACCGGTACTCGAGAAGCCGCGGGCAAGCTGGCGGAGTTGGAAAATCGGGCGTTGCGGATCTGCAAAAGACTGCAGGTAGTCCAAGCCAAGCAAGTGGAGAGACATGTGCTGCAGCAGCTCAAGGGACTGGTAACCAGTGTGTTACGCGGGGAGCGGAGCCTGCTTGCAGCGGGGGTGACAACACCCAGAGGATCCAGCCACGGCCCTGGGCCACAGCGTTTGGATCTAGCAGAGGTGGACCGGCTGGTGGACAGCTCCGTGTGTACTTTAAGAAACGCTGAATCGGCCTTCGACTCGGATGCCACAGCTAGTAGCTCGGGGGGTGACAGCGATATGGAGGAGCGGGAGTTCTACGCAGCACGGCCCAGCCACAGACATCGGCCGCTGTAAGTATAAATGGAAGGAGTGAAGGATAGTGGTCAAACGTTTACCGTAAAAGTCGCAATATAAGAATGTAAGAATCGTTTGGAGTTGGTTCACATAGACCGTGCTAAGACTGTAATGCTGTTCATCAGTAAGTTTATTAAGTATCAACTTACACTTTAATTTCTCACGTTATTGGGAGATTGATAGGAATGGATTTTCTCTTCATGTCTAGTTAAGTTTTTCAGGTGTGGTGTATTTTTTTTTTTTTTAGAATCTGTGTGGAATCTGCATTTTTACCAAGTGTTTGATTTTCTCTGGGAACTCCAGGTTTTTTTTTGTTTTTTTTGTCAGTTTCTAAAATACCATAGAAGTTTGAGTGTTGTGTGGCATTGTCTGGTTTATGCATGTAGCCTCCTGCCCGGCGCTTCTTGCTGGTGGTATAAATCTATATCCCCACAGTTGATTCCCTCTCAAAGTGTTAGCAGAAAATGAGAAAAAGAACCATCAGGGCTTCAATTAAAATGCACACTGCTCTATTTTTTAAAGCAGGTGGTGTCCACTTGAATGTTAAGAAACACAAATCAACCTGCCCATTAATACTGCTAAGTTTTTTCAGTTAAATTGATGTGTACAGCTCTTCTTGGGTCTGTAACATGTGGCACCATTTTTCACAACTTGGCTTTTTGAGCCAATTGAGATGAAAGGTTTTAGAGTGTCATTTTTTACGCCACCTAGCAGTGTAGCTTTTGAGAGTGTTGTAATGAAAGTTATACCATCTTCTTTTATCTTTTCTTTCTTTAGCAATGGCTCTGTTTTACTATAGTATAGTTGAAAGTAACAACTTTTATTTTTTAAATGATGTTTTGAAAAACTTAAAAGATGGATGGCAAGTTATATTTTGTAGTTTAGTGGGATGTATAATGGATACATATTTGCAAGCAATCGATTTGGCTGTGTGGCTGAAATGCATACTAAAGTATGTGGAATATTATGCAGGCCAACAACCAGTTTTATCAGACCTCCTATCTAAAGCGTTCGCCTCTTACAGTTACAGTTTAATCTATAGCCTTGTGGTTTACACTCCAGTTCCTCAACCTGCGTTTGAAATGATCTGGCTAGTAAACAATCTTAATATTTTATAGAATCTTTTAACAGCAAACATTGCCACAGAGCACTTAACATATACAGAGCTGTAGAACAACTCATTATGTATACTTATTTTAAAATAAAATTATTTCCACAGTTTAGATGGGTTTACACTGACGAATTGGATCTGGTTTACCTGCTGCTGGTTGGTTGGAGTCTTATCTGGATCAAAATGTCTCCTCTTACAAGCTGACACAGAGCTGTTTCATTTTGATTTATCATCTTTTGATCTGTCTTGGATGAAAATGTAAATATTACCAACTCATGCACCGCAAAAGCAAAGTACAACCTACATGTAAACCTATGTATTATACATACACTCACTGAGAAAAATTATTAGGAACACTATGCTAATACTGGATAGGGCCTTGTTTTGCCCCCAAAACAGCCATAGTTCTTTGTGGTATAGGTTCCACAAGATGGTGGAAACATTCACTTGAGATTCTGGTACATGTTGACTTGATTGCATCACAAAATTTCTGCAGATTTGTCAGCTGCAGATTAATGCAGTTCCACCATATCCCAAAGGTGTTTTATTGGATTCAGATTTGGCGATTGGGAAGACCACTAAAGAACACTGAACTCCTTGCAGTGATCATGAAATCAAATTGAGGTTACTTTTGCTTTGT
Organism: Polypterus bichir lapradei; assembly: GCA_026402145.1. NCBI lineage: Eukaryota > Metazoa > Chordata > Cladistia > Polypteriformes > Polypteridae > Polypterus > Polypterus bichir. Next base: position 9,863,123 of record JANRMT010062843.1, on the reverse strand, counting down.
GACATGATGCATTATCATGCTGGAAGTAGCTATTAGCAGATAGGTAAATTGTGGCCATGAAGGGATGCAAATGGTCAGCAACGATACCCAGGCAGTCTTTAGCATTCAAGCAATGATTGATTGGTATTAATAGCCCCAAATTGTGCCAAGAAAACATTCACCCCACCATTATACCACCACCAGCCTGGACTGTTGACACAGAGATAGTTGGGTGCATGGGTTCATGCTGTTGGCATCAAATTCAGACCCTGCCTTCTGTGTGCCTCAGCAGAAATTGAGATTCTTCAGACCAGAGTATGCTTTTCCAGTCTTCAACTATTTATTTTTTTGAACCTCTGCAAACTAAGCTTTCTGTTCTTGGCTAACAGGAGTTACCATAACCTTTCTGTACACTGAAGCCATTCTGGCCATTCTCCTCTGACCACCCTTATCAACAGGTTGTTTCCATCTACAGATTTGCTACTCGTTGGATGTTTTTTGTTTTACACACCTTGCTGAGTAAGCTCTAGAGACTGTTGTGCTTGAAAATCCCAGGATATCAGCATTTCCAGAAATACTTAAACCAGCCCATCTGGCACCAACAATTATGCCATAGTAAAAACCATTGAGATCACATTATTATTCTGGTGTTTGATGTGAACATTAACTGAAACTCCTGACCTGTATCTGTTGTTGTTTTTTTTTTGTTTTTTTTTGCATTGTGCTGCTGCCATGGCTGATTAGCTAATTGCATAGAGAAATAAGCATTCATAATAATATGCTCAGTGAGATTATTTGTGTTTACACATAATGACACTGATTCTTTTTGTTGCTATTTCCAAAATAAGCTATAGAGTAAGTGTTTGCAAAAAAAAGACAATTGACTGATGCAGGTTAGTTCATATACAAATCAATTTAAAAAGTATTTACATATCTCTGCAGTCGCTAGAACACATTATACTTGAAGTATGGTGTTTGTATTTACATATTTCTGTTTTTTTTGTTTTAATTTTCAGTTATAAAGCTTCTAGTAACAGCTTGGTTTTTCTGCACATTAACACTGCCAGACCCTTCTCAATTTTCACACTATATGCAAAGGGCAGGACATGCATTTTTATATTTGTTTCAGTGCAACTTATAACAGCAGGAGCAGGTGTGCAAATACAAAGGAGCACAAGTAAAATATAGCGACTGTAGGTTTTTTTTTTTTTTTTTAATCTTAGTTTATAGTCACTCTTGCTGCTATTGTTTAAATTGTCTATATCATGAAATTGTAAGAGCATGCAAGGTATATTATCATTAAAGCAGACCAGACAGGTTAGCACATTTTAAAACAGAAGAACATTGCTGTAAATGTGTGAAACCAGTGGGCTTGTTTAGGATCTGAGATCAACTTCGGTGTAAATATATCTTGGGTGGTTTAGTAGTATTTTAACAATATGGTACATTGTGTAAACATGCTTAGCTGATTGGGAATTCAGCCAGCAAACATGTGCTCTGCATTCCATTCTTTGTAAAAAAAAAAAAAAAAATATATATATATATATATATATATATATATACACACACTAGCAAAATACCCGCGCTTCGCAGCGGAGAAGTAGTGTGTTAAAGAAGTAATGAAAAAGAAAAGGAAACATTTTGAAAATAACGTAACATGATTGCCAATGTAATTGTTTTGTCACTGTTGTGAGTAATGAGTGTTGCTGTCATATATATATATACAGTGGTGTGAAAAACTATTTGCCCCCTTCCTGATTTCTTATTCTTTTGCATGTTTGTCACACAGAATGTTTCTGATCATCAAACACATTTAACCATTAGTCAAATAAAACACAAGTAAACAC
>JANRMT010062843.1:9828011-9851297 GCA_026402145.1 Polypterus bichir lapradei | reverse complement strand
TACTGAATTTGGGACTTTCATTAGTTGTCAGTTATAATCATCAAAATGAAAAGAAATAAACATTTGAAATACATCAGTCTGTTTGTAATGAATGAATCTAATATACAAGTTTCTCTTTTTGAATGGAATTACTGAAATAAATCAACTTTGTCATGATATTCTAATTTTATGACCGGCACCTGTATGTATACCTTTGACTTGAGATAGCCCCACAAGAAGAAATCATACGGAATGAGATCAGGTGAACGTGAAGGCCACCCGACATTGCTGCGCAATCTCCTGCAAAATTTGCATAAATCTTTGCGTCATACGAGCTGTTGCTCCATCCTGTTGAAACCAGGCATCCACCACATCCATTTCTTCCACTTGGGGCGGCAGAAAGTTCTCTAGCATTTCAATGTGACGTTCTAAAGTGATGTTGACTGTTGCTCCTCCTTCCTCAAAAAAGTAAGGGCCTACAATGCAAATTTCTGCAATGGCGCACCAAACTGTAACACTCTCACTGTGCATGGGTCTCGGATGAAGTTCACAAGGGTTGGTTTCAGCGCAATAGCGAAAGTTTTGCTTATATACGCAACCATTCAAATGGAAATGTGCCTCATCGCTGCACATGATGATGGCATCTCAATGAATGTTTTGCAGAATTGCTCTCCCAGTCTCTCTTAGTGAGTTCCTGCACTACCATCATTTTGTCTGGATGAAAATTAAGGTCGTCATGCAAAATCCTCCTCGAGGATGTGATGGAAATGCCTAAGGCAGAAACATATCTCCACGCTGAACGTCTAGGAGACTGCAAAATTGATGTTCCTATAGCTTGGCTGTTTTCTTCCATTCATGCAGTCCGAGGACGGCCTGGAGATTTTCTGTTCATTGTACCCGTCTGTCTAAATTTAGCCACCCGCTGAAAAGTTGTTTTCTGAATTGGGACATCACCATTAGGAGGAATGCTAAAGTGCTTTCAGAAGGCGTGTTGCATAGTGATGATGGATTCGTTGTTTTTGAATAACACTTCTACAGCGAAAGTATGGTACGCACCGGACCAAGGCATGTTGCCGACTGAAAAGTGCAAAGTATTGCCTTTCAAAGGACCCCCACCCCAACCCACTCGACTGCCTCTACCTCGCACAATGACCTTGAGAAATGTGGTACTTCATTTTGGCTCACCAAACATGTAAAATATAACTTAACTAGCCGAAGCCCGCCGTAGCATACAGCGATGTAAGAATAGGAACGGAAAACGATGAGAAAGGAATTTAGTATAACAAAGGCTTAGGAAACCACCGTCGCAGTATAACGAAAATAGCAAGGAGTGAAACCAATGCCAATGGTCGAGAGAGTACCTTCCTGTAGTAGGCTACGGAAACATAGACATATATAGATAGACGCCGCATTCACTGTGTTGCCCAGTCGACACGATAAGTCAGTGCGTCCACCCTATTGCGAGTGGTAAAAGTGCCAATTAAACTAATACAGGTAGACGTGGAAACCGGGTTTTCTGATGAAAAAACAGTAACGTTTTAAACAGTATCGTTTACATACAACAAATTTTGGAAAATCGTTTACATGCAATTATTTATATCCATGTATACAATAAATGCGTGAGTTTCCCATGGTCTTAGAGTTGGTGGGCAGGGCTCTGTGAGTTGGAGGGCGTGGCTCTCTGTCTTGCTTGCCCTTAGAGTTGGCGGGAGGGCTTTGGTGGGTGTGGCTGTCTGTCTTGCTTGCCTTTAGTTAGAGTTGGCGGGCGGGGCTCTGTGAGTTGGCGATCGTGGCTCTCCGTCTTGCGTGCGGTGTAAAGTCAACGTGGCTCAGAGGTGCATGTGGACTTTTGCACAGACGAAAACGACTGAGGCTGTGTTTGGCGAGTTGTTGCCTGCCTCGAGAGCGACGCTGGACTTGGGAGGACGGTTACCGTTGGCGTGCGTGGCTCTGTCGTGCGTATCCCATGACACGGTAGGAGGGTTAGAGTTGGCGGGCAGGGTTCTGTTGAGAGTATCCCATGGTCTTAGAGTTTGCGTGCGGGGCTCTGTCTTGCTTGCGCTCACTGTCTTGCGTGCCCTTAGTGAATTATATAGATATAGATATATAGATAGATATATATAGATATAGATATAGATAGATAGATATATATAGATATATATATATATATAGATATAGATATATAGATATATATATATATAGATGACTGACAAAGCATGGGGATTTTATACTGTATATGTGGGATGTTACACCTTTTCATGATAAACGGTGTTATTCCAGTGTATTTCTTATTAGACCTCTTCAGCCTCCCCTCACACCCCTTGTGCCAGTAAATGAAACTGAAAAAGTCTATTTCATTATTATGGCATGTTTTTTTTTTTTTTTTTAAATAGGTTTATTAGCTTGTTTCAAAAGTGAAGCAGAATGTAATTTCTAATAGTGCTAATCCTGGTATTTGGAGGAATTGTGTATAGGTACTGAAACACTCGAAAGAGAGGTGCATGGAAGAGGGATAAAAGCTTTTTTTGGAGAAGAATGCTGGAGAAGAAGAGATAAAATGTTTTTTTTTTTTTAAAAAAAAAAAACAGGTTGCTATTTTGAGTGTCGTACCTTAATAAATCATACACTGCAGATATTCTATTTTGGTGTTTTCTTTAATTACTCCTGTTCTGAACATTTTTTTTTCTTTTATATATTGTATTCTATATCAAATTTGAGAATGTCATTATATTAAAACTGTAAAATTTTAATGTTTATAATCCATTTTTACTTAGATCAAGACAGAAATCACTGCTTATTCTGATTCCCTCACAGAGTGTATTATTATAATGTACATGTTTTTAAGACCATTTTACAATATCTTTTATTTTGTTATAGCAGATTCCAATTAAAATGATGAAACATTGCATTAATTAGTGTTCTGTTTTTAGTTGTTGGTTGTGAATTCTATGTCTGTGTCTAATTGTAGTTCAAATTTCTTAAACATAAAATTTTTCAAAGATCTTTCTGATAAAAAAAATTTAATCTGTGTTCAAGTCTCAAGCTAACATTGTTGTCTGCATCCGACCATGAAGGATAGCAGATCATTGTTGCACTTAAATTTATCCATATACTAGCAAAATACCCGCGCTTCGCAGCGGCGAAGTACTGCCTTAAAATTTTTATTAACTGAGGAAAAATATACCAATAATTATTTGTTAAGAATCTCTTTGTATACCACATTGTCATTTCGGCCCTCCGGTTGTTATATGACCAAGCTGGGCGCTGAGCTTACTCTTGAGCATGCAACGTACAGTTGGTCATGTGAAAAGTAATCTTGTTTCAAATCTCACAGCTTGGATTGCTGCTGTCACAATCGGTTTGAGTTTCATGGTTTGTTTCAATTACGACAGTATTTGCAGGACTTGTGTTAAAGTGACATTCGGCATCTGTCAAGCGTTGTAAGCACACAACTGGTTTCATCGATAACTTCACATCCAGCTTTTGAGAGTTTAAACATTCATAAACATCAAAGTGTCCACTACTGAAATCGTCACCTGTGAATCTAAAATGTTTAAGAGGCATTGGCAGTTGTCAAAAGGTGTAAAATATTTGGCCATTTCGGTACACTTGAAAGCGACAATCGAACAATTCAGCGGCAGCCATCAACTCACATGCAGAAGCATAGGTGAAGGGCTTAAGCATTTCACTCTTATAGTGCTCCTGTGTAGTATAATTATCTCCTGTACCGTCATCAGTCCACACCTTGAACCTGTCCCAGTCATTCAATACATAAGACACAACGTTCCTCCGGATATCAAGAGTGAGCCTGATATGGCCGTGCAATATGTTACAAAGAGAATGGAAAAGGCAGGTGCCATCTCCGGGCATGGAAACCACTCGGTAAGTGACAGTTCTTTGATCAATGGTCATCACCTCAATAGACATGTTAATAGGAGTATGGTTGGAACGATAAAGGAAGTGGGTACCTGAACAATGTAAAGTAAGTCTAAAATACCTACACAATAACTATAATCGTAATAAACGAACAATAAAACAGCGGAGAAGCCGTGGATTAAATAAAAAGGCTGTAGTTATCAGCAGGGAGACGTGAATCTTGTGACGAAGCAAGGAAGGGATTGTAGAGACCGGAGCGACGGACAGCTTATATAGGTAGGCAGCCAACAATGTGGAAGGCGTTGGGATGGGGGACCCAACGCCGCCTCACACGTTGACCGAGCTGCAGGTTATGGACGTATATATGTACGTAAGTAGGATTCAGTTAGCGTTGGGAACCCGCGTACCAAATTTCTTGAAGATGGGCCCGTAAGTAACAAAGACCGTTGGAAAGTTCAATATGGCGGCCGACAGTGGCGTCATACCACTGAAATAAGTACGTACATTGGTTTCGGTTAGCGCAGGGAAGCCGCCTACCAAATTTTGTGAAGATGGGGCCATAAATAAGAAAGTTCAACATGGTGGACGTGGTCGACCGTTATGACCAGTACGCGTAGAATTTCGAAATGAAACCTGCTTAACTTTTGTAAGTAAGCTGTAAAGAATGAGCCTGCCAAATTTCAGCCTTCTACCTACACTGGAAGTTGGAGAATTAGTGATGAGTCAGTGAGTGAGTGAGTCAGTCAGTGAGGGTTTTGCCTTTTATTTGTATAGATTTTAGCATCAGTGAAATACTGAATTTTATTCTACAGGTAATACAGCTATGAGGTCATTTTTAGTGTAATGGAAATTCTGATTACATATTTATTCACTGTATGCTTAAAGTGTCACTGAACCATGGAATGTTCTCTCTATCATTCATTTCTGCATGATTTAAGTTGATTGCATACAGAGGAGTTTGAAAATTTGCCAATGCCAACTTTACAAATTTCAAAACTTTGTATAGCATTCTGTGTTTGAAATTTCTCACTACAATTGTAACTTTTGTAACAGATTTTCTTTAAGAGTAAGGGTGCCAAATTTTAACAAAATCAGTCCAATGGGTGTGGAATTATCGCCTAATGAAGAGAACCCCTTTAGTAAAGTGCTCTGTGAATTGAGGAACAGCTAATGAAAATGAGGGGAGAAGAGTTGGAGTGCTGTTACAAAAGCTCCTATAGTAACTAAACAACATCAATGATTCCCTTCCTTTTTATTGTTAGGTTAAGTTACAGATAGGTGCTAGGTGAAACCTGTACTGAACCTTATGTCTCCACTTCATGCCTAACATGTAAGCTCTGAGATTCTGTTGTACTTTTTAATTATGCTTTCAGAATTCCGCTTTACTTGCAGCTAGGTGTCAGAACATTGTACCTCTTGTAGCCCTAATATGAACATTTGCACTGAGTGTGAATTTAATTGAGCGAAATTCCACAGTAAGGGAAGGTTTTTACAGTTGTGAAGAGGCACAACATGTGCTTCTATTCTCTGCAATGACAGAGACATTGATAATGTAATATAAAGTGCTGAATTGATTATTTGTATTATTTGATTATTTGTATTTTTGTAATTACCTCAAGTTCTAGGTTTCCAGCTCAACATTTCAATGTTCTACTACTAGCATATAAATACCCTGTGAAGTACTGAAATGCTTCTGAATTTGATGTATTTCAATCTGTTTTTTTTCCTTCAAATGCACACATGTATGAAAACTCCTTCCTTTCATTGAGTCCTTTAAGTTTAGAGGCAAACTGTATTTTCTTTTTTTTCCCTGAAAAAAACATTATTATGATTTCTGTCATTTTTCACACATTTAATCAGAGCCTCCATTGACCTGCAAAGATCACAGCATCATCAGCAAAGTCAAGATCAGTGAGTCTTTCTTCACCAACAGATGCCTAACAGCCACTGGACCCCACAACCTTGCCCAACACCCAGTCCATGCAAAGCATTGAATGGAGTATGAGCAAGAACACACCCTGATGAGCCCCAGAATCAGCTGGGAAAAACGCAGAGGTTCTGCCTCCACTCTGCATAGCACTCGCAGTACCAGTGTACACCTGTACAGTGCATCAACTGTGCCAAAAGAAACTCTGCTGATATTCGTGTTTGCGCTCCATGAGAATCCGCAGTGCAGGATGCGGTCTATGGTAGAATTCTTAGGCGTAAAACCAGACTGTTTAGGTTGCTGGTAGGTAAAAAAGTGATCAAGGAAACCTATTGAAGATGACCCTAGCAAGGACCTTACCTGGCACCGAGAGCATTGTCATCCCCCTGTAGTTGCCACAATCCAGACGATCACCCTTCCCTTTCTAGATAGGGACAAGAAGTCCTGTTTTCCAGTCAGTTGCTTGCAGTGCCAGGAGGACAGCCTTACCATCAGCCTGGAGACGTTCTCCCCAGATACCAAAGATCCCTGCAGCCTTCCCTACCCTCACCTGGATCACCACCTGTGCAATCTCTGATCTTCGTGGAGTCAATGGAGGCTCTGACTGGGGCTCTCGAGAGACTGAGCAAGGAGTCTAAATGTCTTGGCTTATGAATATCCTGGATAAAAACCAAGATCCAGAAAATATGCTTGCTCTTGTAGTTTAAAATAGGCTTGAAGAAGTCCAGTCATGATACCAGTATAGGTTTTGATTTACAAGAACATGCACTCGGTGTTTCTAGGGGATATTTGTTACAATAAAAGGGAATTTTCAGTAGTAGTTTATTCTAGAGCCTTGATACTTTTTCTTTTTGAGGTAAGTGTATGTTTCCTGTTCACTTGTCTGTTCAGAGTGACCCTCATGGGTGGAGAATCCAAAGTCCTGCAGGTGCGCCCAGTTGGCAGTATATTTTGTTTCTGCATTTTTGTTTCATCAGCAGTTATGTTCTGTCATAGTTTGTGACAAATAATGCTCTGCCCATAAATGATTGATATAGTGGCAAAGCTGTCAGTATGCTATGAAATTGTCTGATCTGTTTACACATCTGCTATCAGACTTTATGTGATTTACAATGTGTGCTGTCAGAAGACGTGTACTCAAATGTTTTTTTTTTCTTTTCAATGTGTACTGAAAATATATTTTCTGAGCTAAAACATAATAAGGAGCAGCATATAGACCCAGTGACTGTGGATGTGACACTTTCCTCAGTCATGCTCGTCACCTGCAGTTTGCTCAGTCCACTCTGTGTAGTGTTCTGTTTTCTCCACGGTAAAAATGGTGTTGCCTAATTGAAATCATAAACTGCAGAATATGTGGGGTGAGTTTGAGTAAAGCTTTTAGGGGGATTGATTGTGGGAGAGGCTACTTTTCTTCTATTACATTCTGTGAATAACAGAAAATAGAAGAAAATTATAAAACATGTCTGTCTGTTCCCTATACTATTCTACACCCTTCCACCATTGGGAGCAAATTTTGCATAGTTTCTTTTTAGGACCATACAGACAAGACTGACTACTTTGGAACCTAAAATTTTGACCCTTATTTTTCTTGTATGCTATAGTTTGCACTGCAGTGCTGACTGCTGTTGCAGAAAAGTATTACAATCCTACACCCTTTGACTGATCTGGACCAAAATTTGCATATTTGATTTCTAGGACTACAGAAACAAGACAGACTACTTTGGCACACACAATTTTTTTCTCCCAGTGTGTTTTTTTACCTCTGTGCTACGACTTGTACACCGGTACCTCCTGCTGGCTTCGAGCAAGTGGAACATTTGAAAAAACTGAAGTCAGACTACCAGATAAAATGACCAGAACTTCATATTTACTTTTTCGAAATCCGTTCTAAAATCTAGCTACATAAGTAAATTTAGAGCCTATCATGCTGAAGTCTCAAGCAGTAGGTATCCACTAAGAAAGGACATTTCAATATGTCATTATTTAAGGGTAAACCTCTTCGATCACAATAGAAAAACTACAAATTTCAATAATGCCTTGTCAGATTTGATGAAATTTGGTAATGTTATAGAAAAATGAAAATTAGCCAGCATATGTATTTTTTTTGGTTATATTTATTATCAGGCTAACTAGTGCACTCTTTTCTGCACTGAGATTGTGCTTTATGCAAATGAAGGACGAAGCAGAAGTGACTGAAGTGCCGTGCAAATAGCACCAGTAACTAATGGTTACCAAGCTCAGTTTTTTGCCATTTACTATCTTCACTTATAGATGCATACTTTTGCCCACTGTGGTGCACAAACCCTCCAATTCTTAGATTTAACATTTATCCCTCCCATCTTTCAATTTTCCATTTTGCTGTGACCTCACATCGATCTCCGAGGAGTCTTCTATTGTAGCTGCAAGTGTGCTCCAATCTCCAAGGGGTCTTTGATTTCATATGTGGGTATGAGTACACTCCAATCTTCAAAGGATCTTCAATTTCACATGCAGCTATGAACACACTCTGATCTCTAAGAGGGGGACCCCTTACTGCTCTTTGATTTCACATACAAGGTTATTGTGATTTATAAACAGCAAATTATTTAGAAATGTGTTCACACCAGGTTTTATTAATCTTTTTTTTTCATATTTTCATGCTGAAATCAATGCAAAGTTTTATAAATGAGGTCCTAGGTCTTCCAAATTGATGCTTCATACTCCAGTATGAATGTCTCTAAATTTATATATGTAGCTAGATTTTAGAAAGAAGTATATAAAACATCCTACTTACATTAATGCACATTTTTTAATTAGATTGGTTAGTGACAAACATATATGGCTGGTGACTTTTACAGTTTTTTTTGAAAGCCTATGAAGGGATAAGTGTATTTAAAAAACACAAGAAAATTATTACAGGCTTCATGCTTGTTTGATGAATTCATGGCAGCTGATTTTTTGCACTGTTTAGTGGAACATTTTGCCAAAGGAGAACTCCAGAAGCGTACTTGTGTGTGTTTTAAAACTCTCCTCTCTTACTTTTTTTTTTTTTTTTTTTATTTTGTATACTTTACTAAGAAAATACAATACAGTGCAATTTATATTTATATAGCCCAAAATCACACAAGGAGTGCTGCAATGGGCTTTAACAGGGCCCTGCCTTTGGACAGCTCCCCAGCCTTGACTGTGTAAGAAGAGAAGAAACCTTTGGAAAGGCAGTTCAAAGAGAGACTCCTTTCTAGGTAGGTTGGGTGTGCAGTGGGTGTCAAAAAAAAGGGGGATCAATACAATACACAGAATAGAACACAAGTTATCCTCAATACAATATAACAGTGCAATAGAAATATTACAAGTATAGAGCAGAAATCAGCAGTAGATAATATTACATAATATGATACGAGAGTGGCTTTCTTTTCTAAATATTGTCATTGTATGAAACTGAGTGGTTTGCGCCACATATAGGCCCAGCCATCCATCCATCCATCTTCTAAATCAGCTTATCCAGAGCTTTATTGTGGAGAAGGTGGAGCCTATCCCATCAAGCATCAGGCAGAGTGACAAGTAGAATCTTTCTCTTTCCTTCCTGCAATTTCCCTGAACTGTATTTGAAGCTGCAGTTTTCCAGATGACAGTGAGGGCTTAGGATCCACTGCCTTATGTTCTTAGGAAATGTTAGAATTATAATGGGATGCACTATAAATACAATTGGATAATTTTAAAAGCATTCTTAAAAATTATTAGGTTAAGGTCTTTCTGTGTTTCCTTGACAAAAACAGCAGTGACTAGTAAGCATACATCAAATGTGAAGTAATCCTGCATTCTTTACCCCTGCTTAATACAGATTTAAAATTTACATGTTGTAGTAGGCATTGGGAGAAAATAAAATGTATGTATCCAGTACTAAACATTGTGAAGTATTCCATTTTAAATGTCATTTTAGTATTGGTAGCATATTCTTTTTGAGTTAAGAGTGTTTTACTTTTTTACTATTATCAATTCCTCCTACCTTCCCAAAAAGGTTTGCTGCAGGAACATAGCTCCCTGTGACTGTGTTGGAATAAGTGGTTTTAGTATATTAATAAGGAAAATGCCTGTGTGTCTTTTGCAATTATAATCTAAATATTTTAGTGGGTTATAATTCATACTTCAGTGTTTTTACTGAATCTGCTTAGTACAGTGTCAGGGTTGTGAAGTGGCAAAGCTCATTTTACTTGTCTTGCAAAGAAATGCAAGCCAACCATATTTTAATAGTTTTCATCAAAATATTATGGCTTTCCTTGATTGTGATGCACTGAACTGCAAAACAACTTGTGTGAGGAATGACAGGAAAAATAATTTGTGACCTGTAAAATGAAAATTAGCAGATGAAGAAATACATTTGCAGATGCAGATTAACTTTCTGGCTGGTGGATAAAGAGCTGGAAATCCTTCTGGTCACCATGTAACATTGCACAGTGCCTCTCTTGAGAAACCATGGCAACATAGAAGGATGACTCTTATTAGTAAAGTGTTGGAAATCAATACAGAAACAGCTCTGATACAAAATGGAGCTGTAAACTGCCTAATTTGGAATTTTATGTTGTTTACTAGATAAAAAGTGAACATAGGATATATTCAGTGGATTTAGAAAGTATTCAGGCTCCTTCACTTTCTGTACACTTCATTGTGCTGTAGATTTAATTTTACATAGTTACATTTTCCATTTTGTCATCAATATACACTGAATAACCCATACATAGTTTTAACCACTTTGTAGATGTTTATCACTGCCAAATAAAATTTTTTTTCAGATATATGTGTCTGAAGACTACGTTCAGAATACAGTATAAAAAGTTTATTCTTTTAGAAATGTATAAGTCCATTCTAAGCTGTGTTCAGTGGTGGATAATGAGTTGCAAAGATACTTGTGATTCTTGTGACTGTTTTTATGTTGATTATTTTTCCTGGTGATTACATTTGTAGAAGATAAGATTTCATATTCACATCGTTGTTTAATGTTAGGTAATTTTGGTATTACTTGTTATAGAAAACTAATAGCTGAATAATTGCTATTTATAGTTTTATTTGTTTATGGAGTAAGACACAAAAACTGTAAAAACGAATTTCCTGATAGAACAGGAGATGATGTCACTCACTATAGATGAATTTTTTGCCGTCCGCTTATGTGTTTTGTTTTTATTGGTATAATATCCTTTTGCCAGTGTTAGGACCATCAATTAAGCATACAGTAAAATAACATTTCATATCAAATCAAGATTCAAATTTAACACCATCCCAAACTTTCCTGAAGTCTTATGAAATGGGGTAACCTTATTATGTGGTTGTCAGCCAAACATATTGAAGCATCTGGAGAGTTTACAGAAACCCGTATCCTTACCTTAGGACAGGGGTGTCGAACTCTGGGCCTGGTGGGCCGCAGTGGCTGCAGGTTTTCATTCTAACCCTCTTCCTAATCAGTGAGGAGTTTTCACTGCTAATTAAATTCTTTTCCGTTCATTTTAATAGCCCTGTTTTTAAGGATTCAGTCCTCTGAATTGATTCTTTTCTTCATTAAATGACATCCACACAGAAATTAGATGTAAAACGAGCCGACAAGCTGAAGAAGGAGTCCTATAGGACCTTTTTGTCCTGTGGGTCTCAGGAGGCAGCTAATAGGTACCGGCAGGCCAAGCGGAAAGCGGCTTCGGTTGTTGCTGAGGCAAAAACTCGGGCATGGGAGGAGTTTGGAGAGGCCATGGAGAACGACTTTCGGACGGCTTCGAGGAGATTCTGGTCCACTGTCCGGCGTCTCAGGAAGGGGAAGCAGTACAGTGTCAACACCGTATATGGTGGGGATGGTGAGCTGCTGACCTCGACTCGGGACGTTGTGGGTCGGTGGGGGGAGTATTTCGAAGACCTCCTCAATCCCACTAACATACCTTCCAATGAGGAGGCAGAGCCTGGGGACTCTGAGGTGGGCTCTCCCATCTCTGGGACTGAAGTCACCGAGGTGGTCAAAAAACTCCTTGGTGGCAGGGCCCCGGGGGTGGATGAGATACGCCCGGAGTTCCTTAAGGCTCTGGATGTTGTAGGACTGTCTTGGTTGACACGTCTCTGCAACATCGCATGGACATCGGGGACAGTGCCTCTGGATTGGCAGACTGGGGTGGTGGTCCCCCTTTTTAAAAAGGGGGACTGGAGGGTGTGTTCCAACTATAGAGGGATCACACTCCTCAGCCTCCCTGGAAAAGTCTATTCGGGGGTTCTGGAGAGGAGGGTCCGTCGGATAGTCGAACCTCGGATTCAGGAGGAACAGTGTGGTTTTCGTCCTGGTCGCGGAACAGTGGACCAGCTCTATACCCTTAGCAGAGTCCTGGAGGGTGCATGGGAGTTTGCCCAACCAGTCTACATGTGCTTTGTGGACTTGGAAAAGGCGTTCGACCGTGTCCCTCGGGGAGTTTCTGTGGGGGGTGCTCCGGGAGTATGGGGTACTGGACCCCCTGATAAGAGCTGTTCAGTCCCTGTACAACCGGTGTCAGAGCTTGGTCCGCATTGCCGGCAGTAAGTCGAGCCCGTTTCCAGTGAGAGTTGGACTCCGCCAGGGCTGCCCTTTGTCACCGATTCTGTTCATAACTTTTATGGACAGAATTTCTAGGCGTAGCCAGGGTGTTGAAGGGGTCCGGTTTGGTGGACTCAGGATTGGGTCACTGCTTTTTGCAGATGATGTTGTCCTGTTTGCTTCATCAGGCCGTGATCTTCAGCTCTCTCTGGAGCGGTTCGCAGCTGAGTGTGAAGCGGCTGGGATGAGAATCAGCACCTCCAAATCCGAGACCATGGTCCTCAGCCGGAAAAGGGTGGAGTGCCCTCTCAGGGTTGAGGGCGAGATCCTGCCCCAAGTGGAGGAGTTCAAGTATCTCGGGGTCTTGTTCACGAGTGAGGGAAGAATGGATCGTGAGATCGACAGGCGGATCGGTGCAGCATCCGCAGTGATGCGGGCTCTGCATCGGTCTGTCGTGGTGAAAAAAGAGCTGAGCCGTAAGGCAAAGCTCTCAATTTACCAATCGATCTACGTTCCTACCCTCACCTATGGTCATGAGCTATGGGTAGTGACCGAAAGAACGAGATCGCGAATACAAGCGGCTGAAATGAGTTTCCTCCGCAGGGTGTCTGGGCTTTCCCTTAAAGATAGGGTGAGGAGCTCAGTCATCCGGGAGGGACTCAGAGTAGAGCCGCTGCTCCTCCGCATCGAGAGGAGTCAGATGAGGTGGCTCGGGCATCTGATCAGGATGCCTCCTGGACGCCTCCCTGGTGAGGTGTTCCGGGCACGTCCAACCGAGAGGAGGCCCCGGGGAAGACCCAGGACACGCTGGAGGGACTATGTCTCCCGGCTGGCCTGGGAACGCCTTGGGATTCTCCCGGAAGAGCTGGAAGAAGTGGCCGGGGAGAGGGAAGTCTGGGCTTCTCTCCTTAAGCTGCTACCCCCGCGACCCGACCTCGGATAAGCGGAAGAGGATGGATGGATGGACGAGCCGAAAGATGACCAACTAAACTGGGGCTTCAAACTCCAATCATTTACTTAATACAATACAATACAATACAATTTATTTTTGTATAGCCCAAAATCACACAAGGAGTGCCATAATGGGCTTTAACAGACCCTGCCTCTTGACAGCCCCCCAGCCTTGACTCTCTAAGAAGACAAGGAAAAACTCCAGTAGGGAAAAAATGGAAGAAACCTCGGGAAAGGCAGTTCAAAGAGAGACCCCTTTCCAGGTAGGTTGGGCGTGCAGTGGTTGTCAAAAGGAAGGGGGTCAATACAATACAATACAATACAATACACAGAACAGAACAATCCTCAATATAGTATAAAAATAAAAATTTTTAGAAGTACGTAGCAGAATTTAACAATGGATGACATCACATAATATGATTTGGATTTGTTTATAGTCCTGGAGACCTCATCCATCAAGCTGCCTCCCCCATTTGGCCATTCCACAGCTGAAACAGTGCTAGGCCAGCCAATCCGATGAAAGGACCTCTCTATCCTATGATTCCAGCGATCCTCCATCAGGGATGACTTTACCATAAGCACAAAACAACTTGGCAGGTGGGCCATGGCACCAAGTGCCACATTTGAGTACCAGGAAGAGAAACAGAATAGGTGAGGGTTAGTATCAAATTATAACTATCATGTTAGTTATGTTTTAGTGCTAATGACTGACAACAGATATGCAGTATGTACAGTAAATCAGCAGCTCTAGTAAGGATATGCTAAACTGAAGTAGTGAGTCTTCAGCTGGGATTTAAAAACTGAGACCGAAGGGGCATCTGTTATTGTAGCAGGCAGACCATTCCACAGTTTAGGGGCCCTGTAACTAAAAGCTCGACCTCCCACTGTTATTTTATTAATCCTTGGAATCATAAGCAGACCGGCATCTTGAGCTCTTAATATGCGCTCTGGTTTGTAAGTCATGATAAGTTCAGACAAGTAAGCCGGACCTTGGCCATTTAATGCTTTATATGTTAAAAGGAGGATTTTGAAATCTGCCCTAAACTTAACCGGGAGCCAGTGTAAGGATTTAAGAACTAGAGTTATATGTTCGCATTTTCTTGTTCTTGTGATAATTCTTGCAGCAGCATTTTGAATTAACTGGAGGGTGTATAAAGAACAGTTTGAATATCCAGTGAACACCGCATTGCAGTAGTCAATCCTACTAGAACTAAATGCATGAATTAATTTCTCAGAATCCTGTTTATTTAGAAAGTGCCTTAATTTCCTAACATTTTTAAAATGGAAGAAACATGATTTGGACAACTTTGTAATATGTGCTTTAAATGACATGCTAGAGTCAAAGAGAACTCTGAGATTTCGGGCTGATTCAGTAAAATTAATGGGGATTCCAACTGAGTTAAACGATGGCAGAATATTGTTGTGATCAACGTCGTCATTTCCTCCAATTAACATCTCTGTTTTATCTGTGTTTAAAGACAAGTAGTTTTCCTCCATCCAAGTCCTTTAATTCACTAACACAACTAATTAAAGACAACATCGGAGAAACTTCATTTGATCTAAATGAAAGGTATAACTGGGTGTCATCTGCATACGAGTGAAAATTAACGTTATGTTTCCTAATGAGACATCCCAGTGGAAGCATGTAAAGTGAAAACAGTAAAGGTCCCAGTACTGAGCCCTGTGGGACACCATATTGAACTTCTGTGTATAATGATGGAGTACTGTCAGCACATTTCTGTACATATTGGAATCGATTTGATAAATAAGAATTAAACCAAGCGAGCACGGTGCCTGTAAGCCCAACATCCTTTTCTAACCTGTACAGTAAAATAGAATGGTCAATGGTGTCAAATGCTGCATTTAATTCTAACAACATAATAACATACAGTGAAGTTTCCTTCATCAGAGGATATCAGAATGTCATTTACAACCCGCGTTAGTGCCATTTCTGTACTATGACCAGTGCGGAAACCAGACTGGAATTTCTCAAATAAATTGTAATGCATAAGATGTGACTGAAGCTGATTGGCAACTAGTTTTTCTAATATTTTAGAGAGAAAGGGTAAATTTGAAATAGGCCTATAATTAAGTATGTGTGGTTCTAGGTCTGACTTTTTAAGTAATGGTTTAATGACTGACACTTTTAGTGCTTTAGGTACTGTGCCATGCAATAATAAACTATTGATAATGGTTAGAATATGTGCTGCAGGAACATCCATGGCACTTTTTACTAGTTTTGTTGGCACTGGATCTAGGGAACAAGTAGTGGGCTTCATTTTAGAAATTAAAGTTAAGACTTCCTGCTCAGTTACAGGATTAAAATGACTAAAGTGCTGAATGCAATGTGCGGCAGAGTCTGCTAAGCTACTATTTGGTTTGTACTGTGATGCTGAGATCTGGGATCTTATATTTTTAATTTTCTCATTGAAGAAGTTCATAAAGTCTGTACTGCTAATGTCTGTTGGTATTTTGCACTGTAGATCTGAATTCCCATTTGTTAATTTAGCCACTGTTCTAAATAGTACCCAATGATTTTTATTATTGCTATCTATTATTGTAGAATAATATTCTGAGCGAGCATTAACGAGAGCTATTTTATATTTATTAACATTCTCTGTCCATGCAATTTGAAAGACATGTAGTTTTGTTGTTCTCCATCTGCTCACCAGTTTTCGACACTCTTAATTTAAGAGCGTGAGTGTTTTCATTAAACCAGGGAGAGTTTCTATGTACTTTGATCACTTTTGTTTTAAGTGGAGCCACTGTGTCC
This sequence comes from Polypterus bichir lapradei, assembly GCA_026402145.1. Classification (NCBI taxonomy): domain Eukaryota; kingdom Metazoa; phylum Chordata; class Cladistia; order Polypteriformes; family Polypteridae; genus Polypterus; species Polypterus bichir. The sequence continues at coordinate 9,835,274 of JANRMT010062843.1, read as the reverse complement.
AAAGCATCTCTCAAAGTCACATTATAATGTGATCTTAGCTGATCTAAATTGTTTTCCACAATTAATGAGAAGCTGATTCTTGTTAATTAAGCCCGTTATTTATTCCACAGCTTGTTGCTCCTCACATTTTGCTACAGCAGACATTTCTAAAACTGTTGATTTTCTGTTTTTTCTAAGAACACCTGCAAAATGTTTCGGTGACCTCAGAAATCAGTCTTACTGAGACCTTCACTTTTCTTTATTTTCACATATTGTGTGATGGGCACAGGTGAGCTGGCCATGTGGTGGCTTGTTTTATGTCTCCTTATTGTTTGGCTACTAATTAAGGAAAAAGAAACAACTAAGGGACCTGAGTTAAGTTAAATAAAAGAAGTAATCAGCAGCAAAAAGTGGTCACTAATGAAGAAGATGGCAAGAATGAAAACCTGCAGCCACTGCGGCCCACCAGGACTGGAGTTCGACATTCTTGCCTTAGGATAACATTAATAAATTCTTGCCAAATTCTAAAGGAACTTGTGATAATTTCTTGATTGGATGTTTTTTGGTAATTTTAAAAATCTAAGGGCAGATTATGGTTACAGTCAAAGTAAAAAGTATGTGAATCCTTTGGAATTATCTGGTTTACTGCATGAATTGGTCTAAAAAGTGATCTGATCTTCATCTAAGTCACAGGTACTGATGTACACAATGAGCTTAAGCCAATGACACACACAAAATTCTACTCTTTCATGTCTTTATTTTACAAATGCATTCACTGTTCACAGTGGTAGTGGAAAAAGTAAGTGAACCTTGGGATTTAATAACTAGTTGACCCACCTTTGGCAGCAATGACCTTAAGCAGGCACTTCCTGTATCGGCAGATCAGATCTGCACATCGTGCAGGGGGAATTTTAGCCCATTCTTCCCTGCAAAACTGCCTTAACTCTTCCAAATTCTTTGGTTTTCTTCTGTGTATGGCTCTCTTCAAGTCATTCCACAGCATCTCAATAGGATTGAGATCTGGGCTCTGACTGGGCCACTCCAAAAGGTGAAGTTTGTTCTTCTGAAGCTATTGTCTTGTGGATTTGCTGTGATGTTTGGGGTCATTGTCCTGTTGCATCACTCAGCCTCTTCTGATCTTAAGTTGACGGACAGACACCCTCACATTATCCTGGAGAATTTGTTGATAAACTTGTGAATTCATTTTCCCCTCAATGATGGCAAGCTGTCCAGGCTCTGATGCAGCAAAGCAGGCCCAAATCATGATGTTCCCTCCACCATGCTTTACTGTAGGGATGATGTTTTGATGTTGATTTGCAGTGCCCTTTTTACGTCAAATGATGTTCTGCTTGTTTCACCCAAATAGATCAATTTTGGTTTCATCACTTCACAAAACATTTTCCCAGTACTGTTGTGGAGTGTCCAAGTGCTCTTTTGCAAACTTCAGGCGTTGAGCAATGTTCTTTTTTGATAGCATTGGCTTCCTTCTTGGTGTCCTGCCATGGACTCCTTTCTTGTTCAATGTTTTGTGTATAGTTGGTTCATGAACAGAGATGTTAGCCAGTTCTAATGACTTCTTCAAGTCCTTTGCTGTCACTCTAGGGTGGTTCTTTACCTCATTGCTGACTTTGCATTGTGCTCTTGGGGTCATCTTGGCAGGGCGCCCACTTCTAGGCAGAGTAGCCACAATACTAAATTGTCACCATTTATAGACAGCTTGTCTAACAGTAGACTGATGAATATCTAAAATCTTTCAGATGACTTTGTAACCCTTTCCAGCCTTATGTAGATTAACATTTCTCAATTGTAACTCTTCAGACAGTTCTTTTGTGTGAGGCATGATTCCCATCTGGATATGCTTTTTGTCAAAAGCCCATACTCAAAATTTATAGCAGGGGTATTCAACTAAGGCCCATTCAATTACAAGGTCAAGCATGCACAGTGTTAGATGATGCTTTTCTGAAAAGTTAGTAGAGGTTGGATGGATTCTAAAGTAAGGGAGGTACTCATCATTCAGTGCCAGGAGAAAATTGTTGAGCTTGGTTATTACGAACAACAGCTGTATACTGTCTGTATCACAGATGTTTCCATGTTGTTATATTTTCCACTAGTGAAGGAAGCAAGAGTGCTCAAATAGCAGTGAAGGTTTTGTAAAGACAAAAATATAGTACAGTATATTGTACAAATATTGTAGATTTTTTATTATTACTCGTTTGTAGTTTTTTCAGTTTCACAGACTTTTTACACAGTGCTTTTATTTTAATACACCTTTGATTTACTTTCGTTGTGCAAAAATGAATCTGAAATAGTGATACCAGAAATAAAGAAGCACTTGAGCATTGTCGCAGAGCTGTGACATCATTTGAGTACCTTTTAGGATTAGCTCAACCATCAAGTTTATGCCATGAATATATTTGCATGTGTATACTCTGTGTGTTTGTGTGTATATGTAAATACAATAAACAGTATACATCCCTTTATTTCCAGAACTTGCTTTCTGTAATGCAAAGTTGTGGAGAACTGAAATCTATTCCTCTATTACCAGTAAAGGAATCTTTGCAGTAAAGGACACTAATGTAGTTATAGGGCATTTGCATTATCACAGCCAACTGGGAGTAGTCAGTCCACCTAAATGTATATCTTTAGGAGTGAAGAATAATAGCAGATCCAGTTTCTTTTTGCTTTGTCCTATTTCTGCTTGATGCTGTGTGTCTGTTTAGGGATGCCAGTGCATATTTAAATTCCTAAAAACACATCATTATGTGTGTTTCTAAAAGTGTGTTGAAAGCCATACCAACAACTAACAGCATATCCTCTTCCCTACATTATCAAAGCTGTGCAGGACAAGATGTTTTGGGTGAATTGTTCATTTACACAGTATCACAGCTTTGTATAGTTTAAAGTTGCTGAAACACTTGAATTTAATATTGTGAAGATGTTGCTATTCTGCTTACAGAAATTAATTAATGAGCACTTAGTTGCTTTATAAGCACTTTGAAGTTGGTATGCAAACTAAAAAAGATTAATAATCATTTTGAAACTTCAACTCAAACAGAATTTTATATTGAATCTATTCTGTATTAAAGCTGAATAAGGTGCTAAACAAAAGAATAAGCAGAGCATTTCAACATCTGGCGTAACTGAAGGCTAATTTGATCTGGCATAATTTAAGTGTTGGAAATGCAAATTTTCTTTGGTCAGTTTATTTCATTCAACTTCCTTTTCTCTTGTGTTAAATGTGTTTCAAAATTTATGAGGCTACTAATTAACTTTAAATTTAAATGAAGATTATTTTAACTTAAGGTTTCACATGCAAAGGAGCATTTAAATGTCCCAGTACACAATGAAAGGTCTTTAGACAGTTTGTATAGGTATTTTTACAGACTGTGATGATGCAGATTTCAGAGTTTTCCCTACCATTCAAATTAGTGTGTGGTCTGCCGAATAATCTGTTACGTACTGTGTAATCTATAGCTGCCAAAACTTGGTGGGGGTAAAGGCATTGAAGAATCCAGCCTTGAAGAAAATAAATTAATTTAATAAATCACTGCAAATTTTCAAAAGGATCACACTGTAAGCAAATTGTCGCTGATAGGCGTTTGTTTTTCTTTTTGCGCTTTGCTGTTCTTATTCCAGCATTGTTTATGTAGACTGTATGCCAAAATAACCCTAACCTTTGTGCTATTCACTTGACCAATTTGTAACTTTGAATAAGTGTGAAAACTCGGAAACAATCTTGCAATTAGTAAAGGACTTGCGATTCACTTATGGTTGAGAACTCTAGCAAATGAATGGTGGTGAGGACTTTGCAATTGCGGTCCTCCGATGTAAAATGCCCTCCATTTAAAACTCTTAGCATGTTGTTTTGAGATGTAAATCTGACACAGCCTTTAGGCAAAAACATGATCCCATATCACTCCTAAAATAAATTATTTCTTGTATCTGCACCCACTTTCAATAATTTAATTTCTTAGCAACGAAAACAGCAATGTTTTATCCTCCTACTACTTATAAGAAGGTAGAAAATGCCACTTGCTTAATATTCAAGTGCAATAGAGGATTTAATTCACTGCTTTAAAACTGTAGCCTTTAAATATTTTTTAGCTTAATTAAATAAGAAGACAACATTTGTGTGTATTAAATATTTTTATAACCATGTGTCATATTCAAAAATATTGATTGAAAGGAGGTTACATAAAAAACATGTTTTGAATGACATTCTGCTAAATCATGTAACTCAAAACTAGCCCAGGCAGAATATTGATATGATGCCATTTTAAAAATGTAAAACTGTGGAACATAATCTGTAATTAGGGCTGTTGATTAATCGCCATTAATGTGTGGAGTTAATGAGTTAAAAACCTTTGAAATTAAATTTTGTAACTCAACACCTACATGCGTTAATTAAATATGGGTAATCTGACCACAGTCCACTCGCAGAGAGTGGGAGAAAGTATGTCTGATACCTCATTACTGTACTTCTATCCCTGTGAGATGACTTGTCCACTGCCAGTCAAATGCATACTAACTTCCCCAGTTTACTTGACTCCATTGAATAGTGGCTGTTTACATGGTGTTTGTGACTACAGGATGGGTGGAATATACCACGTCAGAATGTGAAATGCGTGAGTGATGAAGGAAGTGATTTGTCACATTAATGACAGTGACTTCATTGTACGGTAGATTCCAGTTTTAGTGATAGTGAAGCACAAAAGGGAAGACTTTGCTCAAATGGTAAAGTCCTTTGCCATTTTTGAGTGTGTGTGGTGTAACAAGAGCTTTGGGTGACTTTCAAAGCTGCCATTTATTGATGTCCAGAGTGGAAAACACAGTTATCAGATATTGTGTAAATAATTTGGTGCCAAAATCCATCCATCCATTATCCAACCCGCTATATCCTAACTACAGGGTCATGGGGGTCTGCTGGAGCCAATCCCAGCCATCACAGGGCGTTAGCCCACCGCAGGACACACACACACACACACACACACACACACCAAGCACACACTAGGGACAATTTAGAATCGCAAATGCACCTAACCTGCATGTCTTTGGAATGTGGGAGGAAACCGGAGCACCCGGAGGAAACCCACGCAGACACAGGGAGAACATGCAAGCTCTATGCAGGGAGGACCCGGGAAGTGAACCCAGGTCTCCTAACTGCAAGGCAGCAACGCCTCTACTGCGCCACCGTGCCGTAGATATATAGATAGACATACATATGTATAGGATGGCACTACGGTGAAATGGTACATCTGCCTGCGCTAAAGATCAAGTGTTTGTACCCAGTGTTCCTTTCATAGAATTTGCCTGTTCTCCTTATGTCTGCATGGGTTTGTACTGGTTTCCTTCCACAGTCCAAAGACACCCACGTTAGGCGATTTGGTGTTCTTAGTTGGCTGTAAATGTACGTGTATGCTTGTGTGTATGCTTGTGTGTATGTTTGTGTGTGTGCACGCACATTTTCGCCCTGTGATGTACTGACACTCTGTCCAGTTGTTGTCCCTGCTTAGCAACCAATGATGACTGGGATAAGCTCCAGCTATCCTGTGACTCTTTCCTAAGTTAGTCAGTTAGTCTTTGTAGTCAGCAGCACTCCTTACCAAAAAAGTGTTTCCTTGGTCTTGGTCTCTGATTGCTTGCTTTTCCTCCAGAAAAAAATGTTGAGTGATAAAGACTTAAGCAGTTGACTTTGACTTGTTACAGAGGGGGAAGCTATGAGAGGACAAATACCCACCCTGACTAAATTACCTACAAAATGATTAGCATCCCCGGCCACTACTGTCCCTTGTGAATGTTTGTTTTCTGTATCAGTTGTTAATAAAAACTGAACCAACCTGTTTTAAATAAACTGGTGTGCTTAAGCAATTGGCTGAATCAATAATCAGAAAATCAATGATGTCTGTGTTTTTTATGTTAAAGACAGCATTATTGGCAGAACCAATAAAAGCTCTAGACTAATTTACATTGTAGTGTTGATTAAAAAAAAAAAAAAAAACTGGTTGGAGCTGTTCACTGATCAGTGTTTCACTGTTTATTCAGTTGTTTCTGTTGCACAACAATATCAATAAACTAGCTGGAAAAATTTAATATGCCTAAGCAGGTGGTTATAGAAACTGTTTTGTATTGGTTAGTTATCATGAAGTTATTTCAGCTTTATAGAAAACTTCAAAATGCTTGAAGGAAAATATGTAAAATTTTGACTAATATGCAGTAAATTATGATGAAAAAGTTTTTCAATTAATTGTAATTTATTTTTTTAAATAGCAGCTTTATATGTATCTCTGTAGTTTTTTAATGCCGGTGTTTCTGAACTTGCATGCATCTCCCGGTCAGTTTTAACACACCTGTGTGGTTGCTTGTAATCTATATTGCCAGCAGACAATTCAAAGAGGTTAGCGGGAATTTAAAAAGCAGATTCCCTAGTCCATGCTGCAAGCCAGCTAAGCTTCTTTGCCCCTCACTATTTGCAAATCTCCAGTAGCACATTAAAGATGTTTCAGTGTTTTGTTACTGCAAATTTAATCTACTTTAAGATGGTGTTTTGAGGTGTTCAGTTTGTATGTTGTAGTTCCAGTCATAAACACAATAGTTTAATACAATCCTATTTTAATATACAGTATCTTCTACTTTTGCAGCAGATGAAATATTTATAGCACATAACACCCACATATTACAACATAATCTTGGCTGATTAAGTCCTTGTGAGATGAGTTATTGTTTTTGATTATAAAATATGTAAATATGCATTTGAAATTATTGGGGTTTCATACACATACTTTATGTTGCCACTAGGTATGCATGAAAAGAAAAAAAAAAAACAGCCTGTGATGCTGAACGTTCACTTAATCCTGTAAGACATTAGTCATCTTTCCTTTGGTTAAAGGAGCCCCAGTGCAGTCTTCCCTGAAGGTTAACTTTAACCACCCAGGATGAGAACAAATAAAACATACAGAGGAGCTTGTAAGTGATTAGTGATCTTAGCTGAGGTTTCTTTCTTCATCAGTTTCTTTTTGATTATACAAGTTTGTGAATTCTAAATTCAGTATGCATCAGCCTTCACACACTCCTGTCTTCTAGAGCCAAAGAGACAATACTACATTACAGGTGCCGGTCATAAAATTAGAATATCATGACAAAGTTGATTAATTTCAGTAATTCCATTCAAAAAGTGAAACTTGTATATTAGATTCATTCATTACACACAGACTGATGTATTTCAAATGTTTTTCATTTAATTTTGATGATTATAACTGACAACTAATGAAAGTCCCAAATTCAGTA
>JANRMT010062843.1:9779210-9818011 GCA_026402145.1 Polypterus bichir lapradei | reverse complement strand
TTTTTTTTGCAGTAACTAATCTATAAAGTGAGTTGGACAAACACATGTAGAGGGATAACCTGATGCAGAACAACATTGGTGACTAGTGACTACAACACACCCTGTTGTAAACAGGCTTTCCCAGCAAGCAAGCACATGTAGCTTGGCTACATTTGTGTATACTACCTTTGTTTGGCTGATTAAGCTTCCTGTGCTATTTAGTTTTTGGGTTTGAAATATCAGAAGTATTATTCTATTATGGTTAAAATCCAGGTCATTGGATGCCTTTGATTCTGCAGCGATTCAGGGACACATAGGAGTCGGGGGCTTGGAGTTGAAAGCCAGCCTAATATGGCTCACACAGAAATATGACTTTACAGATTTGTGGCTAACTTGTAGTTAGTGGTCCCTGGTTTGTGACTTGAAGTCCAGTGCTTCACCACATAGTGAATTCCTGGACTGTACAGATTCAAATAAACTTAAATCAACTTAAGAATAGTAAAGTTGTTTTCATTATCAATTTATCCATCTGTCCTCTTAACCTGCTCCAGAAATGTCACTTAGGTCATACAGTGTGTTCGTGGTGTCAAACCATCACTTTTGCACTTGACAGTGCAGTGCAATAGCTACTAATCTATATTTCATTTTAAACCTGTTTATCAGCATCAGTGAGAAAATTAAACAGATGTGCAAATGGGAATTGATTTTCTACTGACCCACTAGGTTATATGCAAGGCTGGTGTTATACTGACCGCATACATAACGTTGTCTTTGTGGCATCAATATTTCATTGCCTCCAAACACACAACAGGTCAGGTGAAAAAACATCTTCTCACTTAGTTCTGCTTTTCATAGATTGCCCTCTGCACCTGCTGTTGGAAGGTCGTACACAAGACACCAGTCATACTGCAAAATCTCTCCTTGGGGAACAGAGTGCACGGCTTCACCGACATAAGGAAGAAGGGCAATGGCATCAAAAACATGGGGGTGTCCGCCTTTCTCAGCTCAAAAAGAAAGTCTCCGAATCCAGTCGGTCCAGCTGCCATAGAACCACCCCCTCCATCCCTTCATCTGCCAGTGAGTTTAACTAGAATTGAGACTTATGACTAAGACATTGTACCTTTTATCTTTTGTATGTGCTATGTGGTTACACATTGAATTTTTGCTCCAGTGTATTGGAAAACTGTTATGGGTCTCTCAAATATTGGTCTGGTATTTAATTAATTAGGTTTAAATGCCCCCTCATGTTAACAACAACATTTATTTATATAGCACATATTCATACAAACAGTAGCTCAAAGTGCTTTACATAATAAAGAATAGAAAAATAAAAAACACAATATGAAAACAAAATAAATCAGCATTAATTAACATCGAATAAGAGTAAGGTCCAATGGCCAGGGGGGACAGAAAAAACAAAATAAAAACTCCAGACGGCTGGAGAAAAAAAAAAAAATCTGTAGGGATTCCAGACCATGAGACCGCCCAGTCCCCTTTGGGCATTCTACCTAACATAAATGAAACAGTCCTCTTTGGATTTAGGGTTCTCACGGAAAGGCTTGATGATGATGGTCACGTAGAAAGGTTTTGTTAAGGTTTTTCTATGATTTGGACCCTCCATCAATAAAGCAACTTCTGGACAAATCTGCATAACAGTTATCTTGAAACCACAGCAGCACAATGCCATGTTGTTGATAAAGGCCATATTATTCATCTTCATGAAACATTTTGTTCAGTATAACCCATCACAGCACAATTTGTCTGTATGGATGCAGCTTTGACCCCAGTGGTTGTAGAAATGCTGCAGTATCTGTAAAAATTAAGAAAACATACAGGAATAAGACCTTGGTAGTACTGTCACAGTTTTTATGCCAACACCTTTCTAAGTAAAGATCCATAGATTGTTTTGTAACAAGAAGGGTCTTTTTTCCAAGAAAAATTTCCCACATGCAGCCTTCTCCAGTTTAACACAGAGCCACTGAGCACTTTTTGATCTGTCTCAGCTAAAAACGGAACTGACTGTAATGTATGCCATGGATGATTTTGCAGGAAAATCTCCCACTGATCTCCTTGACTTCCTTCATCAGAAAAATCTGAATGAGAGCATGGGGCAGCTGTACACATTGGTATATTTGGCAGTGACCATTCCCGTGTCCACTGCTTCTGTTGAGCGGACATTTTCAGCCCTAAAGCGAATTAAAACCTATGCCAGAAATACGACAGGGCAGGTTCGACTTTCAGTATTAGCTTCGATGGTGATAGAAAGGGACTTTTTAATGGAACTGAAGCTCACGGATAATCTGTACGACAGAGTAATTGAACTGTTTTTGAGCAAAGAGAGGATGATGGATTTTGTTTACAAATAATCCGAATTTTTGGTGAGTAAAATGTTGCGATTTTCCTAAATAATATTGCAAGTTTATGAGTTATTATTGATGTTTTTTATGTGTGTCATGGCTGTAGTTGCAATAGAAAGGAACTTGTTCAGCCCTGGTTTGTCTATTCAATAAAGGCATTTATTGTGGCTACAGGAGTTATCTATCTGCGATGCAGCAGCTCTTTATACTGTATTTCTGCATATTAAGATGGTTTTTATAACCATAAATTAGTTTTTGAGGGGCGGGTTGATTCAGACGGAGCACTACTGAAGGCCTAGGTGTGAAATGCACGGTCCACCACTGGACCAGATGATACGTAAATTTGATGAACATTACAACCCAAAAATAAACGAAACTGTAGAGACGTTCAGATTATACTTCTTCCAGTGCATCTCTCTAAATCCTCCCTCCGGGAACATTATCATAAGGTTTAACAATCTTATTGTTACACCTTCTACGTGCACCCAACCGTCCTTATTACGAAGTCTTCCTTGCTTTACCGCTGGCTGCTTCTTTCCATTCACCTTCCTAGCTCTTTATTTAAACAGTTTTCCTTCTCACTTTTCCGCTCCTTCGCTGTCTTCTCCCTTTTCGTTCAAAATACGCGCCTCCTTGCCTTTTTACAGTCGTGCTCCCCTTACGTCACACCAAGGTACGTTTAGCACAAGTTAATACCGGGAATGCCTGTTAAACATCTTACATTCACGAGTAGCGATTTACGTAGTGAACACTTAGATGAATGAAACCTGTTATCTTTACAACGGTTGACAAACACGGAATGTAACTTCAAAACAACATGTCCTCCAAATACGAACCTGATTGAAAGAAATAATGATAATCAAATCCTTGATGACAGCAACACTCATAACAGTGACAAAACAATTACATTGACAGTCAGGTTATGTTATTTTTAAATTTTTCCTTTTCTTTTTCATAACTTCTTTAACACACTACTTCTCCGCTGCGAAGCGCGGGTATTTTGCTAGTATAAGATAATATTTTATTGTAAAGCACAAAAAGCGTAAAGCGTTCCCTTGGTGGATGAGAAATAGTAGTCTTAAAAAAATAAAGCTCAGCCAATGGATGGTACCAAGGGTGTGGGGGATCCAGCTTGATAACTTGCAGCATGGGACACAAGTGCTGTGGGCTGGAGCATTTGTTGAAAGAGTAACATATAGAACTGTAGGGCTTTGGTGTGAAATGTCAGAGGAAGTATAAAGCAGGAGAAGGCACCATCTTTGTAAGCTGATAATCATCTTTTCAACAAAAATTGGCATCAGTCAAACAATTTCAGAAAAACTATTTGACGCTGTCACTCTTAGTATATTTCATTATATAATGAAATGACATGAAGATTTGACTTTTAGGACTCATTGGTTCTATGTGTTATATAGTGGTTGCTACGTCTGTAAAAGGTATTTTTTGTGCCCGCAGTGCTTTCCAATCCAAAAGAATATTGGGAGTTTAAGGAATGTATCCTTCAGTATAGATAGCAGATGTTGTCCTGATCTTTAGAACTTGCCAGAGAGCCTGTTGATAAACTGAGAGAGGTTTGCATTTCACTGTGTGTATGGCATATATGGATGCTAGTAAAAAGCTGTGATTGCAAAAAAATATCTGAATGAGGTAGCTTTCTGTTCTGTCACATCAGCTTTCTCTTGTACCCTCTTTGACTGTTTTTTTTTTAAATTTGTTTCCAGAGTTGCCTCACAGTAAGAACAACTCTGAACATCCTCTCCGGCATCGCTTGGACAGCTGGCAGCCCACTTTAGACTTCCAGACCAACCTCACCATGGAGAGGAACGTTACTCCTGTTCGGAAGATACATTCCACCCCACTCCCTTCCAGTAAGTGACATCGAGGTTTGTTTTTTTTTGAGGCTGTAGAACATTATATTTTACTTTAGGCAGCTGCTTTAGCATTCAAAGGAGTTCTTATGTACTAAAAGTTATATATTGCCTGCATGACTGGTGCAGAACCCTTTAGAGTTTTAGGAAGTAGTAGAAGATGTTGGTTGTGACAAAAAGTTTACATCCAGATGTTTGCAGGTGTTGTTATAGTACACGATGCAAACCTTTGTTTTATTTTTAGCTTTTTTTCTATCCATGCAACCATCCATTCATACATTTTCTAATCTCATCAGTGTGTATTGTAGCATTAGGCTCAGAATGCAGACAAATACAAAGCGTTCCTTGAGGAAACCCTACTCAGGAGTGAATTTGACCTCAGATTGGGGCAATTGTTCATCTTTCAGCATTAGAACGATCCAAAGTATATAGTCAGGACAATGCAGGAGTTTCTGGCTCTGGGACTAGTCTCTGACTGTCTTTGACTGGCCCAGCCAAAGCCCAACGTTAAACCCCATAGAACATCTGTGGAGAGAACTGAAGATGGCAGCTTAAAGACGCCTTCTACCTATTCTAATAGAGATTGAAAGGAAATACCAGAAAGAATCAAATAAACTGCCCAAATCAGTGTGTGCAAACTTGTGGAGCAGGGGTTCTTAAACTTTTAATCTGATGATCCAAATAAGTAAATCTCTACCATACTGGGACCCAAAAAGAGGATTGTTATAATGACATTGGGGTTATGAATAGACATAGCATTGGCCAGACGTTGACAAAAAAAAGTAAATTTTTTTGTTTACTTTCAATCATATTTCACATATGAATATTACTGATATAGAAAAGTTGAAGCAGACCTATTCTCAATAAAACAATAATTACCACAGAAAACAGGGAAAAGATTTCTGAGATATATCACTGCCAGTGTCCATGCTTACTTTATACTTTAGTAAAATTGAGGGAAATACATTATTGCGGTGTGGTGTGATGATAGGCTGATTTTTGAAAGGGATGTATGAATGATCACTTAATTTAGTTACTTGATTCATAGCACTAGATATGGAATAAAGGAGTCCTAAAACATTTCATCTATTCAGTTTATTTACCTTATTTTAATTAATATATGTGTAATATTTTTCAAATTAACTTCAGCCTTACAATTAATTTTTTTAAATGAGTTTGTAAATAGTTTAACATTTCACTTAATTCAATAAACTAGGTAAAAAAAGTAACTTGAATTATTTCTCAAACAAGTATGCACTATTTGCATTTTATATGGACAGGATAAATCTTGATGACTTATTTGGTAAACTGTGAAGTTTGAAATGTTTAATGCTACTGACTGACATTGTGCCGAATGTCTACAGCTTATACTCAACATTTGGATGTTTTCTGGTGTTCTTATAGTTCACAATGGTCTAACAAACATGTCTGTCACACTACTAGTAAACTGAAGTTTATTGAACCACTTTAAACCAGTGTTATGAGAAGGAATTCTTTTTCACCATGGCATGTTAAACTTAATGCTACAGATTTAGATTTAATGTATGCTGTATGCTGTAATGGCGAACATATAATGAAGTATTTACCAGTTGTTCCTGGCCACTGAAACTGTTTTTAACATACAACATATATGCGCCAGCTGTATTCAGTCACTCTTCGTAACACTTCAGGAAATCGGCACATTCTTCTGCTGCATGATTTAATTTCATTTTGACATTTCAAACTAGCATCGTGGTCTCATCACCTCACAAGCTTGTCTGTTTCATTTCCTCCCCTCTCCTTTTTTAATGTATTTGTCAGTCATCTCAATTTCATTGTTTCACTGGTTGTGAAAGGGCAAGTAATGTTGTGGGGAATATTTTTTTTCATCCCATAGAAACTAGAAAAGCTCCCTGTGGTGCATAAATGGCATTGTTTTGCATGCTACTGCAATAAAAAGTATGTGAGCTTGGATGAACTTAGCTACGTTTACTACACAATCATGTGGCAACCCCTCACAAACATGTCTGTAACCCATAGTTTAAGAAATTTTGTAAACACCCAAGAATACTCAAAGCTGTAATTGCTGTCAAAGGGACTTCTATAAAGTACCAAATTAAGAATATGAATACTTGTAATAAATCAGGAATTTCACTGTTTGGTTTTTAATAAATTAGCAAATCTTTTTCAAAACCTGTTTTCATTTTGTTATTATGGATAACTGAGTGTAGGTTGATGGGCAAAAATGACAGGGAAGTGAAAGGGACTGAATACCTTCTGAATCCATTTTATATCCAAGCCAAACATTTAACTTGTAAGTGTAATATGTTACTGAAATGTAAATAATGGAGAAGACAGTATAAATTTAGTATCTTTGACATATTTGGTGCATGAAATGTGTAGTCATTAAAGCATGCTAGTGAAAGCCATTACATGTAAAACTACTGTTTTTTCCTTCCTGATATTCCTATTTGAATATAAGGGCTTTACATTGTGTCCATCAGAGGTCTATTTTACAGTATCAGTTTTACATCAAAAATGCATTACAGTCTGCATAGGCTAACATCCGTATTCCAAAATTTTATTAAAAATTAGATTGCTTCTTGGCTTATGTTCTGACTGGTTATGTCCCAAGCATGGACTAGAACTGTTTGAGTTGATAACAATAGCATCCCTGAAACAGTCTTTCTTATTGCAAAAGGAACAAAGTACGAATAAGCTTATATGCAGAATGATTCAACTTTAATTTCTAACAAAAATCATGATAGAATTCCATCTCTCATAAAAAAACAGTTACCCTTTTATCTTTCAATACAAACCTCAGCCACATAAAGAAGGAAAACAAAAACATATACAAAGTTTAACATTAATATATTGCTGTATTCTATTCTTAGCCTGTCTTTAGAAATTGCCTTTGTCATCATGCCAAGCAGGGCCTGAAAAGGATATGTTTCCATTTATTATGAGAATATTTTGCTTACCTCACAGAAGTTAATAATGTATGTCTTTGTTTCCGTGCTAATATTAAGCCTGAGGCTGCCTTTTCTCTTGTGACAAAGCCTCAAAAAAAAAAAAAAGAAAAATCTGTGAAATATTTATCAGTTTCTACAACAGAACCGTAGGGATACCCTCCCAATTCAAGAGTAGCTATGCAAGAGAGCTGCTTCCTGAAGAGTGGGCTGTGTGTACTGACACTATAGTTCAGTACTGGACTTGAGTTTCCTACATTGCCAGATGGCAAATTATATATTCCCTGTAAATTAACTGATCATGAATATAAAGCAGGTCACTATGTAATAGAATTCTTTTTGGACGAGAAAGTCTGAATTACTCTCCTTTAACTGTTATTTTCAATACATTAAATTGTCTGGTTATATGGAATGAAATGTCCCCTTGGATGTAGATGGTTGAGCCATAAGACAAGCCCATCAAAATTCCTGAGTGATGGATAAAGATGATCTTGGTGTCACTTTTGTAACAGAAAGGTTATTTGATGGTTTCAAGCATGCACAAAGATACCTGTTTCTTAATGAAAGTAGTCTGCTCTTAAAAAATATTCATAAAACACAGTATACGGTATATGGCATGTTGACATTGGTTTGTTTTTTGATCAAATATTAGAATGGGCTTAATGAAATAATCTTGACATCTTTGACCATTGTATGATTGTTAATAATAAACTTCATACTTTTCATGAACCGCTTCCTCTTGGGGCTTTCATACAGTACAATCTTTACAGCTTACAGAAAGTGGTATGATAAACACAAAACATCCAGTAAGCAGTAGTTCTGTGGGTGAAAACACTTTGTGTTTGAAACAGGTGTGAGGAGATTCATTCAAGCAAATAGAAATACCATGGATACTCAAATTACAACTCTTTACAATTTTGGTTTGCAGAAGAGTATTTCTGTCATGTGCATGTTATCAGCTAAGGTGAGCAGTTGAAAATAAGAAAAATGTCATCTTTTGTGATGAATCTCTACTTTTACTTAACATACAGGGGCAGAATGTGGTGTTCTAGATAGGTGTACCTTGTAAAATGGCCACTGAGTGTATGGTTAAGGCAAGTTTAGTTGACTGCAACAGAAGAATTAATGTAAATTAAAATTAATTTAATGTGTGCAATATAGTGTTCTTCTAATCTACTCAAACTATATTGCATATTTGGCTATTAACTGTGCTGTCATTTGCAGGTTGTGTGAGTCGCACAGACAAGCTGCAGAGGGGCACAGGGAGCCTCAGTCCTTACATTCCCAAATCCTCTCCTGAAGTGCCACAGCCTGCAGCAGTTGCCTTTGGGGATCCAGTGATGAGTTCTCCATCTGCTGCGTCTTCTCAGGTGAGTGTAGAATCTGGGCTGTGTTCAAAGCATCAAACTTGCATATGTTGTCTCATTGTGTTTTCTTTCATTATTTAGCCAAACCGAAGGAGGAGAGTGGAGAATTCATTTGATATTAATAACATCGTTATACCAATGTCAATGGCAGGCGGAGCTAGATTTGAGAAGTTGCAGTACAAGGAGATCCTAACACCCAGGTGAGCATCTTCACAGAGAAAGCAATGTCTGTGCAGGCTCATTCTCTTTCTTTTGTGTTATTCTCGTTTTCTGTTTGTTTGTTGCAGTTGGAGACACTTGAACTGTGATAATGTACTGCCACCAGACACTTATGCGGAAAAAGAGGATGAATACCCAGAGACGGATGAGGTGAGGGACCAAGTCATTTTGCAGCAGAGGTAACACATGCAGAACAAGTGAGCATTGTGTTGTCTGCTTATCCAGCGATTTCTTCAGTACCTCTATAATGACAGCATGCTTTTAAAATAGGAGTTGGAATTGATTTCCTACAATTAATGTTTTTTTTATTTGCAGTATAATTTCTAGAACTCCCCTCCACATACTGTACATTAAACACATGGATAGAACTGAAAGTTTGTTTGTATGGAAGTCTTTAGGTGAATCCTTTTTAACTTGTAGGTGGAAGATACTGCAGATGAGGCCTACCTGAGCCGGCACCAACCATGTGAAGAGCGGGAGAAAAGCCGGTGGAGCAGCTGGGCCCTGAGTTCCTCACAACGCAGAGGTGGCCGGTGAGTGAGCGTTCTGATTGCTCTCATTTGTCCAGTGTTTCCCTAGCAAACAGCACCTTATCCAGTGTGAAAAAAGACAAGCAGAACAAACAAAGAGTTGGGAAGTCCGCCCAGTATAATGTAGTAGCAATTTATATTAGCCAAGAGTAGTCATATAAGATTGAGTCAATAACGACTGACTGACAAGTGGCAGGTTTATCCTTTTATATATTCTTGGGAGGAAGAGGTGAGACAGGGAGGTTAAGTGAGGATGGAAGGAGGGGTGTGGTATGATCCCAGAAGTAGGTGGAGTTTTAGCTTTTCTTTCTTTCTTTCTGAAAGCCTGCAAAAAAGTGAGAGAAGGTATTAGTACGACTCATTAACCCCTGTCTCTGCTTAACTTCCGCTAAGCCCTTAGACTATGTGCACCTGTGTTACACCAGTCACACAACCCTTTACACTCCTAAAAGTCTAGATTTCACTTGAGTGTACAGCTATCCACCTGTCATTGTAATGCACAAGGCAGGAACTGAGGTCATTGTGTGTCTTCTCTAGGGTTTCTTCCCAACTGCCCTGATATACATGGGTGATATTTCTGTAGGACGTTGTGTGTGCAAATAACCTTAAATGAAAGTCTTCAATGTGTAATTTAATGACATCTGAATTGTTTGATTTGCAATTTTAAAGTGTATAGCAGAGGTAAATCAAGGGAAAAAGTGTCTTTGTCCTAAACGTTATGGAGGGCACTGACATAGTACAGAAAATGACTGTTGGACTGGTGCACAACACAGGAGCCCTCAAACTGTATCTGTTACCTTACAACATGCATTGCAGAAGGTGATATTTCTTCCTGCTACTTCAGTGCACAGTGCTTGAACGGGATGTTAACCCAATCTTTTCAATGTTTTGTGTTAATATGGTGCTAGAGTGGTACTTATCAAACCTTTTTCATGGTGACACACAGGTCTTACAAATTCTGCTCAACACCACTGGCTATTAAGCCTCTGTATGTACAGCATATGTAGCTATATTTTAGAAGTAGAGTAGTAAGGGGGTGGTGGGGCTAGGGGGGGAGAGAAAGAGAGCAAGCTATATCTAATCTATCCTTTTAATCCTTATAATGATAAGTGCCAATGTAACAATAGGCTTCATGGCAATAACTCCTGGGAAAATTGGAAATTATGGTGAAAGCTGTCTCACTTTCAGTTAAGACTACAAAATGTCATCAAAAATTCAGAATCAATGTTTCCATGATGGGACAGTTAACTTTGTGAGCTGGAATGTTAAAGGCCTGAATCACTAATTAAAGAGAAAGTAAGTGTTCTCTCACCTAACAGGTCTAAATGCTAAAATAGTATTTTTACAGGAGACCCACTTATTAAGTATGGATAGGACAGATTATCTCACATCTTTCCCACAGAAATAAATTGGAAACCAAGAAGGTATCAGAGCTAATCAATGAACTTACCAGAATAGACCAAGAACATGCCAGGTGTCCAAGTGAGGCTCTTCATAGGAAAAGGCAGGCGCTGCATTCAGAACTCAACTTCTTGACAACTAAAATCCAAATTTAACCTTCCAGCAACACATTGCTTTTACTACCTTCAAATTAGAAACTTTTTTAAACAGAACCTGCCCAATTTTCCTCACCTCCCACCTCCCTCTATGCCAGAAAAAATATTGATCAGTCTTGAGGACTCGGGCAGCTTTTCTGCAATATACAGTGCATCCGGAAAGTATTTACAGCGCATCACTTTTTCCACACTTTATGTTACAGCCTTATTCCAAAATGGATTAAATTAATTTTTTTCCTCAGAATTCTACACACAACACCCCATAATGACAACGTGAAAAAGTTTACTTGACATTTTTGCAAATTTATTAAAAATAAAATGGGTTTTTGGTGTGTGTTACAGTTACAAAGATGCTGTTGGAACTGTGCTCCATTCTGCTTTCTCTTTGATCACATCACTTTGTACTTGCACAGAATACCATTTTTGTGAAGGGCTTTGTTTTTAAGTGTCACATTTGCTTGAAGGTTGTTGTTTTCACCTGTGCACTAGTCATGATTCCATGCTTTGCAAAAAAGTAAAAACGTTAATAAGAAGTATAAAACGTACATGTGATACAAATATGTGTGTAGCACTCAGAATATTTAACCTGTTTTTTTATTTATTCTAATATGTACTTACTTTTTATATGAATTTTCAAATCTAAATTTTTGGCTAATAAGACAACCCTGCTGAAGATTTGTTTGTTGTATATTGAAAATTATAAAAAAAATTAGGGCATTAAGTTTGCGACGCCCCTCAAGTTGCATTGTGATAACCAGTTTGGAAAACTCTGTATCAGAGGCTCTGGAATGTTATGCCAGCTAGAAAAGTCTGTCCTAGATGCGTTGGCCTGTGAGATGCATCCCTATGTCTCGAGTGAGTCAATCAAACCTCAGCCTTCATAAATGACATTCCATTCTTGCTTGTTATTTTTCAGGTCCTCTAACAAGGGTGAAGGTCGACTCACACCACAGCCGCAACTGCTAAATGCAGGCCCAACACACCCTGTCTCTCCACCTGAGATGACTTCTGTTCTTCTAAGTGATTCACCCTACTTGTGTTCTCAGAGCCCTCCTGATACCAGGGATCAGCGGAGCAGAGGACTTTCATTTAGTGAGGACACAATGTCATCCATACCAGATGAGGAGGTTCTAGTAAGTAAATAAAGTGAAACTGCTGAAGCGCTGTTGTGGCTTCATGTTGTGATACTTTATTTTGAAGCTCATTTGAATTGTGAGCATTCCTTAATTATGATTTTTATTATCATTTTGGATGTCATAACATTCTTGTTGTCCTTCAGACCTCACTTGTTAAGAGAATGGTTTTCTAATAGACAGTTGAAATATTACAGAATGAAATACCCTAGCTGCTACCCAAAACTGAATATGGCCTTGGTCTGTGTGAGCAGTCTTGAGAGCAGAACATGCTCAACAATGAAATTTAATAGAAGTGACAATCTGAACATGATGTGTGTACATCCAGTGGTGTTCAGCTATTGATAACATGATATGGTAAAGATATTAGCAGAGCTCCTCAAAATGCAATATAGACGTTGAGGCATCATAGGATTTAGAGAAGCACATACAAATTCTTTAAAAATGAAGAAAAATAAAGATGAAAGTGGTTTGCAGTGTGAAAGTGTCAACAAAAGGCACTTTAATCTGTAAGGTTCTTTTTATATTGGTGGACAAGTTACTACTAGAAATGCCTAAATTATTAGCCGTGATTTACATGTACACCCTTATATTATTTACCTGTGTGACATCCATGCATCACTCATGTCTCAAACACACAGATCAAAGTGAGCGATATGGCCAAGGCAGCCTTAGCTTCAAAATATAGAGCAAGCAAGAAAAGCTTTACAAGGACCAAGGGATCCTTACCCCCAGGCACTTCCCCTAAAAGGGCTACTCTACAGAATACTTTACCAAAGATCAGAAGCCACTTCAACTGCTGCATTCCTACCAGAATTCATGTATGTGATGCTTTATTTCCAGATCGCTACCTTTGAAAGGGTAAAACAAATAAATCATTCATACAAGCACAATAGGGCAAGTCTGATCAATAAATAGAAGGTATCATTGAGAAAATATTTCAAACCATAATTTGATTACTTATGTTTATTTGCAGAAATTGGGCATTAAATACTAAAAGTCAAAAGTAGAAGAAAAGTTACAACCTGAACAATTCAAATCAGTGTCTGAAACACAGCAAGCTTTACTTCAGTATATCCAGCAGAGAGATGACTGTGTAATTTAAAATGTCCATTCTTCTTAATCCAAATCGGGCATTTCTTAAATAGATACTTCATAATAAAGCAGGCTTGGTCTCCTTGCATTTTCATATCATAGCTGGCTCTTCACTTTTGTCCTTACACAGTGTGGTATAGTTTTCAGTTTGTTTTCGTAACTCTCATTTTCATAGCAGGCACTTTGTTCTTGTATTACAAACTTGCATTATCCCGCTGTTGCAAAAGCAGGCATGTTGTCTGCCTAATATCCATCTCTTTCCACAGCTGAATATATGTTTGCATCACACCAGTTGGTGCTTTCTTTTATACTGTGGCTTGATGGCTTTTTTCAGTAACTGACATTAGACAAAAATCGCATAATTGAGAATTTACCTTTGGTCTTGATCTTCTTTCAGTCTGTTATGAGGTATGAGTTAAATAAGTCCCCCAAACCTGCGGTTTCACATTTTGTTTTCACATTTTTGTGCACTGGTTAGCTTATCTGAGTTTAAACAAAATAGGTAACACTTCTTGATAATGTTTGTTATACATTGTGCATATTTCTCCCGAGTTTTCTACATTAACATGCTTGTTTGCCTCCCAGAATTCAATGCTCTGTTATTTTTTTTTTATTCCTGCTTAGTTTGATTAGCAGTTAGTTCAAAAAAAATAATAGACCTGGCAGACTCCTTTTCTACAGTTATCTCCTGCTTGGCCCACAATGTCTTCTGAAACTTGTAGCTTTTTCCCTAGCCTATAGAATACTTGTCTCCTTTACCCGTGGGCCGCCCCTGGTGGCACATTTTTGGGGACGGCGTTATTGGCCAAAAGGCTCAGTACAATTCATGTGTAAGTAGTAGGGTTTGGAAAAATATCACTCATAAATGACAAAAGAGAAATTCTCTGATTTTTATCCACAAATGCTTCAAATATTATTTTCAGACTGTCCTTCTGTGACATATACATTACACCGATAATTTCTAAGAAGATAAACAACTAATTTACAATTTATAATTTTGTTCCCTTATCAATCCAAATGCATTTGTGCTCTGCGCAGAAAACATCCCCGCCTGTCACTTGTACACTACACTGGTTCTCATTTTCACAGTGTAATTATATTAAACTAATAATTAGAACACGGCTTATCAGTGTGTCTATACTATATTCTTGTCTAGTTGATGCTTATAAATAATTATATATCAAAAATTATTGCTGTTTTTCTATATATGTACAAATCTATGCAAAATTTATCTTAGTTTTTCTCTATACGTCATTTTAATTTTCTGTTTAAATAGGTTAACATATTCAGATATGTTGGAGGGCAGCGGATTGAAGCATCGCCCCGAGTGGCACGAACTCGAGCTATGCCACTACCTATATCTGCCCTGTCAGTTTGAAATTATTGTTAATCTAAATTGCCTGCTTCTCAACACTACTTGTCCTGTGCCCCTGTTCTCTGCCTGCATTTATTTTAACCAAATCTTTTTGCTAAATTCTTAGTTAAATGCACTCGATTAAAAGCAATTGTAGTTTTTCATTATAAGCCCTGTAGTATAGCTGTGGTCTTGGTCACACAGTTTATTCATGTAAAAGCTACATCTTATCTAAATAAAATACCATTAAATATTACAAGTCTTATTTAATAAAGTAAAAATTCAATTTTCAAAAAAACTCATTACATACTGAAACATTCAAAGTGTTCTGATATGGGCTTCACTAATATGTCTGACTCCTCTGCTGAAATAAGGCTGTCTTACTTTAACTTTCTTCCTAAACAGATCTCATCTAGAAGACATTTTTGTGTCTCAACTCCAAACTTATAACAAGACCACCGCCTAGTCTAGGGTATAACACCTGAGGTGGCAGCTGGGTTTACTGTCTGTGGGGATAGGAAGAGTAGAAAAGAAACTGACAGCTGCTGCAACCCTTTCAGTTGGTGGGGGGGGGGGGGTTATTGGTATTGCATCAGTAAAGGTGTATGACTCCCTTCAGCCTCTCACAGCGTATCAGTGTGTTCCAATTCATGCGATAAACATGGGGGCTGCTGCCCAACCTCTGCAGGTCACATCCTCCCTTTTTAACTCAGTGTGGAGTGTTTCTTTCTAGTAAGTAAGTAGGGTTGCTAGAAGATTGATCCTTTTGATCTGGAAGTTTTCACATCATTCATAAATGATGTCTGTATTTTAATTGTTTAGAATACATATATTGGGGGAAAATGTTAAACATATGCAGAATTTAGTATTTAATCCTTAAAAAAAACATATTGCAAATATTTTACCAGAATTAATTTTCTTTTTAAGCCATTTTTGGTAAGAGTGGTGGCTATATTCTGAAAGGGTGGTAGCAGCAGTTGTAATGATGTCTTTAAATTATGGCAGCAAAGGAAGTAATAAGATGTGTTAAGGAATAGTTTAAAAAATGTAGGCATTTACCCAGCCTTGAGTAATAAATGAATGGTCTTTGGGGAAAAAAAGAAATTTCATTAAATACTCAAGGTGAGTTTGCAGTAAAAAAGGTAGGAGAAATAAAACTGAGCAACTGTAAGCGAGTTTTCTGCCTGATACTTACAGGTGAATCCTCCAGGACCCTTTGTGATTATGTGGATTAAGTAGGTTAGAGAATGTTATGTTACAAGTTATTGACAAAAATAATGATGAAGACATTGTAGACAGGATGGATCAAGTAATTACACAAACACAAATAGCCAAAAAGAGAGGAAGTAGTGAACATGTAGAGAAAGTAAGAAATGTTCCAGGAATTTGCTTTGATGGCCTTGACTTAAAGCAGGTAGCATCTGGCTTTATTATAGTTGTTTTTATTTTTTGAGCCATTTTAAATTATGTAATAGTTGAGTTGTATGCATTTTATTGTTGTCTTGGTGCACATCCACAAATGTAAACATGGATTTTCTTCTCTTCCCACTTTGTAGACAGTACTACCATGGGAGCCCCGCTCTTTTCCCCTGTCTGAAGAAGAGTTAAAATTGGTGCAAAATCAGGTGGAGGAAATGACATTTCATGAGCTCTGGTGGCATCAAAGGACAAACTGTGACAGCTCAGGGAGCTCGGGTGGCGGCTACTTGAACAACTTGCATAAGAGCCAGACAGAAGCTACTGACTCAGGGATATCGCTGGTGAGCGCAGATCCTACAGCCACCCCACCCAGCCCTTCTGTGTCACGGTGCGGCCTGCACAGTGTTGTGCTGCACCTTAATGCCAGTGCGCTTTCAGACCTGCCTCCAGAGCCTGCTGTGCCTCAGAGCAGCGTGGACCTAGGGTGCTGCGCCACGCCACTGGCCGCTTCACCGCGGTCTTTACTCAACCCTGAAGAAATGACAGCCCAGGACAGATGAGGCTCACTCACACATGTGTTCTGTTCTAGCTGCTTTGTATGTGTTTGATATTCAAACAACTACTGTATCATGAGGGAGACGTGTGAAAATTACACATAAAGCTATATACCCAGCAGGTTGTTTTTGTCTGTCTTTTCATTTGAATGCTGTCTCATAAATGTGTCCAGCATGTTCTCAGGCTAATATGCATATATGGGCACCACTTAAGGAGTTTAGCTATTTAAACCGATTGTAGAGTCAAATTTACAGTCTGTTTCAAAATGTAATGCCTTATGCCAGTTCCTACTTTAAATATTTACTGTATTTCTGGCATATGGAAACTAGCAGATTCATCCCTTTTGACTTCTTTGGTGTGTTCAGTTGGAGATTTTTGTAACTATATTTTTAGTCAAAATCTTAATTATGGTGTAATCGGCTAGCAATGGCTTAAATCCTATACCTGTTTTTTGTGAATGTGATGTTTTTACGTGTGAAAGTTACGTGCCAGCCTTGCCTTCTTTAGCATCTTATACCAGGACAGGAGCTTTTCCATGGTCAGGGTCTCAGATGGTCACTTAGTGTCTTTAGAGTTTGATGGAAAAAAATACTACCCTGTTCAACTAAGCTGTTTTTCTTCTGCATAATATGAGGTGTTCTTTTACAGTGCATCCGGAAAGTATTCACAGCGCATCACTTTTTCCACAATTTGTTATGTTACAGCCTTATTCCAAAATGGATTAAATTAGTTTTTTTCCTAAGAATTCTATACACAACTCCCCATAATGACAACATGAAAAAAGTTTACTTGAGGTTTTTGCAAATTTATTAAAAATTAAAAAACTGAGAAAGCACATGTACATAAGTATTCACAGCCTTTGCCATGAAGCACAAAATTGAGCTCTGGTGCATCCTGTTTCCCCTGATCATCCTTGAGATGTTTCTGCAGCTTAATTGGTGTCCACCTGTGGTAAATTCAGTTGATTGGACATGATTTGGAAAGGCACACACCTGTCTATATAAGGTCCCACAGTTGACAGTTCATGTCAGAGCACAAACCAAGCATGAAGTCAAAGGAATTGTCTGTAGACCTCCGAGACAGGATTGTCTTGAGGCACAAATCTGTGGAAGGTTACAGAAAAATTTTCTGCTGCTTTGAAGGTCCCAATGAACACAGTGGCCTCCATCATCCGTAAGTGGAAGAAGTTCGAAACCACCAGGACTCTTCCTAGAACTGGTCGGCCATCTAAACTGAGCGATCAGGGGAGAAGGGCCTTTGTCAGGGAGGTGACCAAGAACCCGATGGTCACTCTGTCAGAGCTCCAGAGGTCCTCTGTGGAGAGAGGAGAACTTTCCAGAATGACAACCATCTCTGCAGCAATCCACTAATCAGGCCTGTATGGTAGAGTGGCCAGACAGAAACCACTCCTTAGTAAAAGGCACATGGCAGCCCGCCTGGAGTTTGCCAAAAGGCACCTGAAGGACTCTCAGACCATGAGAAACAAAATTCTCTGGTCTGATGAGACAAAGATTGAACTCTTTGGTGTGAATGCCAGGTGTCACGTTTGGAGGAAACCAGGCCAATACCATCCCTACAGTGAAGCATGGTGGTGGCAGCATCATGCTGTGGGGATGTTTCTCATCAGCAGGAACTGGGAGACTAGTCAGGATAAAGGGAAAGATGACTGCAGCAATGTACAGAGACATCCTGGATGAAAACCTGCTCCAGAGCACTCTTGACCTCAGACTGGGGTGACGGTTCATCTTTCAGCAGGACAACGACCCTAAGCACACAGCCAAGTTATCAAAGGAGTGGCTTCAGGACAACTCTGTGAATGTCCTTGAGTGGCCCAGCCAGAGCCCAGACTTGAATCCAATTGAACATCTCTGGAGAGATCTTAAAATGGCTGTGCATTGACACTTCCCATCCAACCTGATGGAGCTTGAGAGGTGTTGCAAAGAGGAATGGGCGAAACTGGCCAAGGATAGGTGTGCCAAGCTTATGGCATCATATTCAAAAAGAGTTGAAGCTGTAATTGCTGCCAAAGGTGCATCGACAAAGTATTGAGCAAAGGCTGTGAATACTTATGTACATGTGATTTCTCAGTTTTTTTTATCTATCTATACTAATAAAAGGCAAAGCCCTCACTCATCACTAATTCTCCAACTTCTCGTGTAGGTAGAAGGCTGAAATTTGGCAGGCTCATTCCTTACAGGTTACTTACAAAAGATAAGCAGGTTTCATTTAGAAATTCTACATGTAACGGTCATAACTGAATCCTACTTACGTACATATATACATCCATAGCCTGCAGCTCAGTCGCCGTGTGAGGCGGCGTTGCGTCCCCCATCCCCACGTCTCCCACGTAATTGGCTGCCTGTCCATATAAGGCCGTCTGTCGCTCCGGTCTCTTCATTCCCTTCCTTGCTTCGCCACGGTATTCTTGTCTCCCTGCTGATAACTGCAGCCTTTTTATTTAATCCACGGCTTCTCTGCTGTTTTATTGTTCGTTTATTATGTTTATAGATATTGTGTAGGTATTTTAGACTTAGTTTACTGTTCAGGTACCCATTTCTTTTACCGTTTCAACCGTACCTTCATTAACATGTCTATTGAGGTGATCACCATCAATCAAAGAACTGTCACTTACCGAGTGGTTTCCATGCCCAGAGATGCCGCCTGCCTTTTCCATTCTCTTTGTTACATGTTGCACGGCCATATCAGGCTCACTCTTGATATCCGGAGGAACATTGTGTCTTATGTATCGAATGACTGGGACAGGTTGAAGGTGTGGACTGATGACAGTACAGGAGATAATTATACTACACAGGAGCACTATAAGAGTGAAATGCTTAAGCCCTTCACCTATGGTTCTGCATGTGAGTTGATGGCTGCCGCTGAATTGTTCGGTTGTCGCTTTCAAGTGTACCGAAATGGCCAAATATTTTACACCTTTCGACAACCGCCAATGCCTCTTAAACATCTTAGATTCACAGGTGACGATTTCAGTAGTGGACACTTTGATGTTTATGACTTTCAACTCTCAAAAGCTCGATACGAAGTTATCGATGAAACTGGTTGTATGCTTACAACGCTTGACAGATGCCGAATGTCACTTCAAAACAACAAGTCCTGCAAATACTAACGTAATTGAAACAAACCATGAAACTCAAACTGATTATGACAGCAGCAATCTAAACTGTGAGAAAACAGTAAAAAGGAGGCGTGTCAGACGTCGTGGTACATTTTCTGATGCAGCTAGACGGAAACAACTTTGTGATGCTGCCGCCAAATGCTCGCAGAAAAATCCACAAGTTAATAGACACGCTTTCGCTAAATACTTGCAGGCAAATCCACAAGTTCATAGACACGCTGCCACTAAATTATTCGAAGGCAAATCCACAAGTTAATAACAGGAATGCCTATTAAACATCTTAGATTCACGAGTAGCGATTTGGGTAGTGAACACTTCGATGAATGAAACCTGTTATCTTTACAACGGTTGACAAACACGGAATGTTACTTGAACACAACATGTCCTCCAAATATGAACCTGATTGAAAGAAATAATGATAATCAAATCCTTGATGACAGCAACATTCATAACAGTGACAAAACAATTACATTGACAATCATGTTATGTTATTTTTAAAATTTTTCCTTTTCTTTTTCAGAACTTCTTTAACACACTACTTCTCCGCTGCAAAGCATGGGTATTTTGCTAGTTTTTAATAAATTTGCAAAAACCTCAAGTAAACTTTTTTCACGTTGTCATTATGGGGTGTTGTGTGTAGAATTCTGAGGAAAAAAATGAATTTAATCCATATTGGAATAAGGCTGTAACATAACAAAATGTGGACAAAGTGATGCGCTGTGAATACTTTCCGGATGCACTGTACTTCAATGCTACATAACCCTAAGGAAAATGGAAGCAGCAGCTGGTAGAAACTACAGGTGTGAGTATTTCTGTGCATTCATAATACAGAGTCCAACTTTTTTACTCTGTGGTTAAAGGTTTCTGTAGTCGGTCTATATGCAGACCCTCCTCATAAGTCAGCTTTACACATTGTACATTTCGTTAGGATTGTGTATGGGCACTCTGTTGTTTACATGTCCTGAAGCTTTTCCGAATATATTCAGTTTATATCTCCTTGGGTTACTGGCTACAAAACTGTGTTTACTTATTTATAGACTCCTCAAAGCATTTTGCATCCATTCATTCTTAACACTGTTCAGTAATCTCTGTTCAGTTTGCATTTGGTAAGTCATTTTAACATTTAATATCTTATGCTAATTTCTACTTCAAATGTCACTATTTATATTTTGACTAGTAAAAATTCAAGTTCTAGGTATTTTAATTAGCGACAACACACATATAAAGGGTCCGGAGCACCCTTAGGTAAACCCTGTATATTATAAGTTGGCACAAAAGGTGCAAAAAAAAAAAAAAAACGTGGTGGTAGTATGGAGACTAGTCCTGCTGAAACCAGTCAAGTCTGAATCAATATGCTGGTACTTCCGGTTAAGTTCAACTCTGGGAGGAAGAGGCGGGCACAGGTGGAACATGTTCCGGAAGTGACATCATGGGAGTCGGCACACTCGATCATTCTTTCTACAGAGGAGAAAGAAGAATAGATACTGTTACTGCTTAGCACTCTTGGCTGGCCTGGGGTGTATTGTTATTGTCTAAGCCCTTAAGTTATTCCCCATGAACACGTTTGACAGTACCCATAGTCCAGATCCACAGGATCAGGCAATCCGAGCCGTGAGCTCATGGACATGAGACATCGCATCGGCGCTGGATTGGAGAAGACTGCGATGATGTTGGACTTTGAATCTGAACAGTTGAAGGTCCAAAAACTACCTGGTCACCCGAGGCTTGGATTCCTTGTTCAGATCCATCCACTGTAGGGGAGCGTGCTCTGTCACCAGATTGAACTCCTGGCTCAGGAAGTAGTACTTCAGTTGGTTAATAGCTTGTTTAATCACCAGGGCCTCTTCTCTCCACCGCCGCATACCTCAGCTCCTGATCCAATAGTTTCCGACTCAGATACATTATGGGGTGTTTAGCACCGTTGAGGCTTCGGCTCAATATGACACCCAAGCCTGTGTCTGAAGTACTGGTCTGCAAAACAAAAGGAAAAAGATAAATTTGGAGTTAGTAACACAGGTGTTGAAGTGAGGGCCTTTATAAAGTCACAGAATGCATCCTCTGCTTTCTTATTCCAGACCACAAAGGAGCCCACTTCTTTGATAAATCAGTTAATGGGGCAGCCCTCTTGGAGAAATGGGGTATGAACTGGTGATAGAATCCTGCTAGTCCTAAGAAAGCTTGTACTTGCTTGGTTTTTTGGATGGGGCCAGTTTATAATGGCATCAATTGTAGAACACAGAGGTCGTATTTTACCTCTGCCCACCAAATAACCTAAATAGTTGACCTGAATCATTCCAAAAAAACATTTCTTAGCATTAATTCTGAGACCAGCTTCACTTAGTGTTAGTACTGCAAGTACCTGCTGTAGATGATCCTACCAGATGTTGATAATGTCATCAGGGTAGGCAGCACTGTAGGCATGGTGGGATCCTAGCACTCTGTCTATCTGTCGTTACAAGGTTGCCGGTGCCCCGTGCAAACCAAATGGGAGAATCGTGCACTGCCAGTGTCCACTAGGGGTGCTGAACACATGTTTTTTTTCCATCACGAATGTCAGTAAGGGAATTTGCCAATACCCATTAGTCATGTCTAGGGTGGTTAAGTACTGTGCCCTTTTGACAACTCCAGTATAAATTACTGCTGATCTCATGTCACTCTATTCCTCAGCCAATACTACGTCAGTGTAATCTCTAATGGTAGTTAGTGTTTTCAAGTACGCCCTATTGGTAGGATTGATATTGTGGTTATGACTTGTTTCTGACTTTGGTCTTTGTTTTCATTTTTTTTTTTCCTCCCCTTGGCTTTGGTCACTCTGATCTGATTGTTTTCCTGGTTTTGGTCCTTCACTACTCATTTTGACTATACATTTTGGGTTTCTCTTCATCTCCCAGTCACTTTGTTTACAAATATTCTATTACACTGTGCAACTCCCGAACAAATTAACAAAAGAAAGGTGTTACAGCAATTGAACTTCTCCGTCCTGAGCCTTTCATTATGAGTCTGCAGCATACCTTTAGAAGGAAGATTGTCACAGCTACAATCGCCTGGCTCTTGGTGCCTTATCTATCCAGCACACAGGAGGATTCGTCCAAATGAATCTAAAGAAAGAATCTGAAAGGATGATCTGAACAGTACTAACTCAACATACAGTAGATGATCAACATCAAGGCAAAAAGGCTATTAAATGTTTAATCAGATGCAAGAAAAGTATTTCTAAAGATATCAGGATACTAAGGTAGCAGAATTACAGTGATAGACACTAGTAGTTTAAAAAGAATCTCATTGGCCTTCTGAGGATCGTCATCAGTCGTATTTCCTGATCTGTAAGGCAGTTTGAAGCATGCTGGGTACACATTACTGTGTTTTCTCTGGAGGGAAACTCGCAATACAGAAATTTACTTCCCCCCCCTGGCCTTATCCTGGTTGAGGATCTGTACAACCCATACGTCATTTAGCTCTGATTATTTTTTTTTTCTGCTTCCATTGCATCTTTAGGATTGTGATCACAAAGATTTTTATCATATCTGGCAAAGTTGGCATCATAGAATGTATTACCAGAGCAGCCACAACACGCAGCTGATGGCTCAACAAAATGTCTTCATGTGACAGGAAATGAGTCCAGCAATTTGTTTTTGGCTAGAGATCTTTATTTAAATACAAAATGGCAGGTATAGACATGCAGAATTATTCCATCAAAACACTTCCAGACAGGAACTAAATGCCTTTTTTCTTGTGTCACATGCACACATTTTATTGGGATTGAAACATTTCTTTCACAATTTTATTTTATTTATTTTTTTTGCAAATTCAGTGCGACTGCTAGGGGACATTGTAGAACCCCAAAAACAACCACACAGACACAAGTCTCAGGTTCAAATAAGAGGTTTATTAATACAAGCACCTTTTAAAACAGGCTTCTTGTTAAACATACAATATACTTCCTTCTCTCTGTCTCTCTTCTTCTCCTCCACTCCTAACTGCAACTCACACGGGTGAGGCAGAGCTGCTCCCTTTAAGCAGGACCTTGGGGTACTTCTGGTGCAAGCGCATAACCCGAAGGAAACACTTCCTGGTCAAACAGAATCCCTGTAAGTAAGGATCACAATCCCTGGCAGCACCCACAAAACCCAATAGGGCTGCCCCATGCTACAGTTCCCAGTATGCCCTGCAGGTCTCCAAATGGGTACTGAAACCCAGAAATGTTGCCATCTAGTGTATAAGAGGAGAATGTACTCTTGACGTATCGTTTCTTTCAGAATCTCCATTATATTGTCCCTTCAGCTAAATGAGGTTTCTTGTTTCATTCTCACCGGGATGCCAGCATATCCATATTGGCATTTCTTACCAAGCTCCTGGTTAAGGCCAGGAACATTCTACTTTTTTCTAGCCCCCTCATTACCATGGCCCATTGAGATGTCCAGCCAATGCATGACATCCATTACCTCAGTTTTGCACTAATCACTTCACTCATCACTAATTATAAATAAAGGACAACCCCCAAGAAGGCATCTCTGTGGTGGGATTATGGGTTTACAGTTGATATGACAGTAAAAACTATTAAATTTAAATCAGTGGTTCTCAGCCTGTGGGACGGACCCCCCGATGGGGGCACGAAGATGTGAAAAAAAGAAAACAAGAATCAAAAATATGAAAAAAACATTTGTTGAAACCAAAACAAATTAACTTAAACTACATTCTGATACTAGAACAATAAATATAGAGTTAGATAAATGTTGATAAAAGTTAAGTAGGCATAATAAAATATGCATCTACATTTCATTAAATGCGCGATTAAAACTGTTATGAAAACTTGGGTCGCAAATACTTAAAGGTTAAGAAACGCTGATTTAAATAAAGAAATGCCACGTTCAGACTGTGTAATGCTGTAATCAGATGGCATGTGCAGTTCCAGTCACCATGCTACAAAAAAAGACACTGCAGTACTAGAAGTTGTGCAAAGGACAAGAACCAAGTGCATCCGTTTGAGACGCTTACAGAATTAAACGTTTCAGTTACCTACTATATACAGTCCGTATTTATTTTGGTGCGAAAAAGGTTTAAAGCTGCTGATGTTTTGAAAGAACTGCATGTGTTACAAGATGACTATTATGATGGTAGTGATGGTGATCAAGATAGTGACAATCAGGTGAATGATGTGGGTAGCTGCCCTGAAGCCTTTTCTTCATCATAAGGCATCCAACTTGTCACAACTGTCAGGACAGAACTACATGGACATTCTGCAGTGCCTGAGCTCAAAAAGTCAGCAGCTACCAAATGTGTTGTGTGCAGTAAGCATGGACAGTGCAAATGTTCCGTTTACAGCACGTGTTTCTAAGCGTGCACTATGCAAGGTTGCTGGGGAAAAAACGGTTTCTTTTCATTTTTGATAATAAAACCTTTGCTTTCTAATACCTTTCTTTACAGGTTTTGATGTGGTTCGTTATTTATCATGTATGTGTAGACCTAGACTTCAGTGTCCTGGTAATAAAGGGTCCAGCAGTCAATGCGTTAAGCCATAACTGACATCTCCAATAGAAATTTTTGTAGACATCAATGGATTTATATTTCTAAAAATGTTGCATTGATTGCAAAATGACTTTCTAATTAGCTAAATGAAATTCCAGATTTAGATGTCCTTGAATATTACTGTGTATTTTTTCTTAGAGGTGGCAGGTCTGGTAAGCATATGGGTCTTCTCAGTGCCCTCAGTAGTGTGGGCCCATTACAGTTGATCAGGTATATTATGGGGTTACTGCATGTGTCAGCTGCTTTGTTGCTTCTTAGTGTGTTTAGTGAGTCACGTCTGGACAGTCTGGAGCCTCAGTGGTGCTTGGCGAGTGGTTTGAATGGGTCGCCCTCAGGAGATGATCTGCCATTTAGATTTTCTCAGGTTTTCCATAAGCTAATATTGGCGTATTAAAGGCTGCCTCAATACATTATTTCTAGATGCTCTTTCTTTAGGTTGCTCCAGAGTCTACCTAATACTCGTTTATTAAAGTGAATCGGAAGACATACCGAGTAGGGATCCTGTTGGACTTCCTCAGGCTGCTGCTCTTCTAGTGTGGGCACACATTTTGCAAATTTCCAAGCTTCCCGTGTCTGAAAGTAACTTGAATATTCATATTTAAGACTTTCCAAGCTCAGCAGGATACACTTCTATTTGCTTTAAGTCATGATCATCTTGTACTCTGCAGGTCTTTATGTTCAGGAACCCTAGGAGACTGCTAGAAGTCTCCTTTCCCTTAAATGACATTCTGCTGTTTCTGTTTCTTCCCTTTGTAGACTACAATGGGCAACCAGCATCCCCTTGTGGAGAAGAATGACAGCTGCACAGCTTCATTTTACCTCATTACCAGTCCTCTTTCTATTCAATTCTGAAATCTCCCTTTCATTTTTCAGTCTCTAAAGTGGCCAGAATGGAATTACAATTAAAGAATATAACATCCTTTGCTTAAACCTGATGAACACAATTCAGTGTTGAGGGGATGCCTGAATCCTACAGTATGTCTGGGGCTGTCCATGTGTAGTTAGTTTGCATGTTTTTTCCTCTCACTTCTTGGGCAATTCATCTGTCTAAAGACATGCAGGTTAGGTTGACAGGTGACTATAAAGTATCCCCGTGTCAAGAGGAGTGTTGGTGGGTGAGTGAATGGAGCCTGTGATGGACTGGAGGCCCACCCATGGTTGGATCCTGCCATCTTCCCAGTGCTGTCTAGGAAAGGCTCGAGCCCACGATGAACTTGAACTGCATTACGTGAGTTTCCAAATAATCCAATGATAAATCAAAATTAAAGGCAATCTGAAAATTACATGGTAACCACAAGAGGTAGCAGCTGATTCAATACAACACATTCCCGATGGCTTATGGGTAGTCAGAACACACACAGCGCAGTGCTCTGCTGTTAGTCTAGTTGAAGTGAAGGTCAGATGGACATGGAGGCTCCCCTGCGGGATTGAATTGAAGTTATTAAGTGTAGATTGATGGGTAAAAATGGCAAATTTATCCATTATTAAAATTAAATCTAGAACACAAAAAAGTGTGAAGAAAGAGAAGAGGCCTACTTGCTGAATCTACTGTATGACCAGAATGAAGTATTGTCTGAACGATTTGTTTAATGCATTTAATACAGTTAAAATGTGCAAGTGTCTTTATTTTCTTCTATTTTTAAACTTTTATATCAATTTTAAGTTTGCATGATTTTTTTTTCAGACCACAGAACCAGAATTAAAATTAGATGTAGAAAACCCAGCTGGTTTATAATTCCAAGAGCTAAACTTAAAAGAAGTGGTGAGGCGGCCTTCTGCTGTTATGCACCTAAAATCTGGCATAGCCTGCCAATAGGAATTCACCAGGCTAATACAGTGGAGCACTTTAAAAAGCTGCTAAAAATCCATTACTTTAACATGGCTTTCTCAGAGCTTCATTTAAGTGTAACCCTGATATTCTGTATATGCATTTAATTATGATTTTTTTCATGTTTCATAAATCCGTACTAACCCCTACTTTCTCTTCTGTTCTTTTTCCGTTTTTCTGTGGTGACGATCTGCGCCACCACCACCTAATCAAAGCACCATGATGTCACTACATTGATGGACTGAAGGCCAGAAGTCCATATAACCATCATCATCAAATTCTTCCTTGTGAAGGACTGATTGAAATCATTTATGTTAGGTAGAATGCCTAGTGGGGGCTTTGGTCTCGTGGCCTCTGAGTCAATGCAGATTTTGTTTTTCCCCCAGCCATCTGGAGTTTTTTTTGTTTTGTTTTTTCTGTCCTCCCTGGCCATAGGTCCTTACATTATTCTTTGTTAACTAGCAGTGCCAAGTTTTTATATTTTTTTCTTTCTTCATCTTGTACAGCACTTTGAGCTACATCGTTTGTATGAAAATGTGCTATATAAATAAATGTTGTTGTTTGTGAATTTTTTCAGCCATTTGAGACATTACTACCTGAATGCATAGCCACATCTCTTTATGCTATTAGCCAATCACCAGCAATGCAACAAACAGTTGACTGTAAGAATGTTCTAGACAAAGCCTATGAGGTTGTTGTTGTTTTCTCATTTGTTTTCCTTGCAGCAGCCTCGTCTGTGTCCAGGCCCACTGATCTTCATCTTCCTAAGAGATGCATCATTTGTCTAAAGAGTCTGCACTTTCTGTCAGAATTTATGGGATTGCACCTATGGTTGTGAAGCTCGTGGATGTGATCTAATGATAGAGGGATTGCCAGATGATCCAATGCCAGTGATGATACTTGGCAGTGTGTGTGTTGTGAGTCTTTCTGAATGTGAAGGCAACCTATAATCTGTTGCGATTCAGTTTTTCCCCTGGCTTAAGAATGTTTTTTGTATTTATTGTTGAATTTCAATTTTTATTTTTCATGGTTTTTTTTTTTGTTCAATAAGTTTTGTTAATATGCTTATGTAGTGTGAATATGAGCGCCAAGCCTTTATATTCTGGTGGAGGAAATGTGTCCCTCAGCGATTTATTCATTACTGGGAGGTTCTGCATTATTTTGTGACTATTGTTTTTTGTTTATTGCATTTTTGCTCATAGTTTTCAGATTCTGATTTCTGTTTTGCAGATTTGGATTTATTTGTGTTGGTTCCATCCATTTCTCTCAAGATTTGCTATTTTTCCCCATTTTGGCCCTTTGTACGTCTTCATTATTATTTAATAAATTCTTCCTGTATAAAGATTCATGTTTAGCCTTGTCCTTTAAGCCAGAGGGTTTACAGTCTAGCCTCTCCCTTGAAGAGCATTTTTGTGTATTTAGGACATTTAAAAGTATTTTGCTCTTTTACCACCAGTGCCTCATTTTGGCCCTGTGCAGGCCTGAAAGCTTGCCTCTTCAGTTTGGGGTCTGGTTGTGTGGGGTGAGGCCTATTTTAAAGCAGACTAGTGAGGTCCTGTCTGGTCTTTTTGTGTATTTTGTGGCCTCTACTGCCTTTTGTAATTTTGTTTTGCTGGTTTTCAACAATGTTCAATACCACATGGATATTAGATGTTTAGTTATTTAAAATAATAAAAACATTAAAGCCAAATCCAAATGCTGATAACACAAATGAGGGTGATGTTTAATTGATATTATTCAGGTTTAACTTGTTATTTTTGCTGTCTATATTTTAGTGCAACCACAAACTCCCAGTTTTTCTTTGTGTTGTTTTTAATTAACATTGATTAGAAGGAGAGATGTTGTAATTTTATGTCATTATATGCGGTTCATGAGGTTGTGTTATTGATCACATAATCTAACAAATTCCCATTAGTTAAACTTTAGAAGAAACAGCAAGTAGATAGGTTTATTGTTTTGAAAAAAAGGGACTGCCTTATATTTTACTTGGAAAATAAGTTTGAGAAGCAATGGGTTGACCTGTTTTAGGGTTGGTATCACTACTGGCAGGAACACCACCAGATGGCACTGGTGGTTCTTATAAAAAGGAAAGAAAACTCTTGTAGCATCATGTAAGCACAGATGAAGTCAGTTCTTGGCTGATAGCTTCACTATACTCTCCTCTGGACTAACTGAATATATCATGAAGTGAAGAAGAAGAATTGAAGGTGCAAGTGACTAGAATGCCTAGCTGCTTCTGCTTGTATGGCACACCAGAACTAAAGCTAGATAGATGCTACCTACATCAATGGCCTCTTCCTCTTCAGAGCTTACTTTCTGATTTTTTGAAAAGCACAGACTGACTCAAATTTCAACAAAATCAAGCAATGAAGGGACAAAACAGTACAGAATTGTCCTGTTTCTACTCTTTTTTTTACAATAAAATATGTATTAAAGGAAACAAGAAGCCAACATATTAAAGAAACAAATATTAATTTTAACATATGATTAACTAACAATCCAGTGGCCAGCACTTTAGACCAATACCCACCATAACTCTAAAATTGCCCTATGGAGTTCGTATTTCTAAAAGATGATAAAGGGAGAGCCTGTGTAGGCCAGTCAGTAAGGAGTAGCACCACATCATAAACAACATGTATTTATATAGCACACTTTCATACAGCAATGTAGCTCAAAGTGCTTTACAAGATGACAAAGAGAAAGGTACAAGGAGAGAAAAACAATTCAGATTAGGTGATAATATTAAAGAATAAATAACAACAAAACAAGGTAAGTTCAGATAGATGGGAGGGCAGAAATACCAAAAACAAAAAACTCCAGTTAAGCTGGAGAAAAAAAAATCTGCAAGGGTTCCAAGGCCAAAAGACCACCCAGCCCCGAATGGCCATTCTTCCTAACATAAATGTTTCTAACTCAGTCCTCTTTGTTTTTATGCTTTACAGGACGAAGTTGGTGTCGTGGACATCTGAGATACTTGCCTTCATTATGTCACCACTGATGGCTGCATGGCACCTTGGTGGTGGTGCAAATCACAACACAGAAGGGACAGCAGAGAATAGTGAGGATTAATAAGGATTTTGCATCGCTGAAGAATATCATAGTTCTATGCCCATATAGTCTATTGGGAATACAAATAAATGTAGTAAAGCCAAATTAAAATAATAGGTTTTTTAGCAGTATTTTTAAATGTTCCACAGTGTTAGCCTGGCAAAGTTCTATAGATAAAGTATTCCAGATTTTAGGTGCATAGCAGCAACAGGCTGCCTCGCCATTTCTTTTAAACTTGGCTCTTGGAATTATAAGATGACCACCATTAGAAGATCTAAGGTTATGACTTGGAGTGTAGTGGGGGGAAAGGCATTCCAAAATACAGGAAGGGGCAAGATTATTTAAGGATTTGTAAACCAATAGTAGTATTTTAAAGTCAGTCCTGAACAACATGGGTAATCAATGTAATGATGCTAAAACTAGTGAGATATGCTCTGAGCTTCTTTTTCTAGTTAAGATTCCAGCTGCTGCATTCTGCACTAATTGCAACTGATTGATGTCTTTCTTAGGTAGCCATGTTAGGAGTGCATTACAATAATCCAATAGACTAAAAACAAAAGTGTGAATGAATTTTTCAACATCTTGTATAGTTATAATGTGTCTAACGTTTGCTATATTCCTTAAGTGAAAAAATGCAGTCCTCG
The DNA here is from genome assembly GCA_026402145.1 of Polypterus bichir lapradei. NCBI lineage: Eukaryota > Metazoa > Chordata > Cladistia > Polypteriformes > Polypteridae > Polypterus > Polypterus bichir. The sequence continues at coordinate 9,787,449 of JANRMT010062843.1, read as the reverse complement.
TAATCTGGTTAATATGTGGTTTAAAGTTTAGGTCAGAGCCAATGATTACCCCTAAATTCTTTACCTCCATCTTGATTTTTAAACCTAAGGAATCAAGTTTATTTCTAATGCCCTCGCTATATCCATCCATCCATCCATCCATTATCCAACCTGCTATATCCTAACACAGGGTCATGGGGGTCTGCTGAAGCCAATCCCAGCCAACACAGGGTGCATGGCAGGAACAAATCCCAGTCAGGGCGCCAGCCCACCATTGGGCACACACACTCGGGACAATTTAGGATCGCCAATGCACCTAACCTGCATGTTTTAGGACTTTGGGAAGAAACCAGAGCACCCAGAGAAAACCCACGCAGACAGGGGGAGAACATGCAAACTCCATGCAGGGAGGACCCAGGAAGCGATCCCAGGTCTCCTTACTGCAAGGCAGCAGCGCTACCACTGTGCCACCCTCTTGCTATATCCATGTTTGCCAGTCACTAAGATTTCTGCTTTTTTCCTTATTTAGTTTGAGAAAAGTTACTACTCCTCCATTTGGAAGTACTGCTGTGACAATGGATCAGAGAGACAAGAGCATCAGGCTCATCAGGTGCTATTGATTACTAAAACTGTGTGTCGTCTGCAAAACTGTGGTAACTCAACTTGTGCTTTGAGATAATCTGACCTAATGGAAGCATGTAAATTGAAAAGAGCATTGGACCCAGGATAAATCTTTGTGGTACACCATATACATTCCCCCCGAGGGGAATCTGTGCACAAGCCAGCTACTGTATGTTATTTCTGACAATTTGTGGGGAATTCCAGAAAAGTCAAATGAAAAATGATGGATTTCCAGAGAGAGAAAGGGGGAAAGAGGGAGCACCAGTATTTGTCTAGCAAGAGGCTAAAGCAAATCTTGCAGCAGTTGTCTCCAAGGCATATAGTCTCTGATGGATGACAGAAAGGGCAAGCAAAAAAAGAAAGAAAAATCTAAGAGTAGAAATATATATGGATGGCAGAAAATTAGACATCAGAGACCATATAGTTAGTTTGAATGTACTTTGTCATGCACTCTTATGGGTAATTATTATCACATAATATGTTTCTGATATGAGAGTAAATCAAAAAAGTAAATGGAATTTAAAAACGGATTGAAGCTGACACAATACAACACATTCACAATGGTTAATTGGTAGTTTAAACACGCACAGTGCGGTGCTCTACCATTAGTCTACTTCAGCGATTCTCAACATTTTTCTCCTTGTGAACCCCTTCAAAAAACCGGAATAAATTGGCAAACCCCCTGTGTAGTCATTACGATAGGTTTATCCTTGTACGTTGGATGTTTTTTTTCAATGTGTCTACGAAGAAGTGATGGTTTTAAACTGCTGTTGGCCAGGACTTCATTACAAATTACACAAAGCAGTTTAGGTTCTGACTCATCCCTGGTAAAATAAAACCCATTCATAAGTAGTCGCTGTTGTATTTTCGTTTCTTCTCTTTTGTCTTACTATGTTCGCCTATTTTTTCCTTGCTTTCAGTCTGGAGAGATGGTAGCTCACTACAACTTTCAGTATCGTCACCCTCTGTTGGCACCAAATTAGGGACTAAAGTAGAAGAAGAAGCAATTGATTGCTCGTCCAGCTTTTTGTCATACTTGATAGAACAACCTGTTTTTAACCATCGATCCATAATAAAATTATGGAGTAATAATTATTCACTTTCACGTTCGATGTGCGCACTTTTAAGTAAAAAGTCTTGATCGTAATTTATTTACACACACTATGCACTACCAATTTATCTTATTAAAATCACTTGTGGTTCTTAAGCGCCTCGTACGATTCAATTCGACTCTACTCTCCATTGTCTGATCGCGGCGTTTTTATATCGGCAGACGTTATTCTCGTTCTTTTGAGCGCATTTGGGGTTCTCGGTTTGCTGAATTGGAAGTTTCTGGGTCATATGAGAATATACATGCATCACCAGCGCCGTAGCGTCTCATCTCGTTACAGATTGTTACCTGTTGTGACTCAACAATTTTACGGAATCTTCTGTCGCAATGCATAAGTGACTGAGGTAATATTCATGAATTTGAAATTTAATTGATTTGTTGACCCATTTTTATTATTATTATTTTATTATTATGTATTATTCTGAATATATTTGCCTACATTTAATATTTCGTTATATTTTTTAACTTTGGAATTTAAAGTTCCGCCATTACAATATTTTTTTCGCGAACCCCTTTTGTAAAGCACACAAACCCCTGGGGGTTCGCGAACCATCGATTGGGAATCACTGGTCTACTTGAAGCCAAGGTCAAATGAACATGAATGGTCCGCTGCGGGATTGCACTGTTGTCATGCTGCAGTGAGACTACTTTGGGCAGAAGGAGCGAAACTTGAGGAAATTCACAGAAGGGTGTTCAATTATGTAGATCAGTAATCAGTTTGGGTACCTATCTTGCACAAACTTTATGATACCCCAAGTCATCATGCACTATGGCATGTGCAGATCTATAGCTGATATGCAAATGTTCAGCAACAGTCTTCTCTATTGGAGGCTTTCACCATGTCGATGTAGGTTTATGTGCATGAAGTTGATGGTCGACCAAATTGACCTTTATCAGTTATGCTTATACATTCTGCTTTTAACCTTTCTACCCATTCATAAATATTACATTGAGTCATGCTGTTTTCACTTCCATACCAAGCCATCTGTGTGCCTCAGCAGAAATTGAGATTCTTCAGACCAAGCTACATTCTTTGTCTGGCTTGTTTTGGTAGGCCTGTGCCTTCAGCAGCCTCTGCCTTCTGCTCTTGGCGTTGTAGTCATTCCACCTGAAGATTCAACATGTTGTGCATTTAGAGATGCTTTTCTGCTCACCATGGTTATCCAGAGTGGTTACCTGAGTTACTGTAGCACTTCTGTAGGCTAAAATCAGTCTCTCCATTCTCCTCTGACCACACCAAATGGTGTTCTCTCATCAAAAGGTTTTTCTGTTCAGGGATCTGCTGCTCACGGAATATTATTTGTTTACCATACTATTCTATTGGCTGTTGTGTGGAAAATCCCAGAAGATCAGCAGTCTGGCCTAACAATCATGCCATGGTTGAAATCATGAGATCACATTTTTTACCTCCATTCTGGTGTTTGATGTATCTAATGATGGTATGCATTGCACTGCTGTCACATGATTACATAATTGCATGGATACGTGTATGTACAGGTGCGTCTAATAATTTTCTAGATTAGTATATTGAGGGAAATATCTGTTGCTTTATGTTTCAGGCATAATCTTAAAAGTATATATTTGAAGCACATATACTGTATGTTATATTATATTAAAAGAAATATCCACATAAATATCCAGGCAACTTTTGGATACATTGTAATATATTTCATTTTTATAAGGGTGATACTTCTTATTAAACCTACACACAAAATTTGTATGTACTCTTTAACATTCTTTATGTACATACCTGTAACATTATTCTTGATATTTGTAATATATATTCTTTGTACTATATGTAAAATATACTTTAATAATATTCTTAATTGATGTATGTTTGATATTATTGTCTTACATTATATTTTCTTAAATTTGCTGTATCAGAAAATTAGATGCACCAGATCAGAAACTAGACACTGAAGAGCAAACTCAAAATATGGTCATTTCTGAACAGAAATTTCTCTGCCGCCTCTTCACTAAACTGAGCACCAGATTCCCACCTTCCTCTACTGAGGCAGCCTTACTGCCATCTGCTGGTTTGGAGGTATTGTGTTGGTTAATTGTGAGTTCTTCCAAATCTTTCTCATGTTGGTCAACAGTAAGAAGCCAGTGGATTGTAATTGGTGCTATTGAGTAATCCTGTGAAATTTGGCATGCTAAAGTCTCATTCTCTCTCAGGTTCTATAGCAGCATTTCCCTTGGGGCACCCCTGCTGTATTTCTCCCTGTTTGTTGCTACTGGCATAGGGAGATTTTGTTGCAATGCCAGTGTTGGGTCTTTTTTCTGTGGTCTACATTAGGCCAGACTCCTGTCCTGCATCCATTTGGTGCCACCTCTGACCACTGAAAAAACATTCCAGCCAGTTATACCTCTAAAAATGCTAAGCCTACTTTTAGGTAAATGAAAGTTTCTAAAATGACAACATTTTGATAGGGAAGCTTTTTTACTTAGGTATACTGGGGGCTCTGCTCGCTTCGCTTGCCAACGCCCCAGCCCAACTACATGCCAGCCACTTCGCCTCCCTGCCGCTCGCATATGTGGATTTCATTTTCACCAAACAAAAAATCTTTTAATTCTCGAAGATACACCTCTTCATTGGGAAAAAACACAACTTTTCCCTGATCGCAACTCGAATTAGGCGATTTACAAGTCTCTGCCTTAAAGTTTAAATCTGAACAATATCTACATACTTCTGTCATATCATCTATGTCTATATATTCAATCACTTTTTGCTGTTCCGTTTTTTCACTGAGTAATAATTTCCATTTGTTTGCGCTAATGCGATCTTTACTATCATTTTTTTGAGACTTTCGAATTTTAGTACTTTTATTATCTCTAACCTGCTCTGCATGTGTATCGCACCAGCGTTTTCTGAACCTCTTTACGACGTTCTACTTTGTTATCTACTCTTTGTCTTTTATTTCCACCCCAGGCGTGGTTAAATCTTTTGGCACAAAGTCTCGTTTCACGGGACATGAAATTATCTCTCTGAAAAAGTCACGTCTCAACTGAATCACAAAAACAATATGCATTTGAAAACGTTCAAAAACTAATTAGATTTTTTTCCCTCTAATTACAATATGTTGTTTGTTTTGTGAGTTATTTGTTAGTCAAAAAAACCTCAATGTGTTACAATTGCATCTAATTTTTGTAGCGCACTCTACACTGAGTGCAGGCGCAGAACGCTGCGAACAATTCTCAGTTAAAATGCAAGTATAGATTAAACTAATTACTAAATACAGAAGTGGTCCAGAAGTGGATTTTTTTATACACAGAGAAAGCAAGGTATAAACTGATTAAACCTAAATGGAAACCAATAATATCTGTCCCTTAACTAATTGATGGACTATGCCCAGTTGACAAGAGAGAAGATTAAAACTGTAAAAGAGAAAATCCAAAACAAAGTCACAGTCCTGAGGACCTCAGCCATCTAGGTTCCCACCCCTTCCTGGGCATTCAATAGTGGAGTCTGTGCTGGCTGTCCAGTCCAATGATGCCAGTGCTCCTGTATCTGACGTGATTTATCCATATGTGGGAGAGCAGCCTGGCAGTGACACCAAGAGCCACATCCAGATACAGAGAAGAAAAACAGAATAAAGGAGGGTTAGTAACAGTTTTAAAAAACGGTGACACTTGTATTTCTGTATAAATGACTGACAAACAGAGATGCAGTATGCACAGTTAATCAGCAGCTCTACTCACACTACTCACGCTAAACTGAAGTGGTGAGTCTTCAGCTGGGATTTAAAAGTTAAAATTGAAGGGGCATCTCTTATAGCATTCCACAGCTTTGGAGCCCTGTAACTAAAAGCTCAACGTTCCACTCTTATTTGATTATTCCTTGGAATGTTACGTTAGCCATCATCGTGGGATCTCAATGTGCACTTTGGTTTTTAAGTAATAATAAGCTAAGGTAAGGAATCAGGGCCTTTGCCATTTAAGACTTTATATGTTAAAAGGAGGATTGAAATCAGCCCAAACTTAACTGGAAGCCAGTGTAAGGACTTGGAAACTGAAGTTTTGTCTTCATATTTTCTTGTTTTTGTAATAATTCTTGAAGCAGCATTTTGAATTAACTGAAAGCTGCATAAACAATAATTTGGACAGCTAATGAAAAAAGCATTGCAATAATCAATCCTGCTAGAAACATGCATTTCCATATATACTCGCGGATAAGTTCTCCCACGGATAAGTCAGGACTTGATTTTACAGTATAATGTCTGCTATTTTATAATGTCGCTTGTATATTTTTCTATGTGGGTGCGGCAATGCGCTGTATCAGCGTGTGCTCTTAACCTCTCTCTCTCTATTGTGCCTACATGACCACACGGTAATACCCAAACTATTCCAAAACAAAGTTTGTACAGATTTGTGTTTTTTGTACCTCACACCCTCATACACCTTTATCATAAGAGCATCCCTTATCTACGATGGAGCGTTTGATCAGAAGAAAATATGAAGCTGGTTTTAAATTAAATGAAGTAGCGAAAGAAATTGGTAACTGCACTGCTGCAACAAAATTTGATGTGTCTGAGAAACTGGTGCGAGATTGGAGGAAGCAAGTAGATGTAAAAAAAAAAAATTAAGTGTCGCATTTTTGAACGGGCGTATTAGTCGGGGTATGATTTTATGATTGATTTTTCGGGTTTCAAGACCCGATTTATACATGAGTATATACAGTGATTAATTTCTTAGTATTTTGCATGTCTTCATCTTCAAACATTTTAAATTTGGGAAAAAGCATGTTTTGGGTCATTTTGTAAAATGTGTTTTAATTGACATGTTAACACCTACATTGTGTTTTGGTTCAGTAAAACTAATGGTTACTATATTATATATAGCTGAGAAAGGTGTTGTGATTTGTAAAGTTTATAAAGTTTGTGTGGACTTTTCTGTACATCATTTTGTGAGTTTAGAACCCAAGGATCAAGTGTTGACATTTTATTATCATTTTACCATGACAACTTCTTTGTTTTTTCAAGAGCGCTGCTATTTTGTGACATTTATGTTGTCTGCCTCCTCAGCAACAACTCCAAGAATTTCCCAGGAAATGCAACACTTCTGACATTACATATGTGACAATATAAAGGTCAACCCGGGCATTTACAGGATATCCAAATTTGTAAAATGTACAACCAGACAGATCTCTCACCGTCTACTTGTGCAATCAATCAGACATTCAGGGAATTCTAAATAATAAGCAAAGAGTTGCAGCCAACAAGGCTATCCAGAAGACTGTTATCGAAGGACTCACTTGGTTTGTTAGCACAATCTTTGTTTATGTATTTATGTCATACAATTGGTCCTTAATGATGTTTAATTATTCTGGTAAAACTGAGTCTAATGAAATATGACTTACCTACTGAGCCAAGATGAATGAAGATTAACAAGGAACAGGGAAGTGTGGCTGTGTGTGTGAGTGAGTCGTTGATGCCTGCTATAAAGCAAGCAATTCAATGGAGTCTTTTTACAAGGCTACCTTGTATTATTTTTCCGTGTTTCTTTTTATGTCAAGTCTAGCTTGTTGAACATTCCTGTTGGCACTGTCACACACGTGCGAGTTGGAGGCAGTCAAAGAGCCTAAAGGTGAGTGAAATCTCGCGAGACAAGGGTTTATCACGTGGTACTTACCTGAATCTCTTTCTATCTACAGAAAACCGGAAGACAAATAAAGCACTTCCAAACTCACAGTTTCAAAATGGCCGCGATGACGTCACTTCCGGTTTCCATCTGATGACGTCACTTCCGGTTCACACTCGATTGCTCCAGTCTACTCCTGGTGACGATGGTTCCGTGGTCCCGCCTCCAATCGTCACTTCCTGCCAACCACTTCCTCCCATCATCCCATCTGCTATATAAACGCCATTTTGTAACAACAATTCATTCATTGTGTACTGAAAAGTCATTACTGAATCACTTTTTTCATTGTTGTCTGGACGACAATATACGGCGATAAAACCCCAAATCTTTTTCTATTTGAAAGGACTCTTTATTTTATTACAATTGGCGTAGTCGGCAGGATCCATTGTTCATCATGAGCGAAGAACAAGACCTGAACACAGTACTCAATACCATCATGGGAGATCTCCAAACACTGAAGATCCAGATGGGGGAGACCAGGACCCAGTTAGCAGAAGCCGAGGCTCGTTCCCGTGCTGGTGCACGGACGGAGGTGGCTCGGCCACAGCCAATACAATTAACTCCTTTAACGGAAGAAGATGACATCGAGTCCTATTTCCTGATTTTTGAACGGACCGCAAAGCGGAACGCTTGGCCGAGGTCGGAGTGGGCGTACCTACTGGCTCTCTATTTGAAGGGAACGGCGCAGAGGGCCTATTACGACTTAACCGAGGAACAGGCAGCCAATTATGATGCTCTGAAGACTGAGGTGTTCAAGCGCTACGGCGTTTCACCAGAACAACAGGCGAGAGAGTGGAGGGAGTGGCGATTCGATCCTGAAAGGCCGTTGAGAACGCAGGGCTTTGAAGCTTGGGGAAAGGTGTGTCGCTGGCTACGGCCCGACATTAA
>JANRMT010062843.1:9762107-9775601 GCA_026402145.1 Polypterus bichir lapradei | reverse complement strand
ATCTATCTATCTATCTATCTATCTATCTATCTATCTATCTATCTATCTATCTATCTATCTATCTATCTATCTATCTATCTATCTATCTATCATCAGTGGAAGATGGGACTGGTGAAAAGCTACCATTGAGTGTCATAACTAGAGACTTGAGAATCACAGTGAGCTTGACAGAAGAGGCTTCTTTTCCTTCCCATTGTAGATGACCATGAACCTTATTATAAGGATATAACAATATGACAAGAAACAACAATATGCAGAATTTGAGTAGAAATAAATAAATAATAACATTACGTTCTCAGAATTTTTGAGACGTGAACTCCACAGAAGTTTTCACTTGAATTGCAATAAGCTGGCTGGGCACAGAGCAGGTTTAATTTAATTTGATATATGAGAAAACATTTGTTTGAATATCTACTGACCAGGGAGGCAGACGTGTTTGAAATGTGCTAGAACACCCCTGTAGTATTTTTCAAGGGAATGATGACAGCATTAAATGTAGGAAGCTGTCAATGATTTCTCAGAGTCCTATTAGTATAGGTCTGGGTTTGGTGTGTTTATTTTTTTTATATTTTCAACAGCGGTTAATATTAATAGTTACAATCAAGTTTGAAGTGTCCTGATTTGTTCTGTTTAATTTGTGGAATTTCTATTGTCATTGTTGTTTCAGATTGTTATTCCTTTTCATAATCATAATTTTCATAGTTATGTGCATTTCATTTTTCATTGTCATTTTCGATGATTATTTGTGCATAGTTTTGTTTATTCTGCTATGTTCATAATTGTGTATCGTTTCTTTAATTGAGTGCCATTCTTTGTATGATGTGGGTGACATCACTCCCTCTTGTGTTTTAGGGTTTGTGCTGAGTAAGTTAAGTTCATGAGAACATTCCAGCACAAAGATGTTTATAGTGAGTATTGTTTTTTGGGTGGATTTTCTGTCTTTTCTGATTGTTTCTGCTTTGTCTTTGTTTTTTTTTTTGCTTTTGGATTACATATTGGGACTTATTTGCATTGGATTGCCTTTTAGGTATATTCTTGTTGCTATTTTGAGTATTTCTTTTATTTCTTTCATTTATATAGTGTAATAAAGCACAAAACAAGTATAAAGGTTTAGGGTGGTTTAAGTCCCGTATACTGTACTGTAAAAGAAATGTTTTTCCAAAAAGTTAGTCAGTGTTTTCTACAGAGTACAACAGACAACCAAAACAAAGGACATCGGACATTTTATAAGGGTGCACAGGAAATGATGGGGAGAGTCGTGTTGAATGATGGGAAGAGTGATGTCATCTTTGGGGGACTGGAGGTTAGAAAGGACCCCAGAAGCAGGAGGTAGTAGTAGACTTCCGGGTGTGTTTATGGCGGTGGCGTTTCGGTCTTTCTAGGGAAACAAAAGAAGAAAGGTTAGTACTCCGCCGCTGTCCCCCAGCACGGCTGATTGTGGCATCTGTCGGGTCCTTAAGCCGCTCCCCATTCGCTCGTGCGTGACAGGACCCCTCCCACCAGCCCAGACCCGTCAGGGCGGGCGACCCTAACCGAGAGGTCGTGGACCCGGGAGAGAGGATCAGTATTGGCCTGAAGAGAGCCACGACAATAAGCGTCAGTGAACTTGTAGGGCTGCAGGTCTAAAAACCACCTGGTGACCCAAGGATTCGACTCCCTGTTCAGGGCCATCCACTGAAGAGCGGCATGGTCCGTCATCAGGGTGAACTCCTGGCCCAGCAGGTAGTACCGTAGGTACGTCACCGCCCACTTAATGGCCAAGGCTTCCCATTCCACTGCTGCGTACCTGGTCTCCTGGTCCAACAGTTTCCGGCCAAGGTAAATTACAGGGTGTTCGACACCATCAACGCTTTGGCTCAGCACGGCACCAAAACCTGTGTCTGAAGCGTCGGTCTGCAGGAGAAAAGGAAGAGAAAAATCAGGGGTTTTCAACACAGGCGTCGAAGTCAGGGCCGTTTTTAAGTCACTGAATGCCCGTTCCATATCAGCGGTCCACACCACATTTAAAGGAGCCCGTTTCTTTGTCAGTTCTGTCAAAGGCGCTGCTCTCTAGGAGAAATATGGTACGAACCGGCGGTAGTAGCTCGCTAAACCCAAGAAGGCTTGCACCTGTCTTTTGACTATCAGATGGAGCCATTCCAGGATGTCTTTGATTTTTGACCTCTGTGGTTTCACCAATCCTCCGCCTACTAGGTTGCCTAAATACTTGGCTTCATTCAAACCGAAATAACATTTCCGCAGGTTGATCCAAAGCCCGGCCTTCGCTAGCGTCAGGAGAATGGCATAAACCTGCAAGACATGTTCCTCCCAGATGCAGGAATAAATGACAACGTCATCCAGGTAGGCAGCACAATAGGACTGGTGGGGCCGTAGCACTCTATCTACCAGACGTTGAAAAGTCGCTGGCGCCCCATGCAGTCCAAATGGGAGGACCTTGTATTGCCAGTGTCCACTAGGGGTTCTAAATGCGTTTTTTTCTGTTGCGGATACCGCTAAGGGAATTTGTCAGTACCCATTTGTCATGTCAAAAGTAGTCAAATAACAGGCTGTCCCCAGTCGTTCAAGGAGTTCGTCCACACGGGGCCTGGCGTAGGTGTCGAACTTGGAGACTTGATTAAGACGCCGAAAGTCATTACAAAATCTCCAGGACCCCTTCTGGTTTATAAACGAGGACGATGGGACTGGACCATGGACTATGGCTTTCCTCAATAATGTCCAGATCCAGCATTCGCTGGACTTCCAGTTCCACTTCTGCACATTTCGCCTCCGGGAGTCGGTAGGGGCATTCCCTGACTACCACCCCCGGGTCAGTGACTATGTCATGCTGAATCAGCAAGGTGCGGCCTGGTGCTTCACTGACAACTTCCGGGACAAACAGGATTGCTTGTTCGAGCTCCTGTTGTTGGAGGGGCGTCAGGTTACGACCGAGGTTAAGGTCCGTTGTTTTTGAGAAAAGGGAGAGGGTGTGGCCGGTAGGCGGAGGGTCTTCCCTGTCCTTCCACAGCTTTAGAAGGTTGATATGATACACCCTCTCGCTTGGTCGACGATTTGGTTGGCTAACCAAATAGTCCACAAGCCCTTTTCGTTCCTTTACCTTGTAAGGGTCAAGCCAATGAGCCAGGAGTTTGGAGTGGGAGGTGGGCACAAGCACCATAACACGGTCCCCTGGTTGAAACTCCCATAAGGGGGTGTTTCTGTTATAAAACCGTGCCTGCGCTGCTTGAGCTTTCGACATGTGGTCTTTTAATAAAGGTCTGATCTTTCCCAATCTATCGCGTAATTGCGTGATATACTCTAATATATTGGAGGAACGAAGTGCCTCACCTTCCCATCTTTCTTTTAGGATGTCCAAAAGACCCTGGGGCTGATGCCCGTACAGTAACTCAAAAGGGGAAAACCCCGTAGAGGCTTGGGGCACCTCCCGATAGGCGAAAAGTACGAGTGGCAATAGTTGGTCCTAGTTCCTACCATCCGCACTGACTACCTTGCAGAGCATCTGTTTGAGGGTCTGGTTAAATCTTTCCACTAACCCGTCCGTTTGAGGATGATAAACGGATGTTTTAAGATGCTGTATATGGAGTAATTTGGCAACCTCCCTGAATGTATCCGAGGTGAAGGGGGTACCTTGGTCCGTCAGGACTTCTTTAGGTATGCCCACTCGGGAGAAAAGTCCTACTAATTCCGTGTTAGCGGCTCACAGGGGAACCGCCTATGGGTACCAGGTCGCGTAATTGACCATAACTAAAATATATCTATGGCCTCATGCTGAAGGTTCAAGGGGCCCAACGAAATTGACACCGATCCTTTCAAACGGGATGTCTATGAGGGGAATGGGAACAAAAGGAGCCTGACCCCTCCTGGGTATCTGTCGTAGCTGACAAGTTGGACAAGACTGACAGAAACGTCAGACCTCCTCATTTATTCTGGGCCAATAAAATCGGAGCTTCACTCGCTCCAACGTTTTTTCAGCCCCAAGGTGGGCGCCTAAGAGGTGGGCATGAGCCAGTTCACAAACCTCCCGCCGGTAGGTTCGTGGAACGAGCAACAGTTTCTGCCTCTCACCTTCGTGTTCCGCCACCCGGTACAACAGATCATTATCTAGAACAAAGTAGGGCACCGGTGGTGTGGAGTCCGCAGATGGTATGTCATCTGCAGAAACAATAGCATTCCTGGCGAACTTCAGGGAATCATTATTCCACTGTTCTCTTTTAAAGGATGCCGGAGTAAGGCGAAAATGACGTTCCACGTCGGCAAGTGTGTCAGGAGGATGGTCTGCAGGAATTCCCGTCCGACTCGGCGCCCCACCCGGTTGTACTTCTGGGTTGGGGTCCCTCGCCGAAGAGAAGTGGGCGGTCACCCACGTCATCAAAAGCCGCCGAAGTGCACGGCATGGGAGTGGCCAGGAGAGCCCCTTGACCCTCCATAGTCAGACCCAGGCTAGGTGCGGGAGTGCCCTTTGTTCTACCGCAATTACTCTCTTACCAGTCTTGTCCAAGAATCAGCTGGAAAGGGGGCTTGGTCAAAACAGCAACGAGCATTTGTTTCAGTGCCCCCTTCCTGGAGATATAATATTCCGCGGACCTATACGCCCTGGTCTCCCCATGTACACAAGTAACACTCATTCGCCGGGCCACCCATTGTCGCGGTAAAACATAACAGGATGCAACGATGGAAACGTTACTCCCGGAGTCAAACAGTGCCATCACCGAGTGTCCATTCACCAACACCACTGCCGTATTAGGGACCGCCAGGGCATGGGACAGAGCACAATACCTTTCTCCTCTGGCCCAGCTGCAGTCCATCGGTGTTGAGAGGATAAGTGGGAAGGAGGTGCCTGACCTCACCGCACTTGTAACAGGACGGTGCGGAGGTCCCTCTTTCACGTTGTTAGGGTGGAGGTTCCGCCGCTCAACGGATGGGCTCCGGGGTGGCGACCCGTCCCTGTTGGGCCCCACGAGCAGGCTTCTCTGACCCCCTGAGTTGGAGAACCGCCAGTTGGCGCTCCAGGACCTCCAAAAGACCGTTCATATCTGTATACAAGTGCCGTTGGACCTGCTGGGCGAGATTGTCTGGCATGGCATTTACTAACCCTTCACAGGCCATTTGCTCTACTACCTGCCTGGCCTGGTTCATATCTGGCCGTAGCCAGTGCCCGAGCTTGCCCCAGAACTCTAACGCCTGGGCTCTCAGCGGGTCGTGAGGGTCGAATTTCCACAGCCGCCATTCCCCCGCCTGCTGGCCCGAGGTTACGCCGTAGCTTTTGAATATCTCGGTCTTAAGGAGGTTGTACTGGGCGGCCTCTTCCTCGGGAAGATCGTGATAGGCGCGCTGCGCGGGTCCCTTCAGATAGGATGCCAGAATGGAGGCCCACTCCGCCTGCGTCCACTGATTACGGGAGGCGGTCCTCTCAAACACCGACATGTATGATTCGATGTTGTCGGCCTGTGAAAGTGGTACGATGGGGGGAGGTGGAGGCCGAGCCGGCTCAGGTTTCGCAGCTTCTGATGCAGCTAGCCGTCTCTTGGTCTCCTTGAGTTCCGGTTTGGTGGCAGCCTGATCTACCTTCAGAGCCTGCAGCTCCTTGGCCATGGTAGACAGGACCGTGTTTAAGTCTTGCCCTTCTGACATTTCGAGCGTTCCAATCCTGCCGGCTACGCCACTGTAATAAAGCACAAAACAAGTATAAATGTTTGGGGTGGTTTAAGCCCACTGTAAAAGAAAGGTTTTTCCAAAAAGTTAGTCAGTGTTTTCTACAGAGTACAACAGACAACCAAAACAAAGGACATCGGACATTTTATAAGGGTGCACAGGAAATGATGGGGAGAGTCGTTTTGAATGATGGGAAGAGTGATGTCATCTTTGGGGGACCAGAGGTTAGAAAGGACCCCAGAAGCAGGAGGTAGTAGTAAACTTCCGGGTGTGTTTATGGCGGCAGCGTTTCTGTCTTTCTAGGGAAACAAAAGAAGAAAGGTTAGTACTCCACCACTGTCCCCCGGCACGGCTGATCGCAGTGTCCGTCGGGTCCTTAAGGCACTCCCCATTCGCTCGTGCCTGACAGTAGATAAAACCACAATTTTTTAAGATTACAGCTTGGGATTGTCTTTATAAGCTAGAGGTTTAATCTCTGTTGAAAGACATTTTTGTATATCATAGTCTTTTTGAACTTTAAAGGCCAGCTGCCCATTATAGGGCCTGCTCAGGCGGTGGTTTGCAGGTAGATTTTCTGGGGCAATTTGTTTTGAGGTTTGCAATTTCTGGGTTGCCCTGTGGAAGTTGTAGCCTGCCTGTTGTGAATCTTTTTGGAGGCCTCAGCTCATCTGCCATGTTTGTTGATAGCAGCTGTACCATTTTTAAGCTACTGCATAGAACCATAAAGAAGAGCCTTTTCTCAAAAGAAACCACCTGAGCCAATTAGGCAGAGCACTGAACAAAGATGAGGGAACATGTATAGAAAAAGGCCTGGCTGCTTTTTGTTCTTTTCCTGGCACAAGTGATCTCACACAGCTTCAATCATGTTGAGGTCAAAGCGACAGTATATAATGTAGTAGTCAATCTAGCGCTGTTAGTGTTCTGTCTGCAGACGTCTACTCCAAGAAGGTTTTAATTGTGTTAGCAATTTGCTTGGTGTCATTGCCATGCTGAAAAAAATGAAGTTTTTTTATTCCCACAACCACTTGCAGGCCTAAAAATGGGAGCTAGTTTTAAAATGTTCAAAACTAAAGAAAGTCCAAAAATGTCTTACAAGGGAGAAAAAAAAACAGAAAACTCTGTCTTGTTGAGACAACCCAAAACAAAAATCGTTATAAATAATTTATTGCAATAGAAAAACTGAGAAAATGGAGAAAAAGAATTTCCCTAAAAACGCAGTCTGAGGCAAATAAGTCTCAATATGTGATCACATAACAGAATCCAAGACAAAAATATGTCTAGCAGCCAAAAAAGACAAACGGAAAGCAATATCCAGTATAAACTCCTGACGCTCTCAAACTCAGTCATGCACTGCCCAGTTCCTTTCTTTGATCAGATATAAAAGGCAGAGGGAGAGCCCAGCAGAAGTGATGTCAGGGTGGCCCAACCTCCTGGGGCTACGTCCACAAAGTTCAGACAATAAAGTCACATTTACAATGCACAGATATTAAATAATAAACCAACATAACAGAAATTACATAAAAATGTGAAAACAATAATTCAAAAATAACAAAGTGAAACACTATAAAACAGAAAATAAATGCAAGCCAGGCACAACAAGCTGGGAATTGTCACCCTCTGACTTGTATGGTACACAGAAATATAGTATCCCCTGAAGTCTCTTGAAAGTGATGTGTCCTTTTGTATGTAGGACCTTGCCTCACCTCCCAACAAACAGGACTATGAGCTTGCCTTTTAGTAAGTCAAAGGGTAGTATTAACCAACAACTTGATACTGGGTGTACTGACTCAACAGAGACAGTACTGTATATACTCACGGATAAGTTCTCCCGCGGATAAGTCGGGAATTGACTTTACAGTATAATTTCTGGTATTTTATAATGTCGGTTGTATAAGTCGAATGTGGAAAACTCACGCTATTGGTCCAAGAGATTATGATATGCTAATGCCCACCTGAGAGAGTAACCATGGAGCACACTCCCTTTTTTTCTATGTGGGTGCGGCAATGCGCTGTATCAGCGTGTGCTCCTAACTTCTCTCTTTATTGTGCCTATGTGACCACACGGTAATATCCAAACTATTCTGAAGTGACGTTTGCACTGTTTTGTGTTTTTTGTATCTCGCACCCTCATACACCTTTAACGTAAGAGATTCCCTTATCTACAATGGAGCATTCGATCAGAAGAAAATATGAAGCTGGTTTTAAATTAAACAGCACCAACAACAACATTTATTTAAATAGCATGTTTTCATACAAAAAAGTAGCTCAAAGTGCTGTACATAATGAAGAAAAATAAAAGACAAAATAAGAAATTAAAATAAGACATTAGTTAACATAGAAAAAGAGTAAGGTCCGATGGCCAGGGAGGACAGAAAAAACAAAACAAAAAAAAAACTCCAGATGGCTGGAGAAAAAAATAAAATCTGCAGGGGTTCCAGGCCACAAGACCACCCACATCGTTGAATTAGTGAGAGAAATTGGTAATTGCACTGCTGCAACAAAATTTGATGCGTCTGAGAAACTGATGTGAGATCTGAGGCAAGAAAATGTAAAAATAAAAACTGTAAGTGTCAAATTTTTGAACGGGCGTACAAGTCGAGGTCTGATTTTATGATCGATTTTTTGGGTTTCTTGACCCGACTTATACATGAGCATATACGGTATATCCAAAAAAAAAATTATGACTGGAAGATGCAGAGGCTGGGGACAGGCAACAATCAACACTAAAAGTGGAAAAAACGATCTTTCACCTAAATCAGAGTGCAATCAAAAAAAAAAATCATAGTCTAAGTTCAAAGCAAGGATTTGTTGACCAGGAGTAATAAAAATAAGATTCGTATAGCAAAAGTTTGTCAAGCTTGGATACTAAAGGACTAATGTGTGTGATCTTTATACCATCACCCAAACAAGTGCCTCACAGAAAATTCTGGGAATTGTTTGCAAGTTACCAAGTGAAACAACATGTATCAAAATGGTGTCAATGTAAAATTGAAAACAAAATTTCACTTTTGCTGGAAGCATACATAGACATTAATTTCAGAATCCCTGGTACAATGGAATGAAAATTTTTACAAATCATAGAATACCATGTTCTGTCCCCTAGAATAACACATCCAAAATGATGCTTCCACATTCCTTCCTACAGCACGCCTGGAAACTGAACTTTTCTAATTGAAGGATCCACCTGGTCAACCGAGAGGACCTCTGTGGGCAGTTGAATGTCCATGTCGGTGTACAGTGGTAAGTATACATCTCATATCACACTCCCTTCAAGTAGTGGAACCCTTTCTCCAGTGCCCACACAAAAGACAGACAGACAGACAATGTAGTGACTGTAAGGCATACATGATCACATTGGTATATTATTGCCAGTCGTTTTCCATGGCTTCTTTATATTCACTGTGTTATTGTTGCTTTTGTTAGTTTAGAATTATTATGTTTTTATGCCATTTCTGGTAGTTTGGGTTATTATTTGTTAATCATATGTGGCCATTCCATGCACTTTGTGAGTGGAGCCCCAGGAGGCAGGGCCACCCTGACATCACTGTTTTTGGGTCTGCCCTCTGGCTTTATAAGTCATTCAGAGAGAAGAATCAAGTAGTAGCTCATTGAGTTGGTAAGGTATTGTTGGTAAGGTAAGTTATTAAGTATTGCTGTTCCATTTGGATTTTCTGCTTTTAATAATTAGCTTATGCTGTTCAGATAGTGTTTTGTAACTTGTTAGCTTTGGATTGCATTCAAGGCAACCATTTCTGCTCTATTGATCATATTTGCTATATTTGCCTTGTTATATTTTTTCCTTCTTTCAATAAACATGTTATTTTTCCATCCCTTATAAGGAATTTTAGTGATATTTCGGATTTTGTTGCATTTGTTGATGCTTTTCTTTGCTTTTGAAGTTGGGAATAATATTTTCTTTCATCTTTTGCTGTAACAATGATTAACTGAGGATGGATAATTGGAATCTACTGATAAATACATCAAAGTTATAGTCGGCATACAAGTTGAGCTGATATTATGTTTATGAAATATATAGTCTCCGACAGAACTGATCTTGGTAGCCAATAGTGATAGACACCACGTCTAACTACAGATCGGAATGAGGACGTACTGTCTCTAGACTTGTTTGTACAGATATAAAATGACCTGAAAAATGCAACTAAATTCTCATGCTGGTGTACTAGAATATTAGGGTCTATAGTGTATAGAGCTGTGCAAAAAGCCTAGATGTTGGTGGCATTAGAAGAAATCAGAATCTCATTTATAACAGATTACAGCTATGGCGCACTGTAACCAGGCAAAAAGTCAGACGGAAGTATTTTAAAAATACAGAATGTATCTTTTATCAGAAAAGATTCCAGTTTGGGGATGATGGAGGCAAGCCAATGCTATCTGGATCTGGGAGTATAGGAACAGGAGCCTTGAAAGTGTCCCCTAAGCACATGTGTGTGTGACAGCACACAGGAACTACAAGCAAAGCAGCTCAAAATGGCAGTGCCCATAAGGAAAACAAAAATGGTGCCATGGAAAGACTCAAAACATTTTGCCTACTAAAAATAATCCCAGATAAGAAGTCAGTTCCAAAACAAATTCTGCACACACAGAAACCTTTAAAAAGAAGAAGAAGCCACACACAGACCTGGAATAATCATAGAGAACATTTAAAAAGGGGTCCTACCCATGACAGGAGTGAGATTTGTGTTTGCATACTTACTATTAAATCAAAACCACCATGGGTGCATCTTTTCTACTTTTCTGTTCATAATTGTTATAAAGATCTGGAGGATATCCACTTTTGAAACCGAATGCATTTTAGCTCTTTGGTAATGACGTGGCTCTCTTAGACTAATCAGGCTGTGACCGCTGGTGCACACTGGGATGGACAGTCGCTGAGTGTGATGCCACAGAGATTAGCATTAGCACTTACAGATTTGAGGAAAAGTTCAAGTACTCGAGGATTTTACTCACAAGTGAGGGTAGAAGTGATTGTGGGATTAAACATGGACCATGTTGGTGAAGTGAAAGATAAATCTGTAGACAAAGCTGTTGATTTACTATTCAATTTGCTGTGCAACACCATCCTACCTATTGTCACAAGCTCTGAGTAGTGACTGAAAAAGTGAAATAGTGAGTTGTGGTCTGACACTAATTCATAAAATGTTGGGGTGCCAACTGAGTCACTCCTTTTAATAACAGTGCTGGCAAAGGAAAAATAGACAGGCGCACATTGGTGCCAAGTAACAACAAAATTGTAGGCTTCAGTGCCTAGAGAGACATCAAATAAGCTTGGTTGAGTGGTCAGTTCTTTTGGGGTGGAGCTCTGTCCTGGTATTGGCCCAGTTCCAAAACCTTCCAGGAATGCCTTGGTTTTATAGTTCTCTGGCTGGAAGGGGCGGAGCCCTCATTCGGAGGCTTCTCTAAGCTGAGGAAGGAGTAAGAGATGATACTGTTAGCAACAGTGCCCCCTTGTGTCCCAGAGTAGTATCTCTTACCTCAGATGAGCCCGGAAAGAGACCCTCTGACACACATCTGTGACAGAGTTCAAGCGGCCAAGATGAAATTTCCTGCACAGAGTTGCCAGGCTCACTCTGTCTGATAAGGTGAGGGGCACGTCAATATGGGAGCAAATTGGAGTAGAACCACTGATACTCCAAATTCAGAGGAGCCAGTTGAGGGAGCTTGTAAACGTAGCTAGAATGCCCCTTTGGTGTCTCACACAGAAGGCGTTCAAGGTGCTGCCTACTAGGAAAAGGCCTGGAGGCAGAACCAGGACATGCTGGGGGCATTATACTTCACAAAACTCCTTCAGGAAAAGATGGAGAAAGGTGCTGGGTATAGAGAGGCCTGGCCAGATCAACTCAGCATGTTGTTACCGGTATCAATTATGATTACGTTTTAATTATGGAAAGGAATTAAATGTGGCAATACAGCAAGTGATTTCTTCAACAGACTAGGCTCGAATTGAATGTACCTGAAAGTGAATTTATAAATAATTGTAAAATGTCTTCCTCTGGCATTGATCCAAATTTAATATGGTGGTGTTCACTGCAACTCAATTAGGTCTAGTGTCTCTTCATTTATATTGGGGTCTGTGGAAGTTGGGAGTCTATCCCATCAAAAAAAATGTATAATCCCCTTGCTACTAACATTAGGTGGATTTGTGTCACACAGATCCAGTTTCATATTTTACAGTGTATTAATTGTTGAAAAAAACCCACACATCTGCAGCCCAGCATTTTACCCCTGGTCACCTTGCTGTTGTTCCCCATTTCATCTCACACAGTTATTAAGGAAGACACCTGAATTATCATTTTGGATGTTGCTCCATAATTTGATGCATCTTCATGATCCACATTGTAAGATCATTTAGGTTGCTTTTCCTGAGGATTATACTTTCTGCCTTCCATTCTCAGAAAGTTTCAGTTTCTTCAGTTAAAGACAGATTTATGGTGGCTTTACAAAGGAATCAACTCCGCTTCTTTCATTATCCATTAAAACCTGGAACTGAGCTTCTTGTGCATCTGTGTTGGACTTTTTCTTTATGATGATTTATTTTTTTATATGTGTATGGGTGGTTGGGTTTTAGTGGGAATAGGTTGTTTTGTGCATTGATTAGTGTCTGTTTATTTGAACCCTCTTTTTTTAATGTGTGTGTTGTCACACACATGCGAGTAGGAGACAACTAAAGGGCCTGAATAATAGTAATTCCACATCTGACCAGGGGGTGGCAAGGTGCACTGACTGTCTTTCTCAATCCCTTGCAGACCATTCTCGGGAAATCCTGCCGGGTTCCGGCTCCTTTGATGATGTCATTTCAGGCTCTGGTGCCTTTGATGACATCAGTTCCGGTGCTGGCATATAAAGACACCATCTTTGCTGACAAGAGTCAGTTCAGTTGTGGACTCTGATCTGTAAAGATCTGTGATTAATTTTCAACTTTTTTCAGCCAGGGCATGATATAAGGGTGGCTGTCCCAAACCTTCTTGATATCTCTGTGTGATATTTGTTACAGTGTATATATCCGTGTTTTACTTGGTATCCTTTGCTTAATTTAAGATATCCCTTATTTTCTATGTTTATCTTTTTGGCGGGTGGCGGGGTGGCCAGATGTGGTAGAATATTAGCTAAATCTGAACATACAGCAAGTTCTGATTCCTATTGGGACTGGACATTGAGGCGACTACGGAATCCAATCCCGGGCTTCTGTTTACCGGGAGCCCAGGATTCCCGGACATTTTTCATTCCCACATTCCCAGGAATGAAACTGCTGTAATTCCCTGGAAACCAGGAACGGCCAAGTTTGCATATATAGCGTGTAAAAGTGTAAAAATCGATCAAGAAATAACAGAGTTATAGTTGAAAACTGAAGACTTCATTGACGTCTGTCAGACAACAGCTTTGAACAGCAACTTGAAATTGCAATGCGTCAGTCTGTTGCATCTGCATTGTCTGTGCCAAGAAACTTGCCATCACAGAATGATGACAAGAAACTGGGATGCATCAGTAACAGCTGAAATGGCGGTGTTTCACAGCAACGGCAAGCGTGGGCGTTGTTTAGAACAAGTGTATCTGTATCTGATGACTGTGCTGCCTACTTCAGTGGAGGCAAAGCGTGCTTTCTCAGCAGCTGGCTTACTCTGCACGAATGTGCACTCTCGCCTGGACAACCGCACGCTGGACAAGTTATGTTTTCTACGCACTTATTACCGCAACTAACTAGATTAGGGGTGCCCACAGTTTTTCAGCTTGCGAGCTACTTTTAAAATGACCAGGTCAAAATGATCTACCTACATTGAAAAGTATATATATATATATATATATATATATATATATATATATATATAT
>JANRMT010062843.1:9730678-9747107 GCA_026402145.1 Polypterus bichir lapradei | reverse complement strand
AACTTTTGTAAGGAAGCTGTAAGGAATGAACCTGCCAAATTTCAGCCTTCCACCTACACGGGAAGTTGGAGAATTAGTGATGAGTCAGTCAGTGAGTGAGTGAGTGAGTGAGTGAGGGCTTTGCCTTTTATTAGTATAGATATATATATATATATAGATATACACTGAGTATACTTTATACATAAAATATATGTTGTCGTACCTTGCATAACTGAATATCCTTTATGGCACAATAACAATTCAATACATTTATGGTCACTACAGTATTTGGATTTAATAATCTTCATGTGGGAAAAGGCTGACTCGCATAAATAAGTAGAGCCGAATAATGCAGTCAAGGAGCTTTTGAATTCAGCTGAGTGAAAAATGACGGTTGTCCGATTAACTGCAATTTTAGTTCCCTCTCTTTTCTCTTTCTCAGATCGCTTTTCGGAAGGAAGTCAGTTTCGTAGTTTTTATGAACTGTTCGAAAGTGCCTTTCCACATTTTCCTTCTTTGGAATAGCAATAATAGATTGACAGATGAGACTAACGCACTTCGATTGTGACATTGTGAGAGAAAAAAATCCTTTTCTAATTCCACATAAAGCCCATACCCTCCCCAAACAATTTTTTTTTAAATCCCTTCTTTAGTCGATATAAATTGGAAGGCTAACTAGATCACTTAGATAGCCGGAGTTTTGCAGTAGCTCGCGCGTTTGATTGTGCGTGCGGGATGACCAGTGTCTTAGAAGAAAGGAGATCTCAGACTGGCCTGTATGTCAATCAAGTGGCAGATGCCATAGGGAGGATATATGATAGACTAACGTTTAAAAAATATTTATTTTGAATGCAACACGATCTACCTGCACTACCTTTGCGATCTACTGGTCGATCGCTATCGACGCATTGGGCACCCCTGAACTAGATACATGTACTTATATGACAGCATGAGCTGCTTGTAGATAAGGTTAATCTTTTATTGGTGTCAATATACTGCAGTAGTTTTATTAAAAATAAGTGTTGGTCGTTCTAAAACCGTTCACATGTGAGATGCCTGTGCACTGTGTCATCCCGGGAAGCCCGGGATTCCCGAGAATGACATGCGGGATTACCAGATTCCCGGGAATGGATAAACCTGTCCGGGAATGGATTCCCTACTCGTTCGTGTTCTTGTTTGAGTGAATTATTACAAAATGATACAAGAAACTACTCTTAGCGAGTCAACATTTCAAGATGCTATTAAATGTTCCATCTTTCTCCACTATGTTGCCCATTCTAGAAGATCATGATGTTATCATTTATCCAGTTAGCAAACATCAGTATTACTCCATATTATGTATCAGTAGTCACTCGTCACTCATTGCACATCACTATTCACTTGCAGCTCATCCCACATTGCTTGTCACTATTCGCTCATCATTCTTCACCACTCACTTATAGTTCGTCACGCCTCACACTTCACTGATCAGATTTTGCTCATCATGTATTATTTATCAGTACTCAATTATTGCTCATTCATTCGTCACTTTTCATTTCCAGTCTTTTTTAATAGAGCCAATCAGTGGTGTGACTGGCTGCAGTGGGCGTGCAGAATGCAGATTAATAAAATATAAACGCAGCCCATTGTTTTGTTGTAATATCAATCAAATAGTTCCTCTTTGCTGCCATCGTTACTCCAGATGTTACTCTCGGTACTGTTTTATTCACATTAAATGATTGAGGTTGGCTGGAAGTGAAAGTTATTTGCAAAAAGATAAGGTGTTCCTTTTGTTTTGCTTATTTTTTTTTTTTTTTGTGTTTTTCCAAAGGATATATTTGACAGTATCCTTCACTGTTGCATTTTTACTTCACATAAATTGCTTTGTTTTAGCAGAATTATAAATCATATTTATGCACATATTGATTAAACCTTAAGCTGATTAAGCTTGTAAGTTATTTTTCATATAATAGTTTACACTTATTCTGCTGTCTTTTCTTTGGGTTATGTGGTTTAAAGAAATTAAATAGACAATATTAAGTTTAGTTACATAACTGCATTTTAGAAGAGTACTGAAATGAATATGGGTAAAGCACAAATAGTTCAGTTATTTAGTGTGTCAGTTATTTTTCATAATTAAATATGAAAAACAGCTTCTTAACAGGCAGAGTTGCAGCTTCTCTTCTTCCAAAGAGCAGATGCAAGTCCTGTTTTTAATCAGTAATTATATAATTAAATAGTAATAATAATAATAGTAAATCTGCGGTGGGCTGGTGCCCTGCCCGGGGTTTGTTTCCTGCCTTGTGTTGGTTGGCTCCAGCGGGCCCCAGTGACCCTGTAGTTAGGATATAGCAGGTTGGATAATGAATGGATGGATAATAGTAAATTATTTAATTGCATTTGAAAGCACTTTTCTCACTACTCAACGTGGTTCGCATACCGAGGGGTACCACTTTAACAACCATCAATGTGTAGCACCCACCTAGATGATGCAACGGCAGCCATCATTATGCTCACCACATACTGTATTAGTTAAGCAATTAGTATTCAGTACTCTTTCCCTGAGTTTCTCAGTGTATACTCATTTTCCTCCTGTAGCCCAAACACGTTCAAGTGGCCTGGAAAGACTAAGTATGGGTTTGTGCCACTTAGCAGTATTGTACTCCGCTCAGTGCCAGTTAATGTTTTACCTGTTGACAGCTTGCCCCACACCTCTCCTGCTCTGACTGCATGCCAAAATCACATTTATAGGCCCTTGACGACATAAAAGCCTGACTTTGCACAGTCATACAATGGGGCTTACAGTTCACTTTCAACAAAGAAAAAAAAACAAAGACAAAGCAAAGTCTGTGTGTGTCTTGGCATTACTTAGATTTTGTTTTTCCTCAGTTGTGTCAAGAATCCAAGAGAACAATCAAATGCTTATTCCTCCCCTTGCCCATAAGCCATCATAATAAGTAGAGGTATTATAAAGAAGGTGAGGGATATTGTGTGTTCACAGATGGTGGACCATAAAAGAAAGCTAAAGTTATTTTTCTAACCTCACACAGCTTGCTTCACAAACCATCCTGAGTGGAAAATACCCAGCAGGGTCCTCTGAAAGCAACAATCCCAGGCATTGTGTGAGATTAATGCAGCCTTGTCTCGTCAATCTGTCTGCTCACTTGTGAAGTGGGGTTTATCCTCCTTCATACATACTGAAATAGATAATAATAACATTAATAATAATAATAATCCTGCCATGCATCAGTGCTGCTAGGTCAGTCTTCCTCGGTCCCTGTAATGACACAAGAAGGATCAGGAGTCAGTTGAGGTGTTAATGGATGGAGTGTTTAGATCTTGGACAAACTCCTGGCTGGGGTGCCGTATTTGCAGAGCATTGATTTTCTTCAATGGTTTCTTTGCACACATTAAGATGAGCTACTGTCCAGAATCAGCCTCAGGATCTTTAGTCACTTTTGGCTAGTCCTTGTTCTCATTTGAAATCAAAAGACACCCTGTGACTTTGGAAAATGTCATCCTCTGATATTAGGACTGCTGCCTCTGTTGGTGCCTTGAAGACCCAACTCATGGCTTATTTGTTTCCTAAAACTTTTTTTAAATTCTTGAACCATTTCTTTTTTAAAATTAACCTGACATGACATGACTTTTAAACTCACCGTCACTTTTGGCCACTTTTTACTATTTTGGTTTCCTGGCTGTACCTTCACCATAGTTCACTTAATAAAATTCTCTAAACAATCTCTAAATTGGCCTCTGTCACACACAAAAGCATAGCAAGGACTTCACTGCCTCTTATTAGATAAGAATTATGGACAACAATAAAGAGTAACTGTTTTTCCATTTAGAATGGAGAAAAAAAATTCCACTGAACCATATATATATGATATAATTTAAATAACTACGATATAATATAAATCCACTAGGCCACTTCCAGCCCCTTTGTTGTTTAAAGAACAAGACCACCAGAGGTCTTGATTTCTCAGAGGATGATTCCTCCTAAGAAGAAGCATAAAGCAGAACTGTTTTCATGATAGGATCGGCAGTCCTTGCATTTTTCTGTTGTTTTAACAAATATATTTTATTAAAAATACCTTCCACCAGACAGGGTATCTCATTGGCTCCCCAACTCTTTGACTACTATATTTCTGTTTTATTGTGAAAAAATGTTCATGAAAGGCACTTTAACCTCAAAGGTTCTTTTTATTTAGGTGGACATGTTAATCTTGGAAATGCCTAAATTGGTATCCTAGATTCACAAGTACATCCTGTGGCATTTACCTTATATTTAACATTCTCTCACCTTAGACACACTGCACTCAGCCTAACACACTGTCCTTCATGAGCACTCACACTGTCTTCTCACTGAGAGGTCTGCAACACATTAACAATGTCCTAAGGTTACACTTCAGGATACCTTAGCAAAAGCCAAAAGCCACCTCAAGCACTGTGCGCTGGATGATATTCCATTAACTTTCTTTGATCAGACTGCATGGATATTCTAACACAAGCCAAGAGCTTGCCTGAAAGCCTTTCCTTTTTTGAGTTACAGGTATGGCTGTTCTCACAATAACAGTCCAAAAATATTTGGGGCAACCATCTGTATATTGTGCCCTGGCTGCAATTGGGTAAGTTTGTTGAGGTGTTCACAGGTTTAAGTCCAAAACAGAACTGATTTGAGTGTGAGAATATGGCAGCTTTAAAGGCCAGGACAGGAAGTGATGTCATTGGGACCGGAACTGGAAGTTTTGTCATTGGGACCAGAAGTGACACCATCAATAGCACCAGAAACCAGAAGTGACATTTTCGGGGACCAGAAGTGGCATCATCGATGGTGCCGGTGCCAGAAGTGGCATCATCAATAGTGCCAGAACTGGAAGAGATGTCATCAATGGTGCCGGGACCTAGTGGGATTTCCCGTGGATGGTCTGCAGAGGATTGAGAGAAAAAGTCAGTGCAGCTTGCCACCCCCTGGTCTGGCGTTAGTCTGAGCGACCTCCATATTTCTCTTGAGGCAGATATTCACAGATGCTGCATTGTGAACAGTGCTTAGGGGGTTAATGTCTTTCTTGTCCTTGCACTTGATCACAGTCATTTCAATTTTTTCCACACAGCTACTGGTGCACCACGGTAAAACTTCACACTACTACATTCACCAGGTATATCGCAGCAGTTCAGTCGTACATGCTGTAAAAGGCGCTATATAGCGCCCGACCTGGCACAGACTTACGCAGAGGCACGTGTAAAACAAATAGGCTTTTTTATTTTTCTTCGCCCGTGGGCGTACGTCTTCCCTGTGTCCCACAGGCCCAACACAGTCCCAAAGCACTTTATACAGAGCTCAAACAACCCTTCCTGGCACCACCACTCCTCCCAAGCAACCTCGTCCTCTTCCTTCCGATTCTGGCCTCGAATAAACGGAGGCTGGCCCGTTTTATAGCCCACCCAGAAGTATTCCAGGTGCTTGACCAGCTGGTCCTGATTGCACCTCCGGGTGGGGCTGATAACTCGTCCATCCGGGTTGTTGGCTCTCGGCAGCACCCCCTAGCGGCCACCCCATCTCCCAACCAGGCTGTGGAGGACTCCATGTCCCATGGAGCCACGTGGGAGACTGGGAAACGAACAACGGCCAGGGAGGCTGCCACCAAGCGTCCCGGGGGAGGTATTGAGCTGTCCATTGTGGCTCCCCCGGAACATATGCAGCAGGGGCGTCCCGGCCGGGCATGGGACCCGGCTGTCCGTCACAATGTATTAGTTTTACTTTCTGTGTCAACATCCAACGACCAATTCACATTGTCATCACTATTGCTCAAATAGAGAAATGGTTAGTTTCAGTTGGTTCTAAAACTGAACTTTATGGCTTTCATTTGCTATTGCATTTTTATTTAAAGGCTCCACCCCACTCTTGAATATTGTTGTTACCATAAAGTGTCAAAACACTTATAAATATTCATGATTTTTTGCAGCATGATGTTATTTCATCCACTTGACTGCAGCAGAATACTGTCCCAAGGGTTATTTGGGGTTAACACTGTAGTGTGGCTTACTACTCATCATCCCAAGCCTGACTTGGGTTTAACTGTATTTACATAGAATTCTGAGCCTGGTAGTTTTTTTTTTTTTTATCTTTTCCTTTATAGGGTGTTTTTAATAACTACTTTATGTAAGATATTGAATCAGCAGAAATTGGACACCAGGTGAGTTCTCATGGTCTGGTTGCTTGTTAGTAAGGTTACTTTAAGCTACCCATGATGCATGCTAACCTTAAAGTCCTTGAACCTAGTTTTGTAAAATTTGACTTGCTTGTATGGAATGTTGTTTGATTTTAATAAATTCAATAAAATGTTATAAAAAAAGAAAAAAGAAAAAAAAAAGTCCTTATCCCCCATTTCACATCTTCTTAAAAGTATATACACGTTGGTTAGATTATCTAAGCTTAAACAAATTCATTTTAATGCTGATATCTTTTCTTTTCTTTTGCATTAGCATATCCCTCAGTATCCAACACCCTTTTTAAAACACATTTGTCATTCCACTGTAATGTTTTTCTTCAAAAGCATTTGATTCATTAGTCATGTGCATCCTAATGATTTAATGAGCTCGTTTGCACCCCAGTTACAGAACACTTTGATCACGCAATGCAGGTAACATGAGCTTCACTTTATGAGCTCTAGCCACAACAGTTTTAAAAGCCACATCTAATTAATACTAAAAAAACACACAAAAATTAAATATTACGAGTCATATTTAGTACACCTTTACTTTTTTTTTCTTTGTCACAATTTCTCTCTTACGACACCTCGTACAAATGTGAGGACTGTGTTTTATGATGTTCAGGGTTGATACCTGACTTGTGTCCAACAATACTCAAGTGGACACTGGCACTCTGTGACTCTACAATAACAAAAGTGAATTCATATGATGAATGCTTAGAAGCATAACATTATTTTATTGAAAAAAACTAGTACACAATAGTTCTGTAGCGATCGTAAACCACTATGCTTCACTAAGTTTATAGTGAAAAATTAACTACGGATTGCATGTCAACCCCAAACTGTCTTCAGACCCCTTCCCTTGGTGCCGAAAATTACATCCACTAATAAAAGTATATTTTACAGAAATGACCCAGAGAAAAGGTGCAGAGAAAAAATGTAATTAATGATTTACATTACATGCAATCCCCCAAACTCCCCGGACATAAGCCAATTCTGAAACTGCCCACCATCTCCTCTCCCAACATATACAGTAAACAAAATACCATAAAATCATGAACCCCAAAAGATCCCACAACGTCCACTCAATTTAGTCTCTTTATAAGATTATTGTATCTCCCAACATTTCAATTCTTCAGACGTGCCAATCCCAGAATAAAAGATTTATTGCTTGCTCTGATGCCGATCACATCCACTGTCTAGTCCACTTCCCTCAGTGTATCAGGATTCTTCGAGGTGATCACCCCCAAACTGCAACGGACTTTTGGTGCTCCACAAGAAACAATCCTTTTCCTGGCCTTAGATAGGTCACATCTTTCCCGTCCACCATAAAGCTCGGGCTGTTTTTCCTCTCTCTTCCTGCCTTTTCGTGTTCCTTTTCAATTGTGTGTCCGTTTCCATGGATCTCCTGAAAATCGCAACAACAGCCCCATACCTCACAAAGGACCTCCCTATCCATCCCACCCATCTTTTGCTATAGTTGTGCTCAGACAGAGAGAAGATTCACATAGACAGACAAAAGACAAACCAGAACATAAATTTATGTGGCAGTGCTACAATTCTGTTAACTGGCTAATAATTTATTTTCTCCTTAACTTTGATAATGGAAACTAGTACTACTACTACTACTAATAATAATAATAATGATAATAAATGATCCTTTCTTGTGCCAAATGCTATCATAGCACTATAATAGAAAAAGAAGGTTCATGAAATCCCTGTTTCCAAGTAGCACTTGCAGGAAAGAGTCCTAGACAAGCCAGTCCATCGCATGGGTTGAATAAAAGTGTTTCAAATTAACACCTTGACCTCAACTGGCAAGTCATGTAATTGCCAACTGCGTAGAGAAATTACATGGAATCTGCAAAGAAGAAGAATTTTACCTGAAGGCTTTCAGATACAAAAAAATCACCAGTACAATAAAGGCCACATTGTTTTTCTGGCCAGTTTTAGACATCATTGTTTTACTGGTTTGTTGCTTCAAATAAAGTGTGGTAGTAAAACCTCTAAGAGAAAACAGGCAGGAGGAAGTTTAAATCATAAACCATTTATTCTTTTTGAAGAGGGAGCACTCCCATTACAGGACGCTGTAACTGGACACACACAGCATTCTGTAACAAGATGCACACCTTTTCTGCTAGATGAGGTCTTCCTTATACAAAAGTAAAAGTTACACAATTAGATCACTTCCATCATATAAAGTTTATCATCATTATTGGCCGCTTTCATTTGCTTGCCGGACACAGGGCACGATGAACCGTACTAAATTGTAAGTAAACACGGTCAGCAGAAACACGTAGATCATTAATGTCCAGCATTGCGAGTTTGCTTTGCCATTTTCCACTCCTTTCTTTATTAGCACAGAAGCTGAAGGCAGCTGCCTTCCTTATACGGCAAATAAACAGAAATTCCTGCTGACAGCCTAATGTAGTCTGCCTGCGTACCGTCTCAGCTGTCCTAGGTTACCTGGAAATGTTTTTACATTACATAGTGAACTTTGGTAAATGCGCTTAATTACTTTAAGATATAAAATTCATACTCACAACTATTAAAAAATATAATAACAAGACAAATTAATTACACAAAAGTAAAAATTAAAAGAAAGCGTAAAATGACACAAAACACTACAGAAGGGCATAGTGCGCTAAATATGGATGAATGGATGGATAATTGTCCAAGGGCCCACTTGCAATGATGGCCGGGGAAATGGAAATGTTTGGCTATTCAGTGTATTTTTTAAAAAGACGTTTACAGTTACATTTATTTATTTAGCATATGCTTTTATCCAATAAAGGATAGTGTGGTAGAACAATAACTAGTGCAGATGCCTGTTAGCTCCTAACTTTGAATCCTGGCCTAGTCACTGTCTGTGTGGAATTTTCTTTGGATGGGTGGGTGGTCTTGACTCATTAGGTGCCTTGGCCTGGTTTTGCTCCTGCTTTGTGCCCAAGGCTACTCGGGTAAGACTCTGGATCCTGGTGACCCAGTGTTGGTTTCATAAACAAACAAACAAACCCCGGGCAGGGGGCCAGCCCACCGCAGGGCATACACACACACACACCCACACACCAAGCATACACTATGGACAATTTAGGATCGCCAGTGCACTTAACCTCCATGTCTTTGGACTGTGGGAGGAAACCGGAGCACCCGGAGGAAACCCTCGCAGACACGTGGAGAACATGCAAACTCCATGCAGGGAGGACCCGGGTCTCCTAATTGCAAGGCAGCAGCGCTACCCACTGCGCCACCGTGCCGCCAGCTTATCATTATGATGATTCTAAAATTCATTTTGCATACACTTTCACAAAATAGTTTTTTTTTTTTTAAATTTGTAGAGTTTTTTTTGAGTGGAAAACAAAGAATATTGCTTCCCTGTGCTTTCCCATGGCTGTGTAATGATCAGTGATATTTTCAGACTCTCGTTCACATCACTGTAGAGGAGCACATCACATTTCATGGTGCATATTTTACCAGGCATATTGCTGCATTTTCTTCACAGGTAAACACACCACACAGATCCCATGCCTTGGTGTCACTTACAACTGGCCTTTTTTGTTTCTTGGTTCTTGCAGATGAAGCTGAGAATACACATTCTCAGGTGCTGTGGAGTAATGTAACAAATAGCATTCCTGTCCCCAGCAGATCTTTAGGATTAAAATGACCGAGATTGTCATCGCAAATGGCAAAGCGGGCATCATACTACTAGTACAATGACAACACATGTCTGACAGCCCAACAAAATGTCTATACATGACAGGAAATTTCTCCAATATTTTTTTTAACTATAGAACTGTATAGGGGTTAAAATAATGGTTTATACATTATGTAGTAATAAGATTTACTACATAATTAATTTATTATAATTATCCATCCATCCATCCATTTTCCAACCCACTATATCCTAACTACAGGGTCACGGGGGTCTGCTGGAGCCAATCCCAGCCAACACAGGGCACAAGGCAGGAAACAAACCCCGGGCAGGGCGCCAGCCCGCGGCAGCAAATGTAACATTCATAGGAAAAACTAAAGAATTCAAAATGGCTGGGATGAGTGTTTCCAAGAGAAAAAGCATTCAAAGGGCTAATGACAAGCAAATACAAAATCAAACATCCACTTATATCATAGCAGGGTTAACAGATTGTTTGAGCTTTAATGTTAAGTAACAAATAGCGTGTATAGGTTGGTAAAACAATAAATTTATAAATGATTGCGACCTTTTTAGCTAGGATATCATTGTGTCAGGCCTGTTAACATTTTTGTTGTTTTGGTGAACTGGCTTAAGCCTCCTGTTTCAGATGTTATTTAAGACTGGGTGAGTTTCATTTGATATAATGAGACGGAATGGAAAAAGCAGGAAATAGTCTGGAGACTTATGTGAATGAGAAATATAAGATGGAAGCACATTACATCTGAAGTAGACACAGTAAGTGTGATCCAGACTTTGAAATGCTGACTAAATTTGTCCACATTACTGCATAGGGCTGGGCTGAATCATCATATTGATGTTTATTTTTAAACTCAACAACTGAAACGGCTCACTCTGATATCAAGACTCTAAAGGGTGACCAAACTTCTTATGGCGTGTCCCCTTTGATGACCCAACAAGCTGTGCCTGCTGTATTCAAATGTTAGGTCTGACCACCTACAAGCTTATTATTGACTGCAGCAGCTCTCCAGTATTCAAGTAAGACGTTCTTATGTGTATTTGGGGAATTAATGTTGTATATATTATTTATATATTGTATATATATTTCTCTCTCTTTCTAGCTTCTGTAAAGTTTTAATTTCCCTGGTGGACAAATAAAGTATCTATCTATCTATCTATCTATCTATCTATCTATCTATCTATCTATCTATCTATCTATCTATCTATCTATCTATTATATATAGTAATGATTAGACAAATATCATGACCATTGATACCATTGGAAGGACAGAGATTTATTTATTTTATAGTGGGAACTCCACAAACACACCCAGCCTTGAGTCAAAATGCACACACTCACTCATAGAGACACAGTTAGAGGCCCAATAAATGAAAAAGTAGTAATGAAATATATTAATCAAATGAATGAAAATAAGAACATGCAATACCATAAACATGTATGCCAAGGGCCCTTACCAGATACCTGACGCTGATTATAACTCAACTCAACAACAATAAACACTAACAACAATGTCTAAGGCACTGTCCAGTGTAGTAGAGGCAGTTGACAATGGATGGTGAGTGGAAAATCCTATGAACCGTTCATTGTAATTAATCCAAAGTTTGTCCCATCGGTTTCCTAATGTGGTGTGGGATGAGATGATTGGGAGTGCCCCCTCTGATGAAGACGTGTCCAATCTGTACAAACTCACACGAACAGGCAAGCCAGACAGGAACAGTGATCCAAGACAATAAACTGGTAATCCAAAAGAATGAGAACAGCATTTTAATTGACAGAAGAACAACAGGTGTCCCTGGGTGTCTTGCCGGTTCTCTTTTTAAGAGCCCACTGGCACAGTTTTCCTCCCACAAACCCCTGCACTCTTCAAACAGTCCAATAGTATGATACTACCAGGGATGCTAGGATATGTAGTAACTATTTACTTAGGGTTGCAACAAAGTAAATAAAAATAAATAATTAAATAAATGTATATTGTGTATATGTTTCAAAATGGTATTTCAAAATGAATGTAATGAGTGCCTCAGGAGGAAGCATTAAATTGCCTGATAGCCGTGAGCAGGAAAGACCCCCAAAGGCACTTCTTAGTACACATTGGAGGAATGCGCCTGTGGCTGAAAGTGCTTCAAGACAGCCCCCCCTTGAAGGGGATACAGGGGATTTTTTATGATGGCATTCAATTTTGCTACAATCTTCTTTTCCACAACAATTTCCAGTTAGTCCAGGGTTTGCCCTGTGATGGCTTTCCTGTTAAGTTTGTTCATGAGCTTCTTTGAGATCTGGTTGCTTCCCCAGGAGACCACTGCATAGAATATCACACTGGCTACTATTGACTGGTAGAACATTTGCAGCAGTTTGCTGCCCACATCAAAAGACCGGGATCACCATACCAAGTACAATCTGCTCTGGCACTTCTTGTTGAGAGCAACTGTGTTGTCTGACCAGTCCAGTTTGTTGTTTACGTGAACCCCCAGGTAACTGTGGCTTTGCAACACTTGCACACCCTCCCCCAGAAAGGTGACTGGTCTCAAAAGTTCTTTGGCACACCTGATGTCCACCACTAGCTCCTTTGTCTTGTTGATGCTGACTTTCAGTCTGTTGTCCCTGCACCACAAGTCCTCCACAACATTCCAATACTCTGACTCGTCTTCGTTATTAATGCAGCCTATGATGGACGAGTCATGTGAAAATTTCTGTGGATGGCAAACGCGGGTATTGTGCTTGAAGTCTGTTGTGTAGATGTAAACAGCAAGGGAGACCGGACAGGTCCCTGAGGTGATCCAGTATTACACACCATTTCTGACACCATCCTTCAGCCTTACAAACTGTTTTGTGTTGTTCAGGTAGTCCATGATCCAACAGATTGTGGGGGCATCAGGATTCAAGGCCTTGAGCTTTTCTCCCAGTTGATGAGGCAGAAAGGTATTAAAAGCACTGGAAACATCAAAGAACATTAACCAGATTGTGGTGTTAAAGTGAGAGTAGACTCCGTGGAACACATAGATGAGAGCATCTTCCATACCTATATGTGTCTGATCAGCAAACTGCAGAGTCTGAAGGCAGAGTCATAGCTGTTTTAGGACCAACCTCTCAAAGGTCTTCATGATGTATTAAGTAAGAGCAGCTGGTCTGGAGTCATTGGGATCACTGCAATGCCCTTTTTTTGGCACTAGGATCACACAGCTGTGGAACCTTCTGCAAGGGAAAGGGAGAACAGGTGCTGAAGGATCCTGCAGAGCTGGTTGGCATGTGTTTTCAGCACCCTGAGGCTGATTCCATAAAGCCCCAAAACCTTGTTGATGCAGAGTTTTTCAAGCTCTTTCATCACTTAATCAGCAGAGTCATAAAGTCCAAGGAGTGGAGGGGGGCTGGAGACCACAGGTGTGATGTCATTGTAGGGGAAGGTCGTGCAGGGTGCAGATGGCAATTGGGATTCCGGAACCTACTTAGCTTGCACTTGCAGGCTAGCTTTACAAGTGGGCTGGACTCATAAGAATGCATCAAACCTCTTCAAGAACTGGTTCAGTTCATTAAAAAAAAAGCACATGCTACCGCCTACCTATTACTGTACTACTGCTGTGCGGTATGCTCTTCACATCAGAACAACTCTCCCTTCTGCTAGCACATAGTGTTCTTCCCCAGCACCACGTATCAGGCCATATTATGAAATCACAGTGTCAGTTACAGTACGTACCTTCACTTTTAAAAGTATTTCATAGCTTTTCTCTTTTATTATAATTAATCTACTATATATTGTTATGGTTGATAAACATAAATGTGTGGCGTTGGAATTGTCACAAAAAACTAAAATTATTAAATGTTTACAAAATGGCAAAAGTGCTTCAAGTATTGCTTCAATTTACAGAGTAGGAAGAACAACAGTGAATTGATTGAAATTGAAAAACTTGTTGAAAATGGAAACCACTGACGGTAATGTGAATGTATTCATGTTAATGTTCTCCTGTATTGTAATTTTCTGTTTAAATTCTTTTATATTATGTTTTGTTAATATATTGTGACGTGTAGGCAGCCCGTGATATGCTGTTGGGGAGCAGAAAGTGTGTAATGAATGGTGTAAGTAATGAGACCGGGTGAAGTTCTTCTATTCTGTAAGGGGCAGACATCTGTTAGGAGATGAGCGACAGGAGAAGTTAGGAGAAAAAGGAAGGTGCAGCAGAAGGATGTTTTGAGTAAAGAGTCAGGAGACAATAAGCAGGAGTGTTTGTGATATAGAGAAAAAAAGAATGCAAGTGTCAGGAGATAAACTGATTGGTAGGGAAAGCTTTCTTATAACGTTTTGGAGGTGTGCTCAGTAACCCAGATAACAGAGTATAAGACAGGGCAGTGTTTGTTACGAGGAACAAAGACTCCAAGTAAAACGTAGAAAACTCCAGTACCTCTGTATTGTGTTTCCTTAGTATGCTGGTCATTACAGTATTATATGAATTGATTGATTCATTTTGTTAATACTATATTATATTTTGTTTTGTAAATACAATAAATATAACTATTCGCTAATCTACTATATACCATTTTTAAAGTAGCTGTTCTATTATTTTCTCTTATCCATCATGGCCTCGGCCCCGACCCCTGACAGATAATTGATGTTTTATTGTGTATCTTTAAAATTGACATACAACAAATCCCTACAAAATCACCTGCACGATTTCAAATTCATCTAGTGCAACTAAAGAGTCTGGTGTTTCAGCTCTAAGCCACGTCTTAGTGAAGCACAAGAGACTGCTCAGCTTGTATTCCCTTTGGCTTCTGATCAGCGTTGAGAGCTTATCCATTTTATTCACCAGCGATCTTACGTTTCCCATGATAATTGAAGGTCGATATGGTCTGTACCTTCTTCTGTTATTTCAAAGTCAATGAAACTGGAATAAAACAGAAGAAATGTAACCAAATGTATTTTTAAATGTTGTAAGTCACCTTGGACAAAAGTGTTTGGTAAATGATAACAATACAAACTACATAAACTTTTGTCAAAACTACAATGAGAATAAAGCTCAAAGTCAATTAACAAAATACAAAATGGTGGCATCCATCAAATAATAAAAAGTTGTTGCAGAAAATTTGAAAAAAGGATATTAATCATTTTTAAACTTTTGATAAAGGCTTCCAATGAGAATATTTAGCTTGCCAAAAGCTAAAAAACAATGCCAATGGTAAAAACATACAAGGGAAGCCTTATCTTAGCATAGGAAAATGTTTTTCTTCCAGAAAAAGTTCAGTTCAATCTGAAATCATGACACTTATGGATATCAAATAAATTTTATAAAGGACTCCCTTGAACAATAATTGGTGCAAACAGTAAGCACCACAATATTCTTATTTACTTTCGGCACTGCCATGAGCAGCTGCCTGCAACAGCAGCTCCTGCGTATGTCTGTCTTCATAGTTGTTTGCTACTTTTTTTTTCATAACATGGATAACCGAAAATATAAGGAAGGACCAGCACTTATTTACACACGACATCAACTGCTGGACTTGCACCTTTTGTCTACCAGAGCGCCGGAACTAATCACCAGGGGCCTCATGTATAAAAGGTGTGTACGCATAGATATGTTGCATAAGAATGTTTCCACGTTCAAATCGCGATGTATAAAACCTAAACTTGGTGTAAAGCCACGCACATTTCCACGGTAGCTCATACCCTGTCATACGCAAGTTCTCCGCTCGGTTTTGCAGACTGGCGGCACCCAGCGTCAAAGCTGTGCTACTGTTCCTGTGTGGTTACCCTTTCTTTTTTAGATCCATGTCCCTGACGTGGCTTTATAAATACACTGAAATTAACCGCATATTGTTTATTAGTTTAATGCATCTGATTGTAATTAACCTGTAACAATATAATGGTCCACGGAATGGTGAAACTATTCCAAATACCATAACTGCTTTAGTGTTGTTCTTCTTCTTTCAGCTGCTCCTGTTAGGGGTTGCCATAGCGGATCATCTTTTTCCATATTACTCTCACTGTACCGCTCGGAGCAGCTGATTGGAAAGAGAATTATAGGTATACAGCATCAAGCACACGCTGCCTCAGCCATGCTTCCTATTTGAACTGCTTCTCACATGGCAAACACTTCAAACCTTTCCTGTACGAACCTCACGGTTCAGAAAGAATTTCATCCCATAAGCTCTTAATGCACTCAATTAGTCCATCAACTGCTCCTTGTAGAACTGTTTGTACTTCTAAGTACATTCACCTCACTGTAAACTTGCACTACAGTTATAATATTGCACAACCTGAGCCACTTTATAAAGTGCGTATTTACATATGATGACAATATCATTTTTAAGATGAAATGCAGCAAAATATGTTTATTATATTATACAGATAAAACTTTAACTTCATTTAAATAATCTATATTATTAATAATTAAAGGACACGGTGTTGGTATGCTAGCAAGGATCTGGCGCTCCACTCACGGATTGTTCCTGCCCCACACTGTATGCTTCACTGGGACTGGCGTGAAGGATAGAATAATTAAACATGTACTACGAAGATATTTCAATGTTCCTTAAAAGTTTTGAAGAATCAGCGTTTAATATATATATATATATATATATATATATATATATATATAT
>JANRMT010062843.1:9712285-9730578 GCA_026402145.1 Polypterus bichir lapradei | reverse complement strand
ATATATATATATATATATACCTGTATGTATATATATATATATATATACCTGTATGTATATATATATATATATATATATGAGAATCTGAATCTGTTCCTTGGAAAGTCGTAGTCAGGGCAGCTGATGGAACGGTCCTTACAGATGACACTGCAGTTGTGACCCGCTGGGCTGGCTACTTTGAACAGTTGTTCAAAGCTGATCCTCCGGCTAGGATGTTGGATATCTCTGGGTCCACAGATCTTGAGGCTGATCCTCCAATTAGCTGTGAACCACCCAATCTCACTGAGATCTCACAGGTGATGAACTTGGTTTTATGAGGCTGCAGGGATCTGTGGTATCTGGGGTGAACTTCTCCAGGCTTGTGGTAAGGCTGTCCTCCTGGCATTGCAAGCAATTTTTGCTTCCATTTGGGAGACTGGCATCATCCCAACTGACTGGAAAATGGGACTTGTCATCCCT
Source organism: Polypterus bichir lapradei (assembly GCA_026402145.1). Taxonomy (NCBI): domain Eukaryota; kingdom Metazoa; phylum Chordata; class Cladistia; order Polypteriformes; family Polypteridae; genus Polypterus; species Polypterus bichir. Next base: position 9,730,119 of record JANRMT010062843.1, on the reverse strand, counting down.
ATCTGGAAAGGGAAGGGTGATCGCCTGGATTGCAGCAACTACAGGGCGATAACACTGCTCTCGGTGCTGGGTAAGGTCTTTGTTAGGGTTGTCCTCAATAGGATCTCACTTGCTCACCTACCAGCGACCGGAATAGTCTGGTTTTACGCCTATGACAATGGGGGCTCTGATCAGGGCACTCGAGAGACTGAGTGAGGAGTCTGAATGTCTGGGCTTGCGAGTGACCTGGATAAAAACCAAGATCCAGGCCTTTAATGACCTCTTGGGCACATCCTTCAGCAGTGTGTCTGTCTGCAGAGAGAGTGTCGACCTTGTTGAGAGGTTTAGTTAACTTGGCAGTGACATTCATGTCTCTGGTGACTCTTCCTATGAAGTCAGTAGACGGATTGGGACAGCATGGTGGGTCATGAGGTCACTGGAAAGGGGTGTGTGGCACTCCTGATATCTATACAAAAGGACGAGGGTCCAAGTCTTTAGAGTCCTGGTGCTTCCTGTCTTGCTAAATGGTTGTGAGACATGGATGCTATCCAGTGACCTGAGACGAAGACTGGACTCCTTTGGTACTGTGTCTCTCCAGAAAATCCTTAAGTACTGTTGGTTTGACGTTGTGTTGAATGAGCGGTTGCTCATGGAGTACCGAATGAGGCAAAGTACCTGCATTGTGAGGGAGCGTCTATTACGGCACTACGGCCATGTGGCGCATTTCCTCGAGGTTGATCTGGCTTGCCTTCTCAGCATCTGACCTTTCTACTGTCCGGTTCCACTGGTCTGGAGGGTTCCTGATTCCTGGCTTTGGTCGCGCACTCTCCAGACTGAGACATGGCTTCCCTGGCGACCAGGACGCCCACGTCAGGGAATTCACCGCCCAAGCCTTCCTACTCCCGCTGCCTTCTCGGCCTTATGTGGCCAGCTGTCCTACTTCTGGTCACTCCAGCTCCTTGATTGCTCAGCTGGAGCGACCGCTTCCTTCTGCCCCACCATGTGTTGGCCAAACACCACTACTAGGGCTCACTGTCCAGCTGCTTGCCTGCCTGCAAGCACACGCTTGCGTTCTCTTGCTCGCTCACACCGGCTCTCACTCTCTTCTCCACGTGGCTTGCGGCTTCCTGCTCTCCTGCAACCTCTAGCTCTTTTTCCTTCCTTTTTTCTCCCCTTTTAGCCGCCTTGCGCTTCTATTTATGAAGAGGACATGGCAGCTGTAGCAATCAGCAGCCCAAGGAACAATTACGGATGTGGACGGTTTCTCACCTGTGCACTTAGGTGAGAAACGCCCACACCATGAATTCCCCTGGAACTACTTCAACCACTCCACCACCACGCCCCCTCGCTAAACTGCAAACGCGCTGATTATTTATTTAAAATTGGCCTCTTGACGTGAGCTGTGGACCCACTATACCATATCGCTCATGTAACAACTGGCTGCGGCAGAGAAAGGGTCATTTCTGGAGGGTGGGACTGGACCGCGTGTCTGCCTGGGGGGGGTGGCAAATCGGGATCCAGGGTTTTTTCGCCGTGTAGTGAGTGCAGCAACGCACTGTACCAGTGCATGCTCCTCAACTTGACTTAACTTGGAGTTATAATGTTCTATATTAGTTCTGGTGGTCCATATAGAGCAGGGGTGCCCAAGACGTCAATCATGATCGATCGGTAGATCGCAAAGGTAGTCCAGGTAGATCGCGTTGCATTCAAAAAAAAAATTTTTACACGTTAGTCTGTCATATATCTTCCCTATGGCATTTGCCTCTTGATTGACATACAGGGCGGCCAGTCTGAGATCTCTTTTCTTCTAACACACTGGTCATCCTGCACGCACGATCAAATGCGCGAGCTACTGCAAAGCTCCGGCTGTGATCTAGTTAGCCTTCCAATTCATATCGACTAAAAAAGGGATTTCAAAAAATTTTGTTTGGGGAGTGGATGTGGAATTGGAAGAGGATTTTTTTTTCTCACAATGTTACAATTGAAGTATGTTTGTCTGATCTGTCAATCTATCATTGCTATTCCAAAGAAGGAAAATGTGGAAAAACACTTTTGAACTGTTCATAAAAACTATGAAACTGACTTCCTTCCCGATAAGCGATCTGAGAAAGAGAAAGGAGAGGGAACTAAAATCGCAGTTAATCGGACAGCCGTCATTTTTCACTCGGCTGAATTCAAAAGCAAAGGCAGACACACCAAAGCATCGTTCCGGTTGAGTCACTCAATCATTAAGCATAAGAAGTCCTTCCAAGAGCTACCTCCTTGACTGCATTATTCGGCTGTACTTATTTATGCGAGTCAGCCTTTTCCCACATGAAAATTATTAAATCCAAATACTGTAGTGACCATAAATGTATTGAATTGTTATTGTGCCATAAAGGGTATTAAGTTATGCAAGGTACGGCAACATATATTTTATGTATAAAGTATACTCAGTATATATATATATATATATATATATATATATATACAGTAATCCCTCCTCGATCGTGGGGGTTGCGTCCAGAACCCCCCGCGATAGGTGAAAATCTGCAAAGTAGAAACCATATGTTTGTATGGTTATTTTTATATATTTTAAGCCCTTATAAAATCTCCCACTCTGTTAACATTATTAGAGCCCTCTAGACATGAAATAACACCCTTTAGTCAAAAGTTTAAACTGTGCTCCATGACAAGACAGAGATGACAGTTCTTTCTCACAATTAACAGAATGCAAACATATCTTCTCTTCAAAGGAATGCGTGTCAGGTGCAGAGAATGTCAGAGAGAGAGCGCGAGAGAAAAGCAAACAATCAAAAAATCAATACGTGCTTTTTGTCTTTTAAGTATGCCGAAGCACCGCGATAAAGCGGCCGGCCGCAAAGAAGGGAGCAATGTGAAGTCCGTATCCTTTAAGCAAACAGCCCCTGTGCAAAGAGCCCCTCTGCTCACACCCCCTCCGTCAGGCAGAGAGAGTGAGAGACACAGAGAAAAGCAAACAATCAAGCACTGCGCGGGAAGCATATCGTATATCATTTCGGAGTTTTATTTAATACGTAATACATGCTCTGATTGGGTAGCTTCTAAGCCATCTGCCAATAGCGTCCCTTGTATGAAATCAACTGGGCAAACAAATTGAGGAAGCACGTACCATAAATTAAAAAACCCATTGTCTGCAGAAATCCGCGAACCAGCAAAAAATCCGTGATATATATTTAGATATGCTTACATTTAAAATCCGCGATGGAGTGAAGCCGTGAAAGTCGAAGCGCAATATAGCGAGAGATCACTGTATTCATGGCATTCGTAGTCTGTTCATTTCCACTCCAGTGACCTCAGTGACTTTGTGTACACCTGTGTGATGGCGACTCTACCTACAACTTATTGTTGTTGCCTTCTTTGCATGAATTAGTGGTCATTTTGTTTCAGTTTTTTTTTATGTCCATGATAAGGTCAAAGGTCTGTTTGAGGCTGAGACAACTTTATCTCCTGTATGCTTCACTACCAGTCACCATGTTGTAAACATTTTAAAAACCTTGTGTTAAGATTTTGCCAATGCTCACCCACTTTTTTGTAAGCAGTGACTAAATGCGTGTAAATGATGGCTGGCCGAACATTATGAAGATTTCATGTAGTAGAATTCTTTACTCTTCCCTCTCTAGCTAGAGACTTTAACAACACAAAGTTTGATTTTGTCTAATGTGAACTGTTGTGGCTGTTTTCTCTTTGCTTTATTGATTACTATATAGCAGGTGCCAGGGACTCCAGTGACTGAGAGCTTTGTTTGCCTTATTGTCTTCTCTCAAGCACCTTTCAAAGAGGCTCCTTGTATCCAACATGGGCCATCAGTGACGACTGTGTGAGAAGGGAGGCGGTGTAGGCGTAGCAGGTGAGTGGTGGGGACACAAGGTGGGTGTGAGGTACGTGGTAGTGGGAGTGACCAGCAGAAAGTGACATTAGAAAAGTCGGGGACAAAATATGATCAGTTGAAGAGTCACAATGAGTGGAGACCAGAAAGCCAAGGTCACTGAAAGCTTAAAGGGCACCATGTCCACTGCGCTGAGCTGGTAAGTACCCCTTTGGGCTGTTAAAAACTATACTTTTTTATGCTTAACTTTTATTTGGATAGTGACTTACAAATCCCAAATACAAGAAGACCAATAGCAGGATCACTATGCGTAGTGTTGTTTCCGTATTTTAAATATGAGCAGTTCATATGAAGGGGCTCCCTGAATGTCATATACTAGGTTAGCGTTTGGGAGTGAATCTCTGTCCTTTTTGCATTGCTTATAGGTGTCATGTTCTCTGTGCCATAACACTTCAAAGAGACTGATGCCGTTACAATGTCTACATTCAATAACACAGCTGACGTCAGGGGAAGAACAGGAGACTATTGGATTACCTAACAGTAGAGAATACCAAGTTGATTAACATGCGCATATGTAATAGAACGCCATTATGACACATACACAGAGCATTTCAAAATGACAGTAGCCTCCAGTCATACATGCCTGCATAGTGACCGTCTTTTGCTTGATACAATGCCATTATTTTCATATTTCTGTGATGTCACTTAACATAAAAAGTCTTGGGGATTAATCTGACAGTCTTTTCAGTTTAATGCCATAGCCAATGGGTAGTCACGCTGTTATGGGGAATGGAGTAGGGGGTCTGTTTAAAGACTTGTAACAGATATTAAGGCTTTACTATAGACTATTAAGATAGCTAAATCTCAGGGTAGGAAGAATACAAAGCGTGAGGTATTCTTAAGGCAATATTCCCCTATTTTTGTTGCTTACAGTGCTATGACTGGGAGTCCCAAGGCGTGTAAATTCCAAATAACATTTACAAAAATAATCACTAGAGGCTAGTAATAGGACAAAATTAAAATCTTTTTAAAAGACTAGCTGTGTAAGCCCATGCTGTAAAAAGCCCAGGGTCCTAAAAACTATTAAAATCGTCAGAAAAAAAATTGAAATGTAGAGATGTCAGGTAATTAAAAGGAACAACTTTGGGCGTTTCTCTCCTAGGAGGTTTCATTTTGCCGACATGCTCGCATCGCTTGTGTATTAGCCGCTAGGCAAGTGACTCTTCTTTTGCCGACGTGCTGGCTTCACTTGCGTATCGTTGGAGGTGGAGCCCTTACCCCAACTCCACCTCTCACTTCCGGGATGGACAGACACACACACATCCACGCGTAGACGATGTGCTTGCCTCACTTGGGTAAGAGTTTCTCTCTTTTCTCAGTGGTTTTACTTTGGCAACATGATCACTTCCTTCTTCACTTCCCTCAAGTGCCTTGAGCATGGGAAAGGCACTATATAAATAAAAAGTATTATTATTATTATTCCAACTCGTTAACTTGGGGCCACCTTGCCGGCTCTCTGAGCTTCATGCTGTAGTAGCCTTGCACTTCCGGGCCAGACAAACAGACACACACACTTCCACGCGTAGACGTTTAGTTTTCTGTTTCCTGAGAGGTGAAGCCCTTAACCCATCTCCACCTCTCACTTCCTGGCTGGACAGACACACACACGTTTACATATAAGAAGAGATTTAACCAAAAATGTTCCGTAGCACAAGAATGAAGCACTGTACAGCACAACAGGTAAAATAGAGTTGCTTAAAAAAGGCAGTTCCAAGTGAACTAAGTCCCAAATCACAATTCCAGTTATATTTGTTTCTATATATGTACTGTATATATTTATATATATATATATATGTATATATTGTGGGAACCAGCCCAGGCACAGACAGGCACACACCATTTCAGGTCATCACACATGGTTTATTTACAAACTATTTACAAATACCACGCACAACCCAGTGTCCCTGCACCACACATCCTCAGTCCAAGCCTCTTAATCTCTGGCCTTCCTTCACCGCCTCCACTCCTCTCCTCCGAGCTACGTGCACTTCCACCCGACTCCAGTTACTGAATGGAGGGATGTGGTCCCTTTTATGTTGGCCGTGCTCCAGGTGCCTCCTGATGAGCTTCCGGTGGCACTTCCTGGTGTGGTGGAAGTGCTGCACGAGCACTTGGAAGCACTCCAGGTGTCCCTGGTTTTCCTTCCCCCAGCACCTCTGGGTGTGGCGGAAGTGCTGACATTCAGGGCTTTTCAGGCGTTCAGGCACCCCCTGGCGGTGACCACGGGCCCCTATAGGGTTGAGCTTCCGTGCTCCATTTCCGTGGCCCCCATACCAACCAGGGCGGCTGCCCTCTTGTGGTCCAGAGGAGGCGTAGTCCGTCTCCCGGTCCTTCCAGGCATCCTGGCTGGGTACTGCCACCAGCTGCTTGCCACAATATATATATATATTTTTATTTTGATTCTCCATTTAAGTTATCCATTCTTATGTATATAGCCTCTGTTTTTCCTGCTTGATTGAGTCCTTGTGGTTAATCCTGTGGTCATTTGATTTAATCTTAAATGCAGACGTATGACATAATCTTTCACTAAAAGGGGATTTCATTGTTCATTCTGTTTCATTTTAATTTACTGCAGTGTTTTCTTTCATTCTTATGTTTTGTAAATCTGTCGATTAACTCTCATCATGCATTGAATGTTACAGAAAAAAAAGCCCTGGTAAAGAGTTTGCTTGAAACACATCAGTGTTTATTACCAATCAAAGATTTCATGGCGGTCTGAAGTAGAGTGCCACTACTGATAAGTTCCTTTACCATCTCTTGGATAGTTCTGCTTAGAACAGATTGAAGTTTGGCACCGATTGCATTCATTTGCGTTATCACTGGAGCTGATCCAGTGGCGTAGCTCGAGTTCGTTCCGCTTGGGGGGGTGGTGCTTCAGTTCGCCACCCTTCAACATATCTGAATATGTTAACCTATTTAAATAGAAAATTAAAATGACATATAGAGAAAAATTACGATACATTTTGCATAATTTATTCATACGAGGTGTGGCAGAAAAGTAATGAGACTGGCAACACTGCAAGCGATCTGGCAACGCTGCGCTGTTGTCTTTGATAGAGCACGTGTATCAGTACCCTCCCATAGCTCAGTGCGAGTTTCAACTCCTTCCGTTAACTACGTGATTTTTATGACTGCTTTTAGCGAAGTTGTGTTTTTGGTTTTGCGTCACGCAAAATGGAACAGCGTAATTTGGAGCAACGTTGTGCCATTAAATTTTGTGTTAAGCTTGGAGAATCGGCAAGTGTGACGTTTGAAAAGTTAAAACAGGCCTATGGGGAACATTCTTTATCCCGAGCTCAAGTTTTTCAGGGAGGCCTTTAACTTCGAAAACCAATGAAAACATCGAATGTGTGAACACTCTTGTCAGATCAGACCGTCGTTTAACATTAAGACTGTTGAGTGAACAATTAAATTTGAACAGATTTACCGTTCATCAAATTTTGACTGAACATTTGCACATGCGAAAGGTCTGTACCAAAATGGTGCAGAAAAACCTCACAATTGAGCAGAAGGACAATCGAAAAAACGCATTCCTGTGGTTCCCCAGCCCTCTTATTCACCTGACCTCAGTCCGTGTGACTTTTTCCTTTTTCCTAAACTGAAAAATGTCCTCAAAGGACGTCATTTCGGGACTTTAGAAAACATCCAAAAGAGTGTAACGGACATGCTGAAGACCATACCGGTTGAAGACTTCCGGTGCTGCTACCAACAGTGGGAACAACGTCTCCATCGGTGTGTAGCTGCCCAAGGGAACTACTTTGAAGGGGATAACATTGATGTTTGAAAAAAATAAAAACTTTGGTAAATAAAAAATCAGTCTCATTACTTTTCTGCCACACCTCGTATATAGAGAAACAGCAATCATTTTTCACATGTAATTATCTATAAACATCAACTAGACACGAATATAGTATAGATGCACTAATAAGCCATGTTTTAATTATTAGTTTAATATAATTACGCTGTGAAAACGAGAACAAGTGCGGTGTACAAGTGGGATTGTTTTCTGCACAGAGCAAGAATGCATTCAGATTTATAATGAAACAAAATTATAAATTGTCAATTAGTTCTTTATCTTCCTAGAAATTATTATCAGTGTAACGTTTATGTTTATTTTTGTTATTGCCTCATAAATTTCAACTGCTTGTCTCTGATGCCATCAGAGGACAGTCTGAAAATTATTTTTGAAGCATTTTTGGATAAAAATCAGAGAATTTTACTTTTTTCATTCATGAGTGATATTTTTCCGAACCCTGCTGTTTACACACGAATTGTACTGAGCCTTTTGGCCAATAATGCCACCTCCAAAAATGTGCCGCCCAGGGCGGACTGCTCCCTCTACCCGCCCCTAGCTACGTCGAACCATCCTTTCGGTGGTAGTGATGGGTGGTTGAACAAAGGGCAGGGACTTAATCAGTGCATGCTGATGACCTTCACTTACTGGGAATTCCCCATTTGTGGGGAACAATCACAAGCTGCTGTTCCCATCATGAATGGAGTTCAACAGCTTACTCATGCCTCTCTACAGTACACTTGGTAGACCTACATTGATCCATTCAGTGACATCTAAGGGTGAATCACATACCTGTTATTTCTCAATCTCACGTTACACACAGGTCTTTCAGCATATTCTTCTGCTCTACATGGCTGTGAAAGGATACAATTAAACCGTGGCCGTTGCGGAATAACTTAGTCTTCTGTAATAGTAGATAAGTGAAGCCATATGTTTTTTCTTGGTAGAGTAATGTATTGCTCTACTTTCCCCTTTTGTATTATTAATATGTAGCCTTTGTCAGAATGCCTCAACTCTCACAGACGTACCACTGTTTATAAGGTTTTATAGTATATAACTTCTCCCCACCTTCCCTTCTACATCTATAACCTCATTCAATTAGGTGTAGTAAAAGACAAGCATTAGGTAAGTTACAATTTAAACAATGTATTATTGGTAATATTCATAAATAATAACAATATGCAAAGTACATTTGAATATTGGCAACCATGCAACCTGATTAAATGGTGATGTGTAGTTTCAGGCGGCACACAGACTTTTTAGTTACTTAAGAATGTCTCTAGTTAAGGCATCATTGGTGCTCAACTTTCTTCAGAACAGGCTGCATGTCTGTCTCAATATGGCTGCCGAGCTGTGCTCTTCATTGTGTTGTCCTTTTCAGTTCATGCCTCAGTTTGGTAAGGGAGAGTGAGGGAGTGAGCAAATTTATAGATTCTCTGTCTAACCCCTAGAGCCAATAGGACATTGTGGTACTTAAAGGCATCTGATATAAGCCAGTTCCAAACAGCCATACTACAGACCAATGGGGGAATAGAACATCTTAACACCTGCCATTCCCCCAAAACCATTTGTTGAGCTAAAGTTTGACAGTTAGTCAGCGTGACTTTCCTATGGGGGTTGACTGAGAGACTTCAAAGAAATATTAGCCAAACTTAAGTTTGTTTAAGGCACGCCCCCCCCAACTCTGTCGTAAAATTCAAAGAGACCCATTCCTGAAAGAGGTGGGGGGTTTGGTTGTAAACATGAATGCTTCTCACTAATGTAACACTAATATTACATTGCTTTGCCTAAGTTACAAGTAAAGACATACAACATATTTATCAACTTATATGCAAAATCTCACATCACAACACCATGGAAACAGAATCCACAGATAGTGAGAACTTAGTGTATATATAACACTGCCTCTCCTTAGTTCCTTGATGCTAATTGGTATTTATTTGTTTTAATTGGATTTATTTATATTGACTGCCCCACAAACACACCTCAAAAGTTGCTCCACAAACCCAAAACTTATTGAAAATCTAAGAAATGTTTAACAATAGTTGTTGTTGTTTTTTTAATATAGGACGTTTGATGTTTTAATCAAATATATTAAATAAACAATAAACAAAGAACACAGATAACATACATGGGTACAGACACAAAGTGTTACACTCACTCTTCTCTGGATGTCTAGTGTCGTTGGGTGTGAAGATGAAATATTGGGGAGTCAACCAGGCCACAGTGTTTACTTAAAATAAATTTGTTCAGATTAACAGGTGCACAATAGTATGACAAGAAAACAAAAGCAAAATGTAGCCTTAGGCTGCAGTTAAATGTCTCTAGACAGTGGTCAGACGTCAAGGTCGGAACTCCACAGTGCAGGTGGCTCATCTCAAGAATGAGATACAGTGATACCTTGAGATACGAGTTTAATTCGTTCCATGACCGAGCTTTTAAGTCAAAATGCTCTTATCTCAAATCAGTTTTCCCCATTTAATGAATTGAAATGCCATTAATCTGCAATTTTTTTGTTACATGTTTTTAAATTAGAAAAATGTACTTATAAATAACGAATATTGTATAAAAACACAATACAATAGAATGTACTGCAATACACTGGTTTTATTAAGTACAGTATAATGTACAGCATTTACCTTGGAGATAAGACGAGTTGAAGATGCTGATGGAGGTGGTGGAGAAAGGCTGAACTGAATAACTGAATGTTATTCACTGATTTTTGCCCTTTTCGCCGCACCTTCCTCACTTTCATTTGCAGGGGTTTTCGATAAAAACCTGTCCAATGAGGTCTGTTTCATCCTCTCTTTCAGAATGTTTCTAAAATGCGTTTGGCAAATGTCATTAAATACACCTGCTACGCGATCAGTTGTAACTTTTTCAGGATGTTTCTTTTCAATAAAGTCAATTGTTAGGCAAGTGTCATTAAATAGCCCTGCTGTACTATCAGTTTCAATCTTTTTCAGGATGTTTCTTTTCAATAAAGTCAAGCATTAGGCAAGTGTCATTAAATAGAGCCGCTGCACTATCAGTTGCAACTTGTTCAGGGTGTTTCTTTTCTTTAAAGTTTGAAACTTTTTCCCAAATTGCAAACACTACCTTTATCTCACTTTATGAGGTAACCTCCTCCACGATACCGATCTCCTGCAGAACCTCCGTATGTTGCCGTGTCTGTAGTTCCGTCAACTCCTCCGTCGTCAGTTCCTCGGAATGTGCGGCGACAAGCTCTTTGATGGCTCGTATTTCGAATTTTGGCTTGTAACTCAAGGCAAAAAATAAACCTAGTGACGGCTCGTATCTCAAAAAACTTGTACGTTGGGGCACTCATATCTCAAGGTATTACTGTATGTAATACAGTATATCTCAAGCTATTACTGTATATCCCTTCTTTTTTAGCTTGTGGACTGTAAGGGGCGGGGCCAGATGACCTCAGTGAGTGTCTTCTTGGAGTTGTGTGTGGAAAAAAAGACACAAGAGTTAGGCATCGCGCCCCCTGGTGTCCCAGGTTGGTAGTGTTTACCTCTGAGGTAACACTCTGACACACATGCGTGACACTGGGTTTTCACTATCATGGCTTAAGCTGACTGTTGAGTTTAAATGCACCTCTGGATATTGCATATCCAGCAATAGACTGGCGGGAAAGAGAGAAGTTAGAAGCACGTGCTGACACAGCGCATTACCGCATCCAATACATGACGAACCAACTCTGGATCCAAGACTAAGACTTAAGTGTAGCCTTGCAATAGACTGGCATCTTGAATTATTCCTGACTTTTACCCAATTTGTAAATTGAATGAATGAATGATTCATACATACAGTATTTATATATTTCTTAGTTCTCACCATGTGGAACAATTCATACTTTTCTGGATTATCTTCTTAATAGTTGTCTCTCCTTGCGCTGACAGTGAAATATATGCAACTCTGCCCTTTCATTCTGCTAATGCATATATCTGAGAAGTGTGAACACAAGTAATATAGCGGATCACCATATAGGTCCGCTATGATAGGTCCTCCATATGCTGTAAGATGATTCTGCTTTGACAATGTCCATAGCTTAGGTTTTCTTACTCTTTCTTTTCAGCTATACTCATCCTCCTAGGACTCCACATTTCACCCGCCTGAAGAACTGGGAGACTGGAGATGTTTTCCATGACACTCTGCACTTGCAGAGCACCAGGGTGCGTAAGTGAAGCTGGGCTTGGCTCACTGGGAGGCAGCAGCCAAGGTGTGCTTCTCCTCTTACAGGCCAATCCTTCTAGGCTGGCTGAATGCAAAGTCTAGAGGAAATGTGTATGGGCTGTGTGACTGGGATTTTTGAACCTGTGACAAACAGTAGACAAACCTTCAAGGAGCAGGATATGCTTAGTTCACTAAAGGACACACTGGGCGTAGTGAGATTTTATCATACGTGAGGAAAAATACGGTTTGGGAAGCAGTTGTCCCTGATACTCTCTCTTTACTGCAGGAGTTGCCCTGTGGGCAGAGGTCCTGCTTTGGCTCCATCATGTTCCCAGAGACGCTGACTAACCGGTCACCTGGTGAGTCTGAGGACCCAGAGAAGCTCCTGAACTCCGCAGTGAACTTCATCAATCAGTACTACAGCTCCATCAAACGGTATGGGTGTGTCAATGGGGCTAATTAAATTAAACTGGTAGCAGAGGTGTAACTACGATTACTGTTTTAACAGCAGGGCTGGTCTAAATGGTATTGGTAATCTAAGAGCCATGTTAGTTTAACTGGAAGTGGGTGAATTTGAGAGCCAGACTCTATTAACAGTTTTGATGTAAATGAGCCACTGTTCCATTCCCAGTGGTATACCTGGCATCAAAATTCTACCAACTGTAGTGGTCTAGCTGAAAATCAACTGTGGGAACATCTCAGGTGGGGCTGGGCCTGCTCTGTGTTCTGACAGTACTGCTCTATTAACTTGGACCAATATTCTGAACCTGGGATTAGTATTTTAACAGCATTAGTGGTCTATTTGGAGTGAAGGCACTCATTAACCCATATGTTTTACCGACTGTTGATATTCTGTGTGGGCAAAATTTTAATTCCTTATTTAATTGTGTGAACTCTCTAGAATATTTCAAATATGTAACATAACATAACATCTCAAACCCATTTAATCGATTTTAGCATTGCTGGGGTCAATGTAGGAGACAGCCCTCAATATGGCTTCTATTCACCACAAGGTCCATTCACACACACTGAAGCACCTCTGGTTAAATCGGCTGTAGGGTTCTAGTCAATGTACATAATATTCTGTAGTAATCATGGGGGTCCAATTAGTGTTCCAATGTTGGCAGAGCACTAAAATCTTACTCTGCTTTTTCTATGGAATATACAAGAAATGAGAAGATTAAGTTGATGAATGACATCATTTAGAGTTACGCCCTCGGAAAACAAATGCCACGCCCCCTCGTTCTTCACACCATCATCAGACAGAGCAGCCACTTTTCATCACACAGAATGACTTCGATGTTGCAGCTCTGTTCTGATCTTTCCCTGGTTAACACCAATTCCCTTTTGTTGTGAATGTACTTTTTTTGCTCCTTTTGAAATCTTTTTTTGAATTTATTATGTATTCATAATGGTTCTTTAGGATCCTGAATCCATTCCTAACATAGATTTTTGTTCAGTCTCTGTTTTCACCTGTGCAGCATCATACAAGAAAAGGTCATGACTAGAAGATGAAATGTTACCAAGTGCCAAGCCTAGATTCTTTAACCAAAAGTCCGCCCTATCTTTCACCAAAACTGAGAGTCATAAACATGAGTCAAAATCAGAGAACAAAGCAAAGATTCTGTTAAAAAAGGACATCAAACATGAAAGCACACACTAACAAAGAAAAGTCTGTTGTCTAATCGGGGAGACCAGGAAGTGCATGAAGCTGACATTCATACCCTTGAACCCTGATAACATGTGTAGCAAATTTCAAAAAGAAATGAAAATAAAGCAAAACATAAATAAAATGCAAAAGCAGATCTCCATGTTTGATATAGTTGATCATTTCTTGCATCTTTTCTCAGTGCCATTTTGTTTATTTCAATTGCCACCACACTGTGACAGCATTGCTTCAGTGTTATTAAGGAAATGACAAGTCAATGATATAAAATTCACCCTGGGTACTTCCTCGTTATCTGAGTTTGTCGCAGAATGAATTGGTTGCTTTGGTTATTGTTTTTCCGATATTAGAACTTAAAGGAAGGATTTTGGTTTGGCTTGATAAAAGATCAGTCTGTTTTTTTATTTTTGATCTTGATGTGTTTACTGACTGACCTCCTGGTCCTTGTTTCAGATCTTTTCTGCTGTTTTTTAGCAGAACATCTTTAAAGTGCACATTGATTAAAGATTCCTCTCTTCAGTTCCCGGACACTGTTGATGACTGCTGAGTACCGAAGTGCTCTTGGTAGCAATACCACAGGTTCATTACAATAATGGGCTTGTTTATCTTATATATAAAAGTCTATGTGTGGAAGTGTATGTGTCTGTCTGTCTGGCCCGGAAGTGCGAGGCTACAGCTTGAAGCTCAAAGAAAGCGACTCTGTTGCCAAAGAGAAACCGTTGTCGCTAATACACAAGTGAGGCAAGCACATCGGCAAAACAAAACCTCCGAGGAGAGAAAAGCTTGCTTAGCCGTTGATAGACAACGGAGGCTAGTACGTTGGCAAAACAAAACCAACGAGGGGCCACTAATACATGACTGATGCGATTGATTGATTGATTGAAGTGCCAGAATACATGGTTTCTAGGATCCCAGGGTTTTTACAGCACAGGCTTACATAGCTAGTTAAATAATAATAAACAGCAACGTACTGTAGTACTCTAAGAGCCTAAAAGACAAATGTCATTGCTTTCTAATTTTTAACGGACACAAGAAATATAACTGGGAACAAGATGTGGCTAACGTCAGGCTGTTTGAAGCGTGAACTCTGACTATGGCACTGTATCAACAGTAGCAGTCAAACTCTCCTTCATCACCAAGATGATGTCCCATGCAGACAAACACTAACAATTGTATGTGGCTTCAATTTACTTACTCCCTTTGAAAATCTTTTCTCTCTTTATCAGATTCTCCTGATTTACAGGATGTAGTCCCCTCCCTTGACAGTGGGCCATCAGGCTTGTGAAGTTATGTCTGAACTCTGCTACTTTTTCACAGTCTCACTAGTGGCCATTGAGTGATTTACTGTATAACACCGTAATATGTTGTTAAATATATTTTCAAGGGCACACCACATATTTGACTTTTGAGCTTTAAGGGTGTGCATGGGGCTGAACTGGGGGGGGCTCTTAGACACCAAGAGACCCCCTGTATTTTCCACCTTCTTTCGAGGTGGTGCTGGCTTACTAGGATCTTTAGTTTTCAGTACTGCTGCCCAACACAGGTGGGCATCTTGTAGAATTCCTATGGCTGTGAATTATACTAATGATTTATGACAGACCTCAGATACTGTTATCATGCTAACATCTCTTATGCCCAGCTATGGACTGCGTCTATGATGCTCAATTCCAGATTATTGCTCACCTTCATTCTGTTGAATACTCTGCCCAGTTTTCAGTCCGAGGCCCATCAGCAGCGCCTGAGGCAAGTGCAGAATGAAATCCACAGCACCGGCACCTACCAGCTGGAGGAGACAGAACTCATCTATGGGGCCAGGATGGCCTGGAGAAATGCACCCCGCTGCATTGGACGCATACAGTGGACACGGCTGCAGGTGAGGATGAGTGAGGCTGCCCAGTTATAGAACCTGATCTTCATTATGGTCAGCATGTGAGGGAATGGTCTGCTGAACTGAGATTCTGATTCTCAGGACAATACATTTAAAGCCACAACAAATAGCCTAAGAGGGCGTAGAGGAAGTGTCTAGATTACTTTGGATACCCTTCCTTCCACAAGCAACAACAGATGTGGGAAGGTAGGGAACCCTTTAGTATTTCATGTGGCAGAATTTCAAATACATTTTGTCATGCAGTTTGCTTTCATTTGTTCACACTGGCAGCAGGAGTATGGTCTTGGAGGACCTCCTGATCCCCACTTTTGTGTCTCCTTTGCAACAATATTCAGATGCCAAGGGGACTTACATGACAAAGTGAATCTGAGTGATTACATCAAGACTGAACCAACAGGGACGTGCCTATGTAAATTACAAACAGGTTTTAGGATGACCTGTGTCATGGAAAAAACTTTCCTCCATCTTCAAAGAAAACAGTCACAGAGCCCAGATGAAAATGCAGAACACTTATTTATTTGTACAGAAGTATGCACAAATGTCTCAGTCCATGGAGTGAGCAATCAATTAAACAATTCACTGTCTTTTAAACTTTTTTATTACATTATCTAATACATCATATCATTTGACTCTTAATATGCAGAACTTTATCACCTTATCTAATCAACTACAGATACAAGTAATTTCAGACTAAGGTCAACTCTCTTGTTATTCTGAACACCACTTCCTTTGGAGGGGTGTTTGAGGATTGTTCTGTTGATGTTATTACCACTTCATAGGCGAGGTGTATGGGATTTCTCATTAGTTTATCCTCATTTTCTAAAGGGGTGTTTGTTACTCATTTACTTCCTTCTAACCTTGGAAAATCAAGTTGGTTTCTTTAAGATGAGGCCTTACGTGCTTAAGCTTTAAGCTACAGTACATTTAGTTAACCCTTGAGCTACCTATAATCCTTTACCTTATGTTTAATAATTCCCATAAACGCCAGAAGTGACTCTGTCCATTGGGCCCTTGAGCAATTAACCTGTAATTGCTTCATCCTTGGTATGATATTAATCTGCATCCAGCTCTGCAAGTAGGTCCTCCAATTTACAGGGAAAACTTGGGGGGTTGGTGGCAGGATTTGTAATCCAGCCACTGTTAAAAAAAAAAAAAAAAAAAAAAAAAAAAACTCACACTGTTCCTGTGCACTCGGGTCCCAATCCAGGTGGTTCGTTGTGTGGTGGGTGCGGCAATATGATACCAGTGCATGCTCCCAACCATAGCTTTCATCTATACTAATAAAAGGCAAAGCCCTCACTGACTCACTCACTCACTCACTCACTCACTCACTGACTGACTGACTCATCACTAATTCTCCAACTTCCCGTGTAGGTAGAAGGCTGAAATTTGGCAGGTTCATTCATTCCTTACAGCTTCCTTACAAAAGTTGGGCAGGTTTCATTTCGAAATTCTACGCGTAATGGTCATAACTGGAAGGTATTTTTCTCCATTTACTGTAATGGAGTTGAGCTTGACCGCCGTGGGGGCGGAGTTTCGTGTGACATCATCACGCCGCCCACGTAATCACGTGAACTGACTGTCAACGCACTATGTAGAAAACCAGGAAGAGCTCCAAAATACGCTGAAGAAAACATGCATTATATAATTGAGAAGGCAGCGAAACAATAAGAAGCGAGTGAGTAACATATACTACCATATTCATCATTGCAGCTACTTCGGAAACAAAGCAAGGTATAAACCTAAACTTTAAATTAAGTTAATAGACAGGCTGCCGCTGGCGTTTTTCATGCCCACGGGTAATGCGGGATACAAGTTTAATGAGAGGACGCAGGATATAAACGAGAGTTTTGATCACTTTGTAACTAAGTTAAAATTGCAGGTGAAGGGGTGTGCTTATGCAAATTCCGAGAGACTGTGTTTGTGGGGGATTGACAGTTAAGGCGGGTGGAGGAGTCACGTCATCATATCCCCTCCCATTTACCTCATTTCGCTCTGAGCTGAGCTCCGCGGCTAACGCCGTCTTCCGAAGCAACTTCGTCACACTGCCACCTAAAGTCAAAACTTAAATATATAAACTCAGCGCTGGAATATATAAAGTCAGCGTCGGAATATATTGTCACGCTTGGGTCACAGATTTGCACAGAGACACAGGAGGTCGTAGAAACAAGAAGGATTTTTATTCAAACACTGCAAACACATGAGCTTAAACGTGCTCCATGACAAGTCAGAGATGACAGTTCCGCTAGGAGCAGAGAGAGAGAGCGATAAAAGCAAGCAAACAATCAATTTTCAACTGACAGGCGCTGCACAAGGCTTTTAAGTTAGCGGGGCAGCGAAACAATAAGAAGCGAGTGAGTGACATATACTACCATATTCATCAGTACAGCTACTTCGGAAACAAAGCAAGGTATAAACC
>JANRMT010062843.1:9659010-9677285 GCA_026402145.1 Polypterus bichir lapradei | reverse complement strand
ATATATATATATATATATGTATATGTAGATATGTATATAGATATGTATTTTGCTATATATATATATATATATATATATATATATATATATATATATATACACACACAACAATTACATTAACAATCAAGTTACGTTATTTTTAAAATTTTTCCTTTTCTTTTTCATACCTTCTTTAACACACTTCTTCTCCGCTGCGAAGCGCGGGTACTCTGCTAGTTGATTATAAGATGCAAATATGTTATTTATATACAATTCTTTAAGTCTCTTAATCCCAAATGTTTTCAAAAAAATAAATATTGTGTAGATTTGAGAGGGTTGAAAAAGGTAATTATAGCAACAGATAAAAACTTCTGTGCCTTGAAGTGAGTTACTGACAGATAACTGAATTATTGGTATATTGATGATAATCAGTATTTACTGGTGTATAAAACAGGACATATAAATAGGTACAGCAAGATTTAATTTGTACTACTGACAAGGTTCATGTAAATGCATTAAGTTGTGCCAATTTCCAGGTCTTTATAGTGTGTATATTTGCCACCCAGTAATAAAACTGAAAGTTAGGTAGTGCCATGCCACCTTCTGCTTTAGCACTTTTTGTATTCACTTTTTAAATGCACGAATATCTTGAATTCCAAATAAATGAGGTTGTAATTGAATCTAGTTTCTTAAAAAAAGGATTTTTAATTTATGTAGGGATACTCTGAAATAGAAAAAGAAGCTTGGGAAGGATGTTCATCTTGACAGTACTGATTCTCCCTTTTAATGTGAGATGAAGGGTAGACCATCTGTTCAAATCTTGTTTGATTTTTTCCATCCTGTTACCACAATTATGCTGAAAAACATCTTTATATTTACCTGTGATGTTTATCCCTTGATATTTAAACTGTTTGGATAGAATGAATGGATAGACATCCACTCTAGTATGGTATGCTAGAAAGTTAATTAGAAAAAGCACACTTTTATTCAAATTGATTTTGAGTCCTGATGTCTTTTGAAATTCTGCTACTGTTTTAAGAACCAATAGTAAAGATGTTTGTGTGTCTGACATATACAGTACCATATCACCTGCGTATATTGATATTTGCTTGAGTCCTTCTCCAATAACCCCATTTATCTCTGATGTATTTTAAAAATGAATGGCCAACGGGTCAATGGCTATTACAAAAAACAATGGTAATAGGGGGCACCCTTGTTGAGTACCATATTCTAGTTTGAAGTAGTTTGAGATCATATTGACAGACAGAGGTTTCTGGATTGGTATAAAGTAATTTTATCTATGCAGATATGTTTAGGCTAGACCCAAATTTGTGCAGTGTGATGTATAGGTAATCCGATTCAGCTCTGTCAAAGGCTTTTTCTGTGGCCAAAGATAATAAGATATCTGATGTATTAGATTTTGTGGGTTTTAAGCCAAATGTCAACCTTTAAAAATCCAATTTGGTGTTTTGATATTACAGAAGGAAGCACTTTTTCAAGGTAAAATTTTGTTGTCTCTAGTTTCTATGAATGTTGTTAGTATTAACTGAGATAACTTTGTTGATTTTTTTTTTTTACAAAATTCCACAGGATAGTCATCAGTGTCCTCTGCTTTCCCACTTTGGAGTGAGTTTAAAGCATCCAGTAGTTTTGAGAGTGTCAGAGGCTTGTTAAGTTCTTCTGCACAAAGAGTATCAAGCTGTGGTATTTGTAATGCATCCAAAAACTTTGATCATTCCTCATCTTCTTTAATCTGAGTGGAATATATGAATTTAAAATCATTGACCATAAAAATATACAATATT
Organism: Polypterus bichir lapradei; assembly: GCA_026402145.1. Taxonomy (NCBI): domain Eukaryota; kingdom Metazoa; phylum Chordata; class Cladistia; order Polypteriformes; family Polypteridae; genus Polypterus; species Polypterus bichir. Next base: position 9,675,501 of record JANRMT010062843.1, on the reverse strand, counting down.
ATATATCTTCAATTGTGCAGGTAATTTCTGAAATTGTGCTGCAGATATCCTGCTTGTAGATTTGTTGAGCTGAGATCTTATTAGCCTTCTATCTGTGTTCCTAATAATTCTGTTTGTAGAGCCAATCTTTTCCTGTAAAATGGTGTATTTGTTGATGTGGCATATTTTTGCTCTGTACTGGAGATCTCGCTGAGTAACTCTGACTTCTTCTTGGTCTCCAGTTTATTTTTATGAGAGAGATATAAAATAATCTGTCCTCTTAAAATCACTTTTAAACTTTCCCAAAGTATTCCTGCAGAAACCCCTGAGAATGTGTGAGTCTCTGAATTTTAGATTTCTTTCTGTACATTTGCCTTCCTCTTTCCTTGATCTGGCTGGTAGAATGCCCTTTTAGTGTTTCTTACTTGTCATAGCTCTCTTCAACCTTCTCATTCTCCCACCTTTTATCTTTTACTTTTCACTGACCTACTTTCCTTTTTCTCTATTTAATGTTCTACATCTTTGGATACTTTTTGTCAATAGCTTCATATCTCTTCATCAAGATTTTTTTGTTCAGTTTTCCCATTTCAGGTATTCCTCCTTTCTCCTTATGATTTATTTTATCATTATGGTTTAAATCTTCCTTCTTTAGTATTTTGGCTGATTTTCTTATAAGTTCTAATGCCTTTTTATTAACTCAATTTCCTGATTTTCCCCTTCAATGATATACAGTATATCAATTTAAGTGCCCACACTTGGCTATCCAGCTAACACTAATTTCTTCTCTCCCGTGTGCTGGCAGGTGATCTCCATGAACGAGTATGACCATATCAACCTGCAGCATGAAAACTTGGTGTTGGTGGTAGCAAGCACTTTTGGAAATGGGGATCCTCCAGAAAGTGGAGAAGTAAGAGCGGAAAGGGTCTGAATTATACTGTACTGGGTTGGTTATGTGATGCGATCCTCTGTATTAATATCTGAGGTGATGTTTTGGGAGTTATATGCAGTTACCTAAAGCAGTGGTTCTCAACCCGTGGGCCATGACAGGGAATATGGTGGGCCGCGCTAAAGTCTTAAATCAGTACCAAAATTAGACAAAAAGTCAGAGGAAACCAGAAAATAATCCGCATTTTTTACACATTGTTAGTGGCAGACCATACGTACGGATGCAAGCTGCAGGATTTTAGGGCTTAGAGACGCTTTGTTTAATTTAGTTATTTTAGTACTTTAGTAGGATCAAAATGCAGCTGTAGCTGTTAACACTGGCTGATGCAAGCGATGACGCAAGAGATTTAAGCAATAATAATTTAAATTTGACTGTCACGCACTTTTTCAGTTATAACCTTTTTATTGTTTAGAATAGATTACTTTAGGCTTGTAGAGAAGTTTAGACCCTAAAATGGATCAATTTTTGAAACGTAAGCTTTTGACTTCACCCCAAAAAACAGATAGTAGTGCCAGCGAAAGTGGTTATGATCAACAACAACAACAACAACATTTATTTATATAGCACGTTTTCATACAAAAAAATGTAGCTCAAAGTGCTTTACAAAATGAAGAATAGAAAAATAGAAGACACAATAAAAAATAAACATAAGTCAACATTAATTAACATAGAATAAGTAAGGTCCGATGGCCAGGGTGGACAGAAAAAACAAAAAAAAAAAAAACTCCAGAGGCTGGACAAAAAAAATAAAATCTGTAGGGATTCCAGACCAAGAGACCGCCCAGTCCCCTCTGGGCATGTACATATTCAGTAAAGTTTAATGCTTTTTACATGCTGGAACCATGGCAGCCATTATCTCCATTATAAAATGTAATAGATGGCTAGATATTTATTATAATTTATAAATTAGGCTGCACCTTAGAATGCAATTTCATGTGGCAAATCAAAACACACCATTATTGTGATACAGAAATAACTTCTACTTTAAAACTACTAAACTTATCCTTTAACTCCATTTCTGGACAAATAGGTGTATACAGTACTTTGCATTGATAATGGATTCTGATGCTGCTGGGGAGCTCTAAAGAGATGGAAACAGAGGGTACTACATTCTTGCTTGGAAATGGTTGCACATGACCTGAAGTCTAGAAAAAAGTTGTAGAACTGAGCTTGAGGCACACACAGCATAACAGCATAAGAAAAGAAAATGTGATGAGACTGATCAGTTCTCCATATGCTTTAGTAAGGGAAATAGATGCATACCACCTGTCCTTAGATGTTTTATATAATTCTCTTGGAAACACAGGTAACAGAAGTAAAGGGAATGTCTCCCCCGGCCCGGCTAGAATGAAGGATGGTCCCAGGTGGCTGTACCCGTTTAGTAATACAGAGTGTTCTCTCCAAAAAATGCCATAGAGGCTTTTCAAGAACACCTCCTGGCCAAAAGTAAGCAGTACATGATCACTTAAGACTTTCATTCAGCCTATAAAGTTAAAGCATACAGTCCTGGATTAGCCTATATATGGTAGAAAGTCCATAAAGAAGGATGTTATTTTACATTTTTTTCAGATTTTTTTCTGATTTTATGTTTTTCACTTGTGTGACACTCTGCCTGTGTTTCATAAAATCACTACATTTATTTGATATGTTTAACAAAAAACATTTTCAAACCTGCTTAACACCATTCAGGGTTATAGGGCACAGACCACATGCTGCCAGATTGTGGTGCAAGGCAGGTGCCAATCAGTAGTCCATTGAAGTACTGATTCATTCATACACACACACTCACACTCATATTAAGCCAAGTAAAAATTAGTAATTGACCTAACATGCACATTTTATGGTTGTTGGAAAATTGGAATACCCAAAGGGAAAACCAACCCCAGACAAGTAGAAAATGTGTAAACTTAACAATGACTGCAACAAAACATTTGGATTGTGAATCATGAAATGGACAGGCATCTTGTCTATTTTCCGTTATTAACATGATAAAGTGCAAAGAGATTACATTTCACATTAAACTCATGGTTAAATTATGGATGTCTTACTAGACTTACTAGATCAAGACGACACTAAAGTTGTTACTTGTAAGAAAACTAAATATGCTCGAAAATATGATGTAGAATATATTAAATACGGTTTTGTTCCATCAGCAAATGACCAAAATCTGCCGATATGCGTTATTTGTTTGCAAATCCTCTCGAACGAAGCTATGAAGCTGATGAAATTGTGTCATCATCTTACTACAAGACATCCAGATCTACAGAATAAAACCAAAGAATATTTTGAGAGTAAAGCTACGGAATACACTAAACAGAAGACAGTGTTAAAAACAAGAGTTACTCTCAATGAAAAAACTGTTAAAGCATCCTACTTGATTGCTCAGAGAATTGCAAAAGCAAAGAAACCACACACAATTGGAGAAGATCTTATCATGCCGGCTGCTCTTGAGATTTGTGATGTATTGTTTGGCTCAGAATATGCTACAAAACTGAAAAGCATTCCCATCTCAAATGATACTGTCCGCAGAAGAATTTCTGAAATGTTGGGGGACATTGTCACGCAGTTAACTGAACGGTTACAGTCTACTAAGTTTGTGATTCAATTAGATGAATCAACTGATATCGCTGGCGAAGCACAGCTGCTTGTTTATGTTCGCTATTGCTGGCAAAATGTTATGGAAGAGGAATTTCTTTTTTGCAAGTCATTGCCGTCAAGAACGACAGCGGATGAAATATTTTTTTATAAATGAATTTCTCACAACGTTTGGCCTGCAGTGGACGAACTGCATCAGTGTTTGCACCGACGGTGCTGCCTCAATGACTGGTCGCAACAATGGTGTTGTAGCCCGTATAAAGCAAGTGTCACTCGAAATTGTAGACACTCATTGCATGATCCATCGTGAAGCATTGGCTTCAAAGAATTTGCACGAAACTCTGGGATCTGTACTCGATGACTGTGTACGGATTGTAAACTTCATTAAAACTAGAACAGTTGATTATTTGCTCAACTTTGTATCAAGGCAGATGCAGAACACAAGCATCTCCTATTGCACTCGGCTATTCGTTGGTTATCCAGAGGGAAAGTTCTCGCAAGGGTGTTTGAACTTCGTTTCGAATTGTTGCAGTTTTTGACCGAACACAATCTTGACCTGGCCGATACTGAGTGGCTTGCCATACTGGCCTAAATTGCTTTTGAACAGTCTGAACACATCACTGCAGGGTAAAGATGTCAGTTTACTCAAGACATACGACAAAGTGGCAGCTTTTAAGAAGAAGGTATGACTTTGGCGCACGCAACTCGAAAGCAATTCACACAACATGTTTCAGTTATTTTGTGAATTTATAGAGAGCAATGAAGTCAACTGTGAGATGCTGAAATGGGTCACTGGTGTAATAAGACAGCATCTGACATCTCTTGCTGAATATTTTGACAAATACTTCATGTCTGAAGACATTAAAGCTTTTGACTGCATTCGTAATCCTTTTCAGCGTGCATCCTCTGAATTAACCGATCGTGCACAAGATGAATTAGCGGAGCTGTCTAGCGATCGCACATTACAAATCAAATTTGATGATCCTGCTACGGATATCTCTTCCTTTTGGTGCATAGTTTCGCTTGAATATCCATTGTTGTCAGCACTAGCGATGTAAGTTCTTATACTTTTTCAACAACTTATTTGTGCGAGGTTTCATTTTCTGCATTGACTGCCATGAAAACAAAATATCGGTCAAGAATGAACGTGGAGGATGATCTTCGAGTGTGTTTATCAAAAATTTCAGCCAGAATTGACATGCTATGTAAGCCCAAACAGCATCATCTTTGACAACTTTACTAACGTAAATGAAAATAAAATAAACCAGATAATGATTATAGTTGTCTCTCTATTTATTATTGTATTTGTGTAGCAAGCAATGAGCAACTAAACATGTAAAGAAAAAATTACATATTACTGTATGTTAATAATATTTACCCCCAATTACTAAACGCATGAGCAACAAATTATATGCCAGCGAAGGCTAACATGTGGGCCGCAAAAATGTCTGAATTGTTAATGTGGGCCTTGCGTAAACAGGGCCTGAGAACCACTGACCTAAAGGGACCAACGAAATGTAATTTATGTGACCGATAGGACCTGTAATTGCATATATCATGCATACTTTCTTTTATTTTCATCCTGTTATCTATGTTTCTCTCTTGGCATGTGAATCCTTCACAAAGCAGGTATCATGACTGGATATGAAAGCTGGACACATCTTAGTATGTACCAAACAAAAATGAAAGCCATTTCACAGCAGAAAGAGCCAAACTGAAATGAAGTACAATAGTTTCTACATTTTTGTAATAATTACCAAAGGTTTATTAAAAATTCTCTTTAATCTTCCATATTATTACCCATACTCAAAAAATCTCTCATAATTTTTACATGACAACAGAAGCAAAAGAGGAATTTAATAATTTTAAGGAAGCTTTTACACAAACATCAGTGCTTTGGCACCCGGATATTAGTCTTCCCTTTGAATTGCAGATGGATGCATCTAGCATCAGGGCGTGGACAACTATATTTCAGCACTTTCCTGACACTGGTTAACTTTACCCATGTGTGTATTACTCAAAGAAAATATGGTGTTAGAAATTAGGAATTGCTAGACATTGCTAGCAAGATCAGGTTGCTGATCTTTCCATAGCTCAGTTACTTGTTCGGTCTGATACATGTTCAATGTTAATGTGTAACGGTTATTTAACCTTAAGTTATCTATTAATAATATGACTAATAGTAGGACTAATAAGTATTTGTCATAATATTGTGAGGAGTTATAGTGATGGGGGGGGGGTATACTGGTGAAATAATAAATATGACTCAACCATAACCTGTTCCCTTTTCTTCAGAGTTTTGCCAAGGCACTAATGGACATGTCTCATCCTGCTGTGAAACAAATTGAACAGAAGAAGTGAGTTTATGCCTGAATCAAAGCAGATACCACTTAGTGATGCCATGGTATAAGGGTAAATCAAAAAGTAAAGGCAATATGAAAATTATATGGTAATTGCAACAGTGCAATACAACAGTTTATATGAAGCCAAATTCAAATAAACATGAACGCACCACTCTGTGATTGCACCATTGTTAAATAACACTATAGTGAGATTTCTTTGGGCAGGTGGGTAAAACCTGCTGGAAACTTCTGGAAGGATATTGACACAGAAGTGAAAATAGCCTGACTCAACAAAAATATTAGGAATGGGTAGAAAGCTTTAAAGTTAAAAGAACAAGTGTAACTGGTGAAGCTCGATCTCATTGATCATCAACATCGAGCACACAAGCCTACATCGACACGGCGAATGCCTCCATTACAGAAGAATGAATGATAACGTTGTCTGCTGATGTTGCACATTTGAATATCAGCTATGGATCTGCACATGCATAGATCATGATGACTTGGGGTACCACAAAGTTTGTTCAAGATGGGTACCCACATAGCTTGGTGATCTGCACAAACCAGCATCCTTTGGTTATTTTCTTCAGGTTCTACTACCTCATCCATAAGAAATCTCACTAGGCATGTTGTTTATCAATAGTGCAACCCTGCAGCACAGCGTTCATATCCATTTGACCTTGGCTTCAATTAGATTAGTGGTACTCAAACTGTGGGGCGGGCCCCCCTAGGGCATGTGTGAAGTAACAAAAAGGGGGGCGAGGCACGAAAATGTGAAAAAAAGAAGACAAGAATCAAAAATATGAAAAATACGTCCATTGAAACCACAACAAATTAACGTAAACTACATTCTGGTACTAGAAAAATGAATATAGAGTTAGATAAATGTCGATAAAAGGTAAGTAGTGTGACAGCAAGGGCTGCTGTTCCCCCATGAAACCCGCAAACAACACGTCCTGACACCAGGTAAAATTATCAGAAAAGATTTTAATTCCTGAATAATGTGCACCAACCACCTCCACCTCCAAAATACACAATAAATCAATAATAACAACAACAATCAATAATCACAATAAATCCTCCTCTCCACCCAGCAGCTCCGTTACACTTCCTTCCAACTCCGGCTCAGTCTGCTGAGTTTCCCACAGTCCTTTTTATAGTCCTTGACCCAAAAGTGCTTCTGTCCTTCAGTCCATGTGATTTCATAGCACTTCCGGGTCAGATGAAAAACTTCTTCTTTTCTTCAGCCCGGAATTACTTTAGTTATTCCATCCCTGTGACTTGTAAGTACTTCCGGGCTATAATAGAAACAATGTTCATGTCTCCCTGCAGCATTCCCTGGCGGTCCCCACGGTATCCAGCAGAGCTGTGAAGCCGAACTCCATGATCCATGATGCCCTGCTGGAATTTGGGGCACCTCCATGTTGCAGGGAGGATTCCATCTAACGGCGTGGGGGTATTGGCCAGGATAAACTGCCGGCCATATATCACACTAGGTATAATAAAATATGCATCTATGATATATCATTAATTAAAAAAGAAAAAATTGGTATTAGTGGGCTCCTTTCAAAAAAATGTTACGGGGGTCGCGATTAAAACTGTTATGAAAACTCGGGTCGCAAATACTTAAAGGTTTAGAAACGCTGAACTAAACTAATGGAGAGTGTTGCACTGTTTGTGTTCGAACTACCCATAAGCCATCATGCTTGTGTTGTGTTGCATCAGCTTCTATCTGTTGTGGCTACTGTGTAATTTTAAAATTGCCTTTAGTTTTTCATTTATCCTAATTTAAGGTAACCATTTTATGTTTGGGTTTATGTAATATGATGTAAGAATACACCCCTGTCCCATCTTTTTTATTGTTTTTGAAAAAGATAGGTATATGAGCAGGTATGGACAGCATGGCTCTTACCATCCTGAACTTGAAAGGAAGATTATAAACCCCAGCACATTCTATTTTCCCTTCCTTACTGGGACTCAGTTCATTAAAATAGTGGAGATATCATTACCCCAGGGGAAACAGGACTACTGTAAACTGACACCAGAACCCTGATTTTTGAAAAAGTTCCCATTGGTTGTTATTTTTCAGGAGCTACAAGGTGCGATTCAACAGCCTATCGTCTATGGACAAAATTCTGGAGGAAGTAAAGAGAAGTTCAGAACTGGACCACACAAAGAGCCCTGGGCCTCTCAGTGCTGTCAGGTATGACTCAGTCCTATGATTATTCCTCAGACCCTTGCCAATATTATGTATCCCTAGTTAAAGAGGCCTTCTACACAATTAGCAATAATTATTTTGTCAGTGCTTTTGGATGAACTACTATTTGTATGCTTGTCTCAAAAGATTATCTTATTATAAATTAGAGAGAACAAGGGAGTGAGATTATCATAAGATATTATTTTTTGCAAAACCTGTAGCAGTTATGACTTTGCGTTTATGACAATTTTATTGGTATTTAATACTAATAGAAATTAAGTAGAACACCATCTGCATGTTCAGCGACTATTTTTAGTTTTTGCGATAAAATTTGTATTGATACAATAAAAAAGGAATACAGCAAAAGAAAACCAACAATGATAACCGTTTTTTGGGCCATATAAGAACAAAAACAAAAACACACCCCCACCAGCGACACCTGAGATAGCTATTTAAACAAAAACATAATAAGAAAGAATAAAAAATAAGAGTCGATAGGTAAACTGGCACACACACACACACGCACGCACACACGTCCACACGCTCACACACACACCATATAAGAGTGCAAGGCAAAGTAAGGGAGAAAAAAGAAAAAACAGGTGTACGGAAGAAACTGACCCCTAACCAGGTCTTTACCAACGGAACAGCATGAAGCCAGCTGTGGATAGCAGAGCCAAAGAGTTGTTGATCTAGGATGGAGAAAGTTCAAGAAGGATACGATTGTAAAATGAAGACTTGCTTGCAGGAGAGATTAAAGACTTTCAGATTGCAACAACAGGATAAAAGCAATTTAGCTGCAATGGCTGCAGTCATTTATAGCCTCCGCTGGGAGAGAGAAAACAAAAGTGAGGAAAGAATGGAAAGGTCTAGGAGGAGAAGAACTTGAGAACAAAGGCGGAGAAGAACTTGAGGGGCCTAAGGAATGGAGAAAGAAAGAATCATAGAGAGGGATTCAGTGACATAGCACCAGAGTGCCACAGTCAGAGGTCATTCCCAGAATGGGTGGAGAAATGTGTCAGGGACTTTTAAGAGGACAAAGGTGACAGATAGGATCTAATCCTAGTTCCATTAAATAACATCTCTAGGGAATAGGGTACAATCTACTGTATGAACACATTTATATTGTGTGTGTTGGTGATTAGGACTTTTAGAACAATTTTTGATATTTGGAAAGATGGTTTACCAGCACAACACAGAGCACGGGGAAAGGTCTATTAGCTAATTAGACATTACTGTTGGAGGTTTGAGGGTAGCTTTGTGGGGGGGGGGGAATAGAGACCCTATTCAGTGACTATGCATCAACTGTTGATCTCCTAATGTGTAAAAAAATGAGTGAAAACATTTCAAGCCCATTTTCTAACTTTATGTGGCATTGATTTGGCTCCTATAGGTACTCTGTGTTTGGCCTGGGATCCCGTGCTTATCCCCATTTTTGTGCCTTTGGCCACGCGGTGGACACACTCCTCCATGAACTGGGTGGTGAATGCATTCTGGAGATGGGGGAGGGTGATGAACTGTGTGGACAGGAAGAATCCTTTCGAACTTGGGCATCAGACGTTTTCAAGGTAATACTTCACAGCTGTCTTCATGTTTCTTCTTTAACTGTTCTGAAAGGAGCTCAGTTTTTACTTGCAGGACATCAGAAACATGTCTTAAATGAGAGATGTATAGAAGGAAATCTTGTATTGTGAGATATTCTGAGAGAACACATTCAATTGCTTAAAGGCCAGTGAAAAGGAGTTTACATATAACCAGCTGGTAGGTTTAACTACAGCGTACCCCTTGTGGTCACGTGAGGTACGACATAGAATCCAAAATAAATGTTGGAGTCCCAGCTGGGTTGTCCCATTTAATAAAGGTACCAATTCTAACAAAAAAGCTCTCAATAGTGCAAAACAAACAAAACACAAGGCTGCGGTACCTTCTTAAACAATATGTCAAGTCTGGGGTAGAGCCTCTGCCCAAATGAGATGCCACCTTTCAGGAGCTCCTCGAATTTATAGTCCTCCGACTGGAAAGGGTGGAGTCAGTTGCCCTCATTGAACTTCTTCTCAGAGCTGTGGGTACAGAAAGATGATACCATTAGCACCAGTGCCCTCTCTCATCCCAGGATGGTATAGCTGCTCTTGTATAAGCTCAAAAGTTGACCCTCAGACGCACATGTGTGACACCCTAATATCTGAGAAGACAAGTCCTTGGACATACTTGTGTGGCACGTTCCTGCTTTTTCCTCCCCTGTCAATCAATTACATTCATTCAAATGTAAAGAGTTGTTTTGGAGCTTTTTTTCTATCACTTCATTTTTTGGGAAGACATTTTAAAAGAGAATACTCAAATCTTAGATCCCAGGTTCTGGACATGATTAATGTTAGTTTTTCATTATTATTTTTAATTTCTGTGCATTTGTTATTTATAGTGGCTTCAGAAAGTATTCAGACCCTTTCAGTTTCTCCACACTTTAATGTGCTGTAATTTGAATGTTATTTTTCCAGCAATCTTCCCTCAATAGCTCATAATAACAACATCTAAACAAATATTTAGAAAGGTATGCAAATTTATTAAAAATCCAAAACTGAAATCCCACATTTAAATAAATATTCAGACTTGCTGTGACATCCTAACCTGTGGTTGGGTGCATCCATCTTGTTTGCTATAATTCTCAATGAGGTGTGTCTAGAACCTGCTTGGAGTCCATCTGGAGCAAACTGAATTGATTGGACATCACTTAGAAATGCACACACATTTCTATAAGGTCCCACAATTCACACTACGTGTCATGACAAAAACCAAGCCATGAAGACCAAGCTCTCTGTAGTTTTCTCTGCAATCAAATGATAATGAAGCACAAATCAGAGCAAGGTTATGAAATCATTTCTAAAGCTTTGAGTGTTCCCAGCAGCAAACTGGACTCAGTAGTTGTAAAATGAAAGACGTTTGGAGCCACCAGGTTTCTTCCTAGAGTTATCTATCTGGTCAAACTGAGTAACTGGTCAAGAAGGGCCTTGTTGATGGAGATGACCAAAAAACCAACAGTCAGTCAAAGAGCTTCAGAATTCTTCTGCTGAGGTGGGAGAACCCATCGGAAGGGAAACCACGTTATTAGCACTTCAATCGGGCGCATATGACAACCTGCTTGGAGTTTGCTGAATGGCATTTAAAGGACTCTGAGAGCAAAAGGACAAAAAAAAAAAAAAAAACATGTCTGATGACTCAAACACTAAGCACTCTGGGGAGAAATCAAAGCACTTTGTCTGATAAAGACCAGGGACTGCTTATTACCAGCTTGATTCCATTCTTACAATGAAGCATGGTTGTGGCAGAATTATGGTATTGGAGTGCATTTCAGTGACAGGAACAGGCAGACTGGTCAGAGTTAAAGGAAGGAAGACTATAGCCATATACAGAAAGGTCCTTCAAGAGAATTCTCCAGAGTGCTTGCAGCCTCTGGGGTGACGGTGTGTCTTTCAGCATGACAGTGACCCGAATGACCATCCAGCCAAGTCAAAGTCTAGACCTGTGGAGAGACCTGAAGATGACAGTTTATGAATGCTTCTCACCCAATCTTACAGAGCTTGAGAGGATCTGCCAAAAAGAATTGGATAAACTTCCCAAATCCAGGCATGCAAAGCTGGTAAAGACTTTCCTAAGAAGACTTAAAGCTGTAATTGCTGCCTAAGGGGACCCTATGAAGTTCTGAATTAAGGTCTGAATACTTATAAGTATGCAGAAAGTAAAGGGGTCTGAATACTTCCTGAATCCACTGTATACATAAATTGTGTGTTACAATTGAATTTTAATTTGTGACAGACGGATATCAGCAAGAGTGAAAGGGAAGGTCTACAGGACGGTAGTGAGACCAGCTATGTTATATGGGTTGGAGATGGTGGCACTGACAAGAAAGCAAAAGACAGAGCTGGAGGTGGCAGAGTTAAAGATGCTAAGATTTGCATTGGGTGTGACGAGGAAGGATAAGATTAGAAATGAGGACGTTAGAGGGTCAGCTGAAGTTGGATGGTTGGGGGACAAAGTCAGAGAGGCGAGATTGCATTGGTTTGGACGTATGCAGAGGAGACATGCTGGGTATATTGGGAGAAGGATGTTAAGGATAGAGCTGCCAGGGAAGAGGAAAAGAGGAATGCCTAAACAAAGGTTTATGGATGTGGTGAGAGAGGACATGCAGGCGATGGGTGTGACAGAACAAGATGTAGAGGACAGAAAGATATGGAAGAATATGATCTGCTGTGGCAACCCCTAATGGGAGTAGCCGAAAGAAGAAAAAGAAGAAGATTGTGACGAAATCATCAGCTCCTCTCTTTTTCACATATGACATCATGGTGGCTGTTTTATTTATGGCTGAACTATAAACTGGGGGGTCTTATAATATTTCCTTAAAAACAATGGGAAAGTTTCTTTACAGTCTAAGATAATGTGATGGGCATGAGCATTTGCAAGACAGAAATACCACCTGGAATTAATAATTCAATCCCTAAATAAATCAAAGTACAGTATTTGTTTTACTGAACATTGGCAGTCTCCTTACCCTACAGTAGTGCACCTAAACACACTTCCCTGCTGTTAGCATGTAACAAGTGCCACAAAGAATATGGCTCTGTTGTGTGTTTGCACCCTTAAGGTGTCAAAGTGCAGTATACGTATAGTAATGTGAAGCTTGCATCAGTTTACATTATTCAAGAGGTGAATCAAGGGGACAGGCACTCCAAATTAGAAGGACAGTTAAGATTATTAAGAGTTTTCTATACAATTAAAAGTATTTTAAAATTAATTCTAAAGGACGCTGGTAACCAAAGTAACGATGCCAAGACTGGTTTACTAGTCAAGATTCTTGCAGCTGCATTCTGAACTAGGTACCGTCCAATTAATGTCTTTCTTACGGTATTACTGTTTGTAGTACATTGTAGTAATGTAGTCAGTTAAAACCAAAAGTGTGAATTAATTTTCCAGCATTTTCTTAAATAAAAAACAGAGTTTTGGTAGTGAAGTTAATATGCGATTTGAAATTAAGACTCTAACCCATAAAATTCCCAAGTTCTGGATTGATTTGAAAATTCCCAAGTTCTGGATTGATTTGAAAAGCCATTTGTTCAAGTTTCTTTCTAAGATCCTCCCTTTTTAGTTTCTTCACTACTCATCAATTCTATAATACTAGCAAGACATTTGATCAAAGGGCACAGAGCCTTAAAGTAATGAGGTGCTACAGATAAGTAAATAAAAAAATTACAGGAAATAAAAAAGACCAAGATAAGAAATACTAATCCCACTCAGACAATATATAGGCATATAAATGAAAAAAAAATTAAGATGTACATTTACAGTACATAAAACATTGTACAAACAAAACTGAAATGTGATTCAGAAAGAAATATGATACAATATCAAAAATAAAAATCCAATGAAAATATCAGTATCAATAATAATTTTTATATATAGTGGCATGGATGAGGATCAGCACCTCCAAATCTGAGGACATAGTCCTCAGTAGAAACATTGGTGGACTTTTCTTCTTGAGTGGGAGGTGAGTTACTGTCTCAGGTGGAGGAGTTTAAGCACCTTGGGGTCCTGTTCATTGAGTGAGGGGAAAAGGGGGTGGTGAGATCGACGGACAGATTGGGGCGTCGAGAGCAGTTATGTATTTGCTCTACCGATCTGTAGTAGTGAAGAAGGAGCTGAGTCAGAAGGTGAAGCCCTCGATTTACCAGTCGATCTACCCTCACCTTTGGTCATGACGAAAAGAATGAGACCACAGGTGCAAACAGCCGATATTAGCTTTCTGCATAGAGTGGCTGGGCTCTGCCATTAGAGAGAGGGTGAGAAGCACAGACATCTGGGAAAAACTCCGAGCAGAGCCACTGAACCTCCACATCAAGTGGACCCAATTGAGGTGGTTCAGGCATCTGATATGGATGTCACCCGGACACATCCCCGTGGAGGTTTTACAGGAATGCCCAGCTGGGAGGAGATCCCGTGGAAGACTCAGGGCTTGCTGGGAGGAATGGACTGGGAAAGCCTTAGGATATGAGTTCGCAAGTATAGCTGGGGAAAAGGACATATGGGCCTCACTGCTAAAACTGTTGCCTCCGCGGCCTGATTTTGGATAAGTGATGGAAAATGAAATTAAAGAAAAGGGACACATAATGCTGAAGATGAGGTCAATCAGTGCTTTGACATAAGGTCCAAAAAGTCCAAAGCAAGGTCTAAAATATCCCAGTAGTTATAAAAATCCAAACATTGTATTTTATTTTAAGTTGAAATGCCCTTTGAATGAGGTTATTGCTGCATCTACAGTATCTATACTAATAAAAGGCAAAGCCCTCAGTCACTCACTCACTCACTCACTCACTGACTGACTCATCACTAATTCTCCAACTTCCCGTGTGGGTGGAAGGCTGAAATTTGGCAGGTTCATTCCTTACAGCTTCCTTACAAAAGTTGGGCAGGTTTCATTTCGAAAGTCTACGCGTAATGGTCATAACTGGAAGCTGTTTTTCTCCATTTACTGTAATGGAGATGAGCTTGAACGCCGTGGGGGCGGAGTTTCGTGTGACATCATCACACCTCCCACGTAATCACGCAGTACATAGAAAACCAGGAAGACCTCCAAAAAGCACTGAAGAAAACATGCATTATATAATTGAGAAGGCAGCGAAACAATAAGAAGCGAGCGAGTGACATACAACTATATTCATGAGTGATGCTACTACGGAAACAAAGCACAGTGTAAACCTAAACTTTAAATTAAGTTCATAGACAGGCTGCCACTGGCGTTTGTAATTTAGTGCCTGCCCATATAAGGCCGTCCGTCAGCGGCAATCCAATAGCAAACTCCCACTAAATTCACGGGTGAAGGACTGTGCTTATGCAGAGGAAGATGAGATGGTCAGGGTGGTGTTTGGCACAAACTCAGCGAAACTGCGAGAGAAAGTTTTAAGTGCCAGGACTTCGGTAACATTAAATACTGCCATGGACATAGCACGAGATGGCACCAGCACAGCTGGGAACCTTCGATGCATTTACACCGAGCGGCTCACGTGAACTGACGCAGTGCACAGACAAAAAGCAACAGTTCCAAAAACCGCTGAACAAAAACCGAATTACACAATTGAAAAGGCAGCAAAAAATATGAAGCGTCTGATACATACAAGCATATTCATAAATCCAGCTACTGCGGAAACAAAGCACACGGTGGAAAAAGTCAATGTCCCGCTAAAGGAAGACAGTGTAAAAAAAAAACCCGTGCATGCAGTGTGTCAGGTCTCAGATAAAGAAGAAGACGAGCTGTTTATTGATGCAGTAAGAAACGAATCGATGAATGAAACCTGTCATCTTTACAACGATTGACAAACACGGAATGTAACTTGAACACAACACATCCTACAAATACGAACCTGATTGAAAGAAATAATGATAATCAAATCCTTGATGACAGCAACACTCAGTAACACTCACAAAACAAATACTGTATATTGACAGTCATGTTACGTTATTTTTAAAATGTTCCCTTTTCTTTTTCATAGCTTTTTTAACACACTACTTCTCCGCTGCGATACGCGGGTATATATATATGTATATATATACCCCGATCTACATACTCGAATAATGGATACTTTATTCGCCATCAATGATTGTTTTGGTAAAGCCATACTCAGTGTATTCATTAGATGAATGGTAAAAAAGTAAGAGCGAGGGGAGGATGACTTATTGAGACACGCAGGCAAAACCACAATAGCACGCGGGCTCGATGTACGAAAAAATATATCTTTTCAAGTTCTATTTAGTCCATATGTGTCAAACTCAAGGCCTGCAGACCACATCCGGCCCGGCGTGTAATTATATCCGGCCCGCGAGATCATTTTATATACTGTATTATTGTTATTAATGGCCAGGGTATATGAAGCGCTGGTAACACAATAAACTACAGATCCCATAATGCAGCACTTCAGCTGCCTTGCCGAACACTTACCGCGTTAATCAAGTCTAG
Source organism: Polypterus bichir lapradei (assembly GCA_026402145.1). NCBI lineage: Eukaryota > Metazoa > Chordata > Cladistia > Polypteriformes > Polypteridae > Polypterus > Polypterus bichir. Next base: position 9,659,443 of record JANRMT010062843.1, on the reverse strand, counting down.
CTTATGATGCTGCAAGTTATTGCGAAGCTAGCCCACACGATGCTGAAGAGAAAAGTTGATTCTGAAAATAGAGCCTTTAAAAACCGATGGGAGGCTGAGTATATGTTTACTGACATTGTCGGTAAACCCGTGTGTCTCATTTGTGGAGCTAATGTGGCTGTAATTACTGAATTTAATCTAAGACGGCACTATGAGACAAAACATCAGGGTAACCTGAAAGACCTGAATGCAATGCAGAAGATACAGAAAGCAGAAGAATTAAATAAGAATCTGACACTTCAGCGGACGTTTTTACCCGTGCACAATCACAAAGTGATTTCAAGTGAAGCTGCTTTTATGGGAGACACAAATGCACCAGTGCAACTTGCCCCACTTTCCCTGTTGCCAAGTAATGTTGAACCAAGTCGTCACTACGGTGTTCCCAAATACGCAC
>JANRMT010062843.1:9635792-9658610 GCA_026402145.1 Polypterus bichir lapradei | reverse complement strand
ATTCAGGAATAATATTCCTGTCTGTTTTTACCATTCCTACCAAAGATATTTCTGTCGACTAAATAAAAATTCCTTCTATTTAAAATTTAAATAGAACTTGAACAAATACGATAGTTCATAATATCCACGCAGACTTGCACGTAAGAGCGGGAGTTATCCGTTTTAACAAGCAGCGTATTGCACTGATACGAAATAGCTGTGTGTGTATATATGTAGATATGTATGTATATGTATATATATGTTTATATATGTGTGTGTGTATGTATATATATATGTATTTGTGTGTATATATGTGTGTGTATGTATGTATGTATGTGTGTATGTATATGTATGTGTATATATGTAGATATATATATGTATGTATATATGTGTGTGTGTATATATATGTGTATATGTATAGATATGTATATATATATGTTTGTGTGTGTGTGTAAATATATATATATATTTATATATATATGACAGCAACACTCATCACTCACAACAGTGACAAAACAATTACATTGACAATCATGTTACGTTATTTTCAAAATGTTTCCTTTTCTTTTTCATTGCTTCTTTAACACACTACTTCTCGCTGCGAAGCGCGGGTATTTTGCTAGTTCTACATAACAAGGAAAACCATTTGTTTATTTTTGCTGTTATTCTCACTCAGCATTTTCTTTTTCACTTTTGTTTAGGGTTTACTATTTTAATTTTTTTAAATTATTTTACAATTATTATAGTTATTTTCATTATGTTTTTTTTAAATCAGTATGTGTTACCAACACGTCTAGAGGCAATCACCCCTCTCCTTTAGATCTTGACATTGTGATAGTAACATGTTTGCTAGACCATACATGCATAAACAAAAGAGAAACGTCCATCCATTTTTCTATCCCACTTATTCAGGACAGGGTCATGGGACATCACTAGGACCACTTTAGCAAGGCCAATTTTTTTCACCTGCACATCTCTGAGAGTATTCCAGACACATGCTAGGAGCACACAGGAAGTGAACTCTGGTCTCCGAACTGCAAGGCAGCACTACCATGCTACCCTGAAAGAAGGAACATAAAATATTATATGTAAATAACAAACAAAAATACAGGAAGGAAAGATGATAGTTTACCTGTATTACAATGAAAAAGAAATGTCTCGCTCTAAATAAGGTAATCCACTCAAAGTTCTAAACTCTATAAAATATCTAATTATAATAATACCTGTAACTACATGTGCTGATTGAAAGAACCATAATGAAAACAAGTATAATATCTGTAAATTAATTCAAAGAATAATAATAGCAAAATCCAAACAAAATGAAAAAGCAAATGCTGAGTGAGAATAATAATAAAAATAAACAAAATGGTTTCCCTTGTAAGGTAGAAAACTGTAGAGCAGTAATGACCTCATTCAAAGGGCACTTTAACTTAAAAAATTCAATGGTAAAGTCATGAAATCAATTGCATCAATGAAGAAAGTCAATAGGTACTTAATGGACAAAGGAAATCTAAAGGAGGAACATTAGCCCTGACAATTAATGGCTTACCTCTGAAGTATTAAAGGATCACACACCCAAAAATGATATTTTTATAAATAATAATAATTCTTTGCATTTATATAGTGCTTTTCTCACTACTCAAAGTGCTCAGCAATTGCAGGTTAAGGGCCTTGCTCAAGGGCCCAACAGAGCAGAGTCCCTATTGGCATTTACAGGATTCGAACCGGCAACCTTCTGATTGCCAGTGCAGATCCCTAGCCTCAGAGCCACCACTTACCCCATGTAGTTTGTAGTGGTGTCCAAGAAAAAATATTAATCGCATGTTTTCAGGCAGAATGGAGGTAAACAAGTCTAGTGACCAGTGCTGTGCAATGGCAAACAATGTGAAAAACATTCCATGAAAAAAGAAAACAAATCTTACATTATTTGTGTCACTTATCAAGTCGCTTACTCAAAATGTGCAAAACTAATGCTTTTTGGGTAAAGTGTTGTTAAATGGCTACTTCTGGAATTATCAATGTGAAAATACACAACGGCAAACCTAAAGACTCACGGGAGGCCTTTTTGAAGACAGAACTCTTGACCAATGAATGACAGGGAGAGGTGGGTCTTCAAGGCAGCAATTCACTGTCACTGTGTAAGGTCTGTTTCATCCATATACAGAACATGAAGGCAAGGCCTGTCAACAGCTGGAGTGAGGAGTGTTATTTGTGGAAAAGAGGTATTTCTAATAATTCATTCATCTCCATTGGGAAATACGTATTCAACTTAATAATTAAAAAAATTGTGCACCATCATTATTCATTATAATCATCTCTTTTAGGATTATTGTTTACCTGATGTGTTTATATGAGGTATCTTACAACATTCAAGTTATGACTGATTTCATTTTATTTGGGGAACAGGCAGATGAAGTGACTTACTCATGTTCACACAGTGTCAGTAGCAGGATCTGAAACCACCACATCAGGGTTCAAAGTCTAAAGCCTTAACTGCTACACCACACTGCCTACAAGATGAGGATATACAACCTTGAAAAAGGTCATTTTAAATCTGATAATTTGCGATCCAGTGACTTAACATAGATTTGCGAATAGTGTGTTCATTTGAAATCTGTACATACATGATTACTGTATGTGTATGAGACTAGATCAAAAAAATGCCTCTCTTAACATAGCAGACAGTTTTATAAGCAAGTGTGTATTACCAGCTTGGAATAACTTCTATGTAAAAATCTCTTCTTCACATCCTGTAATAGACTGAATTGATACTGATTGACACAAATACAGCATAGATGTAAAAGCAAACCTAGACACTAGGGTAACGATGGGGTTACTCGGGTCACTTCACTCTCCACCCCTTATGCCCATGAATAACGATAATTGTTACACTCTCTTGTACATCTGCAGATGTTTAAAAACTCTTTGTATCCTCTATTTCAGCATGCGGTTTCTTCATAGTTTTTCTTAACTCTAGGCACTGTCTTGACCACACAGAATCTCATTGACCACCCTGGACCCCTGACACCTCCAGCATGTAGAAGAAGAAGAAGACTACTTATAGCGTTGATTTAATTAGCGTTTTTAAGACACTCAAAGCACTTTACATAGGGGTACCTTTAACCACCACCAATGTGCAGCATACACAATCCATTTTGTGCCAGTACACTTACCTCACATTAGTTATTAGGTGATAAAGAGGTGGTAGTGATCGTTAGCCAATTAGAAATGGAGATGATAAGGAGGCCAAAATGATTAGGCCATGGTGGGTTATTTAGCCAGAACTTCAGGAAACACCCTACTCTTTACCAAAGATGCCCATGGATTTTTTATGATCACAGAGAGTCACGACCTCGGATTTACATCTCATCTGGAGGAAGGTACCATTTTTCTACCACAGTGTCCCTATCCCTGCACTGGGGCATTGGGATCCACACTCGGACCACAGAGTAGGCACCCCCTGCTGGCCTCACCAACACCTCTTCCGGCAGCAACCAAGGCTTTTCCTAGCTAGCCTTTCATACAAATACCGGCTTGATTTGACTGACCTGTTCTGAAGTGCATGTGGTGTGGCTCCCAATATCTGTTACACTCTTCTCAATTTTCTTTCAATTACAGTGAATGTCCTCCAAACTCCGGGCCCCTCCATAAGTGGATTTTTGTTGTTTCCCTCTAACTCTGGACCTTTGGAGTGCATTGGTATTTTCAGTGATCCTATTTAAACCACCACTTTGTGGGGAGCCTGTCCTGTGGATGAAATCCCACCTGAAAGGTCTGTAAGTGGCTAGTCTGCCAGGCCGCTGTACTGGTCACTCCAGGTTACTGACCTAACTCAGTGTCTAAGCACTCAGTCTGCTGGCTGCTAAAAGAATTTCTTGAGGATTTAAAAATGAAGAATTTCAGATTTTCACCTTTGAGCCACCAAACTGAATTTAAGCTTTAATGTTGCCTTCTAACTGGTATGAGCTTAGCCATTTAGTATATTGAGATGGGCTCCCATTCATCTACAGTATATGTCTGTCTTAATGTCCTTAAATATCTCATCTAATTGTTACTACATTAAATGTACTAAACAGATCTGGGAAACCGTACTCAGTGATACTAACTTGCCTTTCATTATTTTTTCATCTTTTACTCAACCCATTTTAATTTAGATGCTCTGTCTTTTGACTTTCAATTTTGACGACAATTGTTGCTTTACCCACACTGCAATTAATTTCCTGAGGGTAGTTTACTGATGTCTGAGGTGCAGACATAAAAAATCAGGAGATCTCTGCAGGTTTGCACTTGTCCACTCTTACTAACCGCATCTTATTCTTCCTTCAACAGGCAGCCTGCCAAACGTTTTGCGTTGAACAAGAATCTAGCCTTGGACTGGATACCTGCGTCTTTGCAAAGAGCATGCAGTGGCAGCCTGAGAAATGCAGGAGGGTGACTGCTAAGAAACCCATGGACTTGGTTTCAGGTTGGCAAGTCCTAGACGTTCTCTTTTAAGATTTGATTTTATTCTTCCACTTATGTTTGTGAAAGGATGCAATTCATCAATTCAGTGTTTGGGAATTTTGAAAGTCAGATTACAGATTGGGGAATTTCAGAATATTAATGGTAGATCAACACATCTTAAGAAAGTAATGGTCAGATTTTATCCTTGAGAAAAGAGCCGTTGGTGATGAGGTTTTCATAGGCAAAGTACTCCACCATGAGTGACCGCTAACTGGAATCAGTGTGCCACTGAGCTGCATATATTGCTAAAATTTTGAAATATTCTGGTCAGAAATGACTGAATACCATGATGTCTAAATTACCTGAAGAGTGTTAATTTTTGCATTTGTAGCACTTTCAAAGATCCACAAGAAGAAGGTTCTTCTCAGTTGGGTCATCTCCAGGCAGAATCTGCAGAGTGAGAGCTCCTGGTAATTAAACGTTCTTTTAATGCCTAATTTTGTGCTGTTTTGGGCAAGTCAGATACCAAAGAACACTTTCTCTGTACGTCTTTTCTGCTTTCTTTATGTAGCCGTGAAACTATCTTACTGCGCCTGGACACCAGAGACCAGGAGAAGCTGCAATACGTCCCTGGAGACCACCTTGGGATCTTCCCCACTAACCGGCAAGAATTAGTCGATGCTGTGCTTGCCCGTGTTATAGATCCTCCACCTATCAATGAGAACATTGTCCTTGAGACTTTGGAGGAAAATAATGGTAAGTCAGGGGACTACCTGTTAGTATGTATGTAATGGAATCTGTCTATTAGTGATATTCATAAACACACGTGTATCTCTCTTGGGTGACACTCAGATGACAGGATCCCATATGGGGCATGAATTTGAACTTATATTATGTTGTAATCACTGGATCTCCATAGCTCAGCTCAGAGGAACTGGGGACTTAGGGATCTCTGCAGTATGTCAAAGCATTTAGCAGAGAGCAGAATTCCAGGTCAGTTAGGAAAGGCTGGACAGTCCTTATTAATGAACTTGCTTCTTTTCTCTTCAGGTGTGAGCTCATGGGTGCGCAGTGACCGCCTGCCTCCCTGCACCCTGCGGCAGGCACTGTCTCATTTTCTTGACCTTACATCGACTCCTAGCCCCCAGTTTCTTTCCAGTCTTTTACAGTTGGCTACCTCCAGCCAAGACAAGAAAAGACTTGGTGTTCTCACCCAGGTAGGTGTGATCTGGGAGTTGGGGTGTAGAAGTTGTGCCTGGGCATTTTGTGAGCAGATTTGCTTTAATCCTGGGTCTCAGATAAGATACGGCACATTTAAGATGGAAAGTCTTCATTTTACACACCTGGAATGTACAAGGACTCTGACACTGTTCTCTAATGTGCAGGCTGGCCGTGAGTATGATCACTGGAAATGGAACAATGCACCCACCCTTGAGGAAGTACTGCAGGAGTTTCCGTCCGTTATGTTGCCCACCTCCCTGCTCCTCAGTCAGGTGCCTCTTCTGAAGCCTCGCTACTATTCTATTAGCTCTTCTAGTGCTGCCCACCCTGGAGAGGTCCATATCACTGTGGCTGTTGTGCAGTACCGGAGCAGAGGTGAGAGTCATCCTCCTGTCTGTCCATGAACGGGTTTGCCAGTTAACCTGTGTGTTTTGTGCTGTGGTAATCCTTGCATCAGTCCATCAGCCTTTCTGTTGGTGTCTGTCTTGTTCTCTCTGCCCATCTGCATTTATTTCCATTAGTGTACTGGTCTGTACTGGTCCTACTTTGGCAGGGGCTTGTCTTGGTGCTTCCCTTCTCGTCTATGTGCCATTGTCTCTTCCTACCAGTCCATGTGTGTCTGTCATTTTGTCCTCTCTGCTTTCTTGCTTGTGAATTTTTATTTACAATATCTACAGTATCTCCTTTCCTCTTTCTTTATCCCAGGCCTCTTGTTTCCTTACATCTCTTCATTTGTAAGTCTGCCCTACTGTCTGCTAGTGGAGTGCCATGCCATGGACCCATTCTAATTCTCTTTTGGCTACACTCAAGAAGCCATGCTTTTGAGCACACAAAGAAGCCATGTTTTTTGTCATGATGATTATGCGTTGAGCTTTCTTTCCGTTTCCGTCACTGCCACTTTGGTTTACGGTTACTTCATGCTTTGTGGTTTGCTTTGTCCTTGTACTGCTTATTTGTCTCACCTGTCCTAATTTTCCTGTTCCATGAGTGGATCTACAATGAACTACTCTTATGGTACCTTTTATCTCCTTTGTTGTCCTTTTAAGCAACCTAGAAGGCAAATACAAAGGAACATAGTCCAAAATGACTAGTTTCATAGCACTGTGGCAGGACAGATAAGATATGTAACTGCTTTAATCCACTTAGTTCATGACTAGTGCTGAATCAAAACAAAACTTTTGACCTTGGTAGTAATACCAGCTTGTAACGGCCGACCCCTTTACCCAGACTGGTAACTACACTACCAAGACTATTGCCTTGGCTAACCTGAAGATTCTCAAGCGAATAACAAGCCGTACTCCTTACAAACAGTCCTTTTTTCCCTCAAATGACAAAATAACAGGAACTACAAGTCAGCAATGTAAAATCAAGTGCAGATATATTGACAGTGGATAAATATATACACACACAAGGACAGACAAATGCTCAATACTACATATGTGCACACAATTCACCACCAGTCCAAAGACAACAGTGAATTATTATATATATATATATTATTTATACGAACACACAAATAAACAATAATAATATTTACAAAAACCCTCCCTTGCCCCAAAACAATAAATAAATAAACACAGAACACAAACACAGATTAATGATAAACATCACTTGAAATGTATGTGGTAAATGACTCCAGCGATAATTAAATATTGGTTGAAGTGATATTTCCCGAAATACAAAATGACCTCACTGTGTAAGTCCTTGGCAATGGCTGATAGGAATCCAGACTCCAGGGTTTCTCTGCACTGGCTGTCATGATGAGGATCCGGATACTGAAAAAGCAAGTAGTGGAATTGCACAATGAATGGAAGTGATGAGTTGGAAAATGAATGTGTAAAACGGCTCCTTTCTTCTCTCGATCTCCTTTCACTCTCTCTCTCTCTCCTCGCCCCTCTCTTCTTTTCCGCTCCTCTCATTTAATACTGAATGTCTCAGATGTCATTGGATGATTCCATCCATCCAACCCGCAATATCCTAACTATGGGGTCATGGGGGTCTGCTGGAGCCAATCCCAGCCAACACAGGGCGCAAGGCAGAAAACAAACCCCGGGTAGGGCGCCAGCCCACCGGAGGTCATTGGATGATTAAACAGGAAATTCCCGTCTCAGGGTTGCAGTGTCCCTTCATCGTTTTTCCTCGTTTTGACTTACAGGGACAACATTTACGTACAAACACATACATGATAGTAAACGGGATGATGAAAACAAAATGCAACTCAGCACAGACACAAAAAAATACCTATTATTATGTAGCCCTGCTACAAGCTCTCTCACCTTGGTACTGATGCCAAAATGACACTGCAGCAAATAATGGATAACTTTGACACTAACTGCTGTTCTCCCTCTCTGTCTGACCATCATGTGTCCTTTTCTATCCATAATATAAAATTCCTATTAAAGAGGGCGATGGCTTATCTGCCTTACTGGTTGCAGCCAAATCATTGTCAAATATCCTACAGTAAATTGGACAGCTAGTACAACAACAACAATAACAACAACATTTATTTATATAGCACATTTTCATACAAACAGTAGCTCAAAGTGCTTTACATAATAAAGAATAGAAAAATAGGACACAATAAGAAAACAAAATAAATCAGCATTAATTAACATCGAATTAGAGTAAGGTCCAATGGCCAGGGGGGACAGAAAAAACAAAAAAAAACTCCAGACGGCTGGAGAAAAAAAATAAAATCTGTAGGGATTCCAGACCATGAGACCGCCCAGTCCCCTCTGGGCATTCTACCTAACATAAATGAAACAGTCCTCTTTGGATTTAGGGTTCTCACGGAAAGGCTTGATGATGATGGTCACGTAGAATTCTGCCTTTTAATCCATCCATCATTGTTGGAGCATCATGATGCTTTGAGTAGGTGGAGGTGGCGCAGGCCACCATCACAAAGAAACCGGAAAAAGAAACAGAAAAGAGAGTTGGGGTCAGTACGGATTTTAGAGCTACCCTGAATAGTTATTACGAGGAAATTGAGCATACAGAGTATCAGAATTAAGTTAAATTAAGTTAAATTGAAGTTATAGAAAGGCCATGTTAAAGTAATATGTTTTCAGCAATGTTTTAAAGTGCTCTACTGTATTAGCCTGGCGAATTCCTATTGGCAGGCTATTCCAGATTTTAGGTGCATAGCAGCAGAAGGCCGCCTCACCACTTCTTTTAAGTTTTGTTCTTGGAATTCTAAGGAGACACTCATTTGAGGATCTGAGGTTACGATTTGGAATATAAGGTGTCAGACATTCCGATATATAAGAAGGGGCAAGATTATTTAAGGCTTTATAAACCATAAGCAGAATTTTAAAGTCAATCCTGAATGACACAGGTAACCAGTGTAGTGACATCAGAACTGGAGAAATGTGCTCGAATTTTCTTTTCCTAGTTAGGATTCTAGCAGCTGCATTCTGCACTAGCTGCAAACGATTTATGTCTTTCTTGGGTAGTCCTGATAGGAGTGCGTTACAGTAATCTAGTCGACTGAAAACAAACGCGTTAACTAATTTCTTAGCATCTTTCAGTGATATAAGAGGTCTAACTTTACTTATGTTTCTTAAGTGAAAAAATGCTGTCCTAGTGATCTGATTAATATGCGATTTAATCTGATTAATATGCGATTTTAGCTAGTGCAGGACAATTGGAGGTTTAACTTGTGTGTTTCTCTCTAACAGATGGTAAGGGGCCTCTGCACCAAGGGGTCTGCTCCACATGGCTAAACCATACCAAACCAGGAGACATGGTGCCCTGCTTCATTCGAGGGTAAGAGTAATAGTGTCCTTGGGTTTAGGTGATATACCGACAAAGTCAAACCTAATGTCACAGTATGAACTCTCCGTTTGACTTTGAGGTTAGCTTCCCATTCATTTCTTGCTCTTTTGTTATTAATGTTTTTTTCTGTAGAACTCCTACATTCCACCTCCCTGATGATGACTCAGTGCCTTGTATTTTGGTTGGGCCTGGAACAGGAATTGCTCCCTTCAGGGGTTTCTGGCAGCAGCGACAGTATGAGATAGAGCAACAAGGTTGGTATGCTTGCTTCTGATTGCCCATGCCTCATTGTGACACATCAAAACATAGTCACTGCCACCCTAGCCTGCAAAGTTACATTAAACACTGTTTTTAACATTACATTATTAAAGTTTTCATTGTGCAAAATAAATCAATCCTTGAACATATTATGACCCTATAAACCTATTAAGATAGGGTTCATTGATTTAAGTGTCCATTAGTTCACTCAACTTTCCTGGTAAATTGTAGACTTAAAGTCTATTGCCTAAAGGATTCTTGAAGGTTCATTGACTTGATGACCTTCGACTTTCATGTTGCTAAGAAACAATAAGTTGAGGTCTATTAACTGTGGTGTCCTTTAAGACTGATTGAATCAAAGTCTGTTAACTTAAGTCTTCTGTTTTATTCACTGACTTGAGGGCTATTGACTGTAGTGTTATGTTAGGACCCAAGGGCCATTGGTTTGTATGTAAGGCCCATTAATTTAATCATCTGTGAACAATGATTTGGTCCAAGTTTGGTAAGTGTTATATCCCATTACACTCATTGACTTGAGGTCCATTGAACGAAGATTTTTGACCTGTAGTCCCTTGACTTGCATGTTATTTGGAACAGTAGGTTAATGTTCAATGAGCTGCTTAAATAAGAAGATCTCCTGAAGCCATGGAGCTTGCATTCTTTTGATAAAGATGTATTTTGAAATTACTGAGCTAAGTTCAGGCGGCACGGTGGCGCAGTGGTAGCGCTGCTGCCTTGCAGTTAGGAGACCTGGGTGCGCTTCCCCGGGTCCTCCCTGCGTGGAGTTTGCATGTTCTCCCCGTGTCTGCGTGGGTTTCCTCCGAGCGCTCCGGTTTCCTCCCAAAGACATGTAGATTGAAGATTCTAAATTGGCCCTAGTTTGTGTGTGTCCTGTGGTGGGTTGGCACCTTGCCCAGGATTGGTTCCTGCCTTGTGCCCTGTGTTGGCTGGGATTGGTTCCAGCAGACCCCTGTGACCCTGTGTTTGGATTAAGCGGGTTGGAAAATGGATGGATGCGCTAAGTTCTTTTGTTAGCTGAGCTCCAGGGTGAAACTACTTAATCTATACTCTTCTCCTAGGGTCATTGAGATAAATTAAATGTCTATAGGAAAAGCTTATTCATATGTGAAAATAATTATCTTCTTCTTTTCTGGCTGCTCCTGTTAGGGGTCTCCACTGTGGATCATCTTTTTCCAGATCTTCCTGTCCTCTGCATCTTGCTCCATTACACCCACCACCTTCATGTCTTCTCTCATACCAACCATAAATCTTCTCTTAAGGCCTTCCTCTTTTCCTGTTACCTGGCAGCTCTAATTATTCATAAACTGAACCATAAGGTTTCCTTTGGGATTTGGGAACCTTTGGATTCAAACAGTTTTGCCCTTGTATCTTGGCACTTGGTGCAGTAGATTTAGGTGTTCCCTGTATCAAGCATGTTCCTGTAAAACCTGCTTCTCAAACTTTGTTATTATTTTTGAGTCATCTTTTTCTTGCCTGGTTTTAAATTTTCCATCTTTGAAGGTGACACTCTCAATTTACCTTATAAGCCTTTACTCCTATTTCTGTGTCTCACTCTTGCATTTTCTCTTCCATCGTGTCACTAAGCCAAACTGACCAATCACACCAAAGCCAAACTGATCAGAGAGACTGGACAAACAGAACTTAGTATGTGTATGTATATATATATATATATATATATATATATAGTCACACATGTGCGAGTAGGAGGCAGCTAAAGGGTCCAAGTAATTGTAATAAAACATCCGACCAGGGTGTGGCGGAGTGCGCTGACTGTCTCAGTTCCCTACAGACCTTTCCCGGGAAATCCTGCAAGGTTACGGTGCCTCAGAAGACATCACTTCCTGAGCCGGTCCATTTGCTGACATCACTTCCGGTCCAGACAACATCACTTCTGATTCTGGCCCTTAGTCTCTTGTGATCAGGTCTGTTTTGGACTCTGTTCTATGCACAGAGTGCTACTTATTTCGACTTTTGCATCTGGGAAAAACAATATATGGGTGTCTGCCCCAAACCTTTATGATGTCTTGGACTCTTTCTTGTCACTATATATATAAATATATATATACTGTATATATATAGTAACAAAGGCGCTATATAGGCGCCTGACCTGACACAGATGCACACGGAGGCATGTGTAAAATAAACAGGCTTTTTATTTTCTTCACCTGTGGGGCACGTCTTCCCCGTGAACCCCACAGGCAATACACAGTCCCAAAGCACACCAAAGACCCACAACAGTTCTCTCTTCTTTTACCACCACTCCTCCTCAAGCTCAGTCCTCCTCCTCTCGACTCTGGCCCCCGAGTGGTAGTGGCTGGCCCCTTTTATAACCCACCTGGTCCCAATTGCACTTCCGGGTGGGGCTGAAGACTCGTCCAGCCTGACTGCTGATTCCAGAGAGCACCCCCTAGCGGCCACCCCAGCTCTCAACCAGGCTGTGGAGGACTCCATCTTCCATGGAGCCACGCGGGAGGTTGGGAAATCACCGTCGACCAGGGAGGCTGCCACCAAGCGTCCCGGGGGAGGTATCGAGCTGTCCATGGTTGCTCCCCCAGAACATATGCAGCATGGACGTCCTGACTGGGCATGGGCCCCGGCCGCCCATCACAAATATATATATTTATGCATATAGCCGTGTGCCTCAAAAAGTCTATTCAGGCAATTTTCTACAGCATACATGTTTGTGGTACAATAAGATTATAATAGAGTTCAGAAATCCCAACTGGAGGATGGGACATAGCAAATGTAACCGGACAAAGTGAATACAGCAGGTTCCCACATGCAACACATGTATGTCATGTCTCTTTTAATGTTAACTTTCCTTACTTACAAAGTAATAGGCAGCAGCATTCAGTCTCTCATATCGCATTGGCTCTGGAGTATTGTAGCATTATCTCTCTGTATTTGGTCAAAACATGCACACTACAGTAGCCCATATAACTTTGCTAATGAATGTATAAAACATGGTGTTTACACAACATCCAAATTGCATAACATCTTATTTCACAGAACGTATTGTGGCTTTTAAGAGGTGCATACCTATATATAATACTTGCTATTGCATATTGTATGTTTTTAATTTATTTATTCATTTTTTTTAGTAATGTATTTTTGCAAGTTGCTCTGAGGAGCCATGCAAGTACAAATTTCATGCTACTATGTACACATAACAATAAATTTGACTATTTCAGGCAAAAAGCCTGGTGACATGATCTTGGTGTTTGGATGTCGTAAATCAGAGTGGGACCAAATTTACAGAGAAGATGTAGAAGAAGCCAAGAGCAAAGGAGCTCTCAGTGCAGTTTACACTGCCTACTCCAGAGAGACCACCACAAAGGTACTGGAAATTTTATATTTCCACACAGACAGCATGTGCAAGGTGGGCATACCATATCTCTAACATTAAATGACTCAATGTGGTTTTTGTTATTGGATGATAGTCATGTTACAGTTATAAAACAAGAACATACTTCAGTAATAACATGGTATTTGCTAGAACTTCACCTTGGATTTTCAATAAGGTAACCCCCTTTCAAATTTACAAGATGTAAATGGTCTATTTATATTAATATGTGACAAAATGCAGAGTTAGCTTTTGCCGTTTGTACATCCTCCATGTGTCTGCTTCAGTTCTCTCCATTTACGTTACTGTTCACACATGTCATACAGATAATTGGTGATTCCTAAATGGAGTGATATAGGCATGTAAACTGTGAGATTCACTCAGAAACATTAAAGCAATGGATGTCTTAAAGCTATAGTCTCATATTCATGAAATGATGTCCACTCCGGTTTTTAAAGAGGTTTTTTATCCAGTCACCAAGTATTTATAATGTGACAGTCAAACAGGTAAATCAATGCTATGATTGTCATCTGTTGTATTTATTTTTGAAAACATTCATACTTGATATTCTGCTGTTCACAACATAGATTGTTGATTTTTTTTAATATATTTTTTATTTTTCTTTCTTTTCTATACATTTATATAGTGATTTTCTCACTACTCAAAGTGCTACAAAGACTGGAGAGCCATTTCAACCACCACTAATGTGTAGCATCCACCTGGATTATGTGACAGCGGCCATTTTTGCACCAGTGCACTCACCACACATTAGCGGTTAGGTGGTGAAGGGGTAAGAAATTTAGCCAGTTAGAGACAGGGGATGATTAGGGGGCTGTAATGACTAGGCCATAGTGGGCAGTTTAAATTGGACATCAGGATGCACCCTACTCTTTACAAAGGATGCCCAGGGATCTTTTATGACCACAGAGAGTCATGTCCTTGATTTTACATCTCATTTAAAGAATGGCGCCATTTTTACAGCACAATGTCCCCATCACTGCACTGGTGCATTGGGATCCACATTCAGACCATGGGGTAAGTGCCCCCTGCTGGCCTCACTAACACCTCATCCAGCTGCAACCCAACTTTTTTGCAGAAGTACTGGCTGGGCCTGAACCTGCTTAGCTTCAGGTGGATGACCTTTTCTGAAGTGCATGTGGTATGGCTGCTGACATATCTTGTAGATGTCATCATAGATGTCTCAGAGAGCTCTTCTGCCTTGTCTCTTCAGGTTTATGTCCAAGACATTCTGCAACAGCAGATGGCTACACTTGTTTTCCAGACATTGTATGAACAGAATGGTCACATGTACGTATGTGGAGATGTTAACATGGCTAAGGACGTGCTGAAAACAGTGCAGCAGATCGTGGCTTCCCACTCAGGCATGGCCCTCAGTGAGGCTGGTGATTATCTAAGCAAGCTGAGGGTAAGGAGATCTCATTTCTGTGTCTGTTCAATGTGCTATTTCATAGCTAAAAGTAGGGCTGCAATGATAAGACAGAAAATGAACATTTCAGTTGATATTCATATTATTTTCAAATACCAGTTTAAACATTTGTAATATAATAATTCCATTACATTTTCATTCAGAAGTTTTACAAACGACTTCCTTAACGTATAGACCTAAAGAACCATAGTGTATGCTTCTTTCTTTTTCATGGTGGTATCATAAATATTATACTTTTTGCTGTGTATAGGGTGCAGCTTACAGTGAAGTATCACTGTTTGTGAAATAAATATAAGAATGTAAGGAAACATGTTTAACCATTGTAACAAGACGAGACTTCAGACATGGGAAAGGTTTGGGGCAGCCACCGGTATAATATGTTCCTGGCTGCAAAAGTAAAGAATTGTAAGACCAGAATAGTTTACAAAACTAAGTCCAAAACAGAACTGAATTCCAGAGGAAGGGCGAGAGGCTTTCTAGGAGGTCTGGGGGAAGTGATATCATCCTCGGGCCCGGGACCGGAAGTGATGTGTCCCGAGTTGAGGCAGTGGTTCCTGGTGGGATTTCCTGGGAAAGATCTGCAGGGAACTTGGAAAGAGCGTTAGTGCACCCCGCCACCCTGTGGGCAGATTTGTTATCATTATTCTTTAAGCCCTTTAGTTGCCTCCTATTTGCATGTGTGTGACACCATACTGTTTATAACTGTTTTAAAACTCCCCTACAGCAAATTTGAAACTTTCATCAAGGTAAGTTGTATTAAAAATTTAAAAAAAAATGTACTTAATGTCATGGATTAAGATGGAAACTACTTTTAATTTACACAAAAATGAAACTATGGTGTTTCTCAACCAGTGAAATTGGCAGAATGAACATAGGAAGAAAGGCCTTTAATTTTACTCGGTTTGAATTTTCATGTTCTAATTCTGCAGTTCCTTCCTTTCATTTAGTGTTTAAATAAAATTTACTAGTGGAAACAAAATCACTGGACTCCTTTCTTGTCACGTGTAAAGTGGTGAGATGTGTGTTGGGATTGTTCTGGTAGTATGATGTCTGCTTTGCCAAATTAAGGTGACGGTCTTGTCAATTGTAAACCTAAAGATGTGTAGGAGACAAAAATAATATTCGGTACATTCTTCCAATGCACTTGTATACTTGTACGTATATCCTCAGCCTCATCTGCGTGAATTAAAACAAGAAAAAAGGCAGTTGCCAGGTAACAGCAAAAGGCAGGCTTTCCATGTAGAAAGGTTTTGTGAGGATAAGTGCAATAATTTGAATTAAGATGCATTTTGATATGTCTTCATACAGAAATGTATAATGTTATGAATATATGATAATGTGAATGAAAGTCATTGAATAAAATTTATTTTACTGGTGTACAGATGCATAAGCACAGAAGTGACATTAATGCCTTAGGGAACAATATGTCTTGGTTTCCACCCCAAGAAGTCTTTAAAAAAACTCTTTGTAATGAGTTTCACTTTTTTGTGATTGCAAAAATGAATCTAAATGAAATAAATTTGGGTGTCAGTTTTGCAAAATACTATGCAAAACAAAACTTTCCTGTTTTGTTCATCACTATGTGTAAATATATTATAATAAAGTTCTTTTCTGTGCTGGTAAAATGGCTGCCAGCTTTCAGCTATTTAGTAGACTTTTAAATAAATGGTTAACTCTAGTGGCAGTGCAGCTTTGTTTGCAAGTGAAATGACTGTCATGAATGCACGTAACATTTCCATTGATGAACCTAATCGGCGTCCATATTGGAGACACTGAAGCAATACAAGTTGACTCTCAAAAATCTTTCTTCCCAAAATGGCTCAATGAACTTGACATAATATAGCATTAACTGGCCTAATCCAAGTCGGAGTCACGACTTGGGCCAGCGATTATCCCAGCAGCACTGAGAGCAAGCTTGGTGCAGCATTTTGCTCAATAGATCAGATGCCATTTTATTCAAGACCAAAAGAAGGAATTAAACACTCTTTGTGACATATTTTAAAAAATGGAATTAATAAATTAGGCTTAAGAATGTCAATTTAGTGTCTAAGCACTCTTCAGTACGATTTCTGGCATGCCCTTTAACAAAATGTAGTTATTTAATTGAGCCTGCTTGTCTGAAGATTTTAGTTTCTGTTTACCTATTTTTGACGTCTACCACCTAGAGAAAATAAATACCAGTGATTTGCTCCTTTTGTGGAAATATGCTATTCTCTCTTTCCCAGTGTTTGTCCCATGCTAACGCAGGGTTCGTTGCCTTCGATGCCCTTCTCCACTTCTTTTGGTCTATGGCAACTTCCAGATCAACGTTGATTTGTTGTATATCCTCTTTGATCTTGTCAAGCCAGCTCTTTTTGGGCCTCCCGTGTGATCGCTTGCCAACTGGACTGAATCTTAGGGCTATCTGGGCCACTGCTTCTTCTCCGCTGTGAAATACCTGTACATGCCCTTACCATCTCAGGCAGACCCCTCACATCTTTTTGGTAATCAGTTCTTATCCTATCATCATCCTAACATCCACGTTCATGACATGGTCCCATTGTGAGAGGCCGAGTCATCATCGAACCATTTTCAATTCCATCATGTGGAACACCTGTTCTTGTTGCACAGTCGTCAGCCAGCATTCAATGCAGTAGAGGGCCACAGATTGGACAATGGTCTTGTACATTTTCACCTTGATATAGTTAAGCATTTGTAAATCACACAGGACTCCTATAACTTGTCAAGTTGCGGTAACTTGAACTTGGGTGTCAGGAGAGCTGTCTTCATTGGTGCTTACATGGGAGCCCAGGTACTTGAACTCTGTGGTTTTGTTCAGGTCTTGACCGTACACACATATGATGGTCCTGACTGTCTGTGTGCTGTTTTTTGAAGTACTCTGTCCTTTTGATGATTAGCTGTCAGCCATTTACCTCCAATTGATCTTTCCACTTTTGCACTAGCCACTCAAGAGCAGATCATGTTTCTTCTGTGATTATGACGTTGCCAGCATACAGTGTCCATGGGATTGGGTTTTGGATGTCTGCTGTGGCTGTATCCTCACACAGAATGAAGAGGAGTGGTGACAGCACTGAGCTCTGGTGGATGCCAACACGGATTAGGAAGGGGGATGATGCTCTGATGGGGCACCTCACTCTGCTCATCACATTGGTGTAGAGTAACTTGACCTATGACATGTAGGCTTCGGGCATGCTGTGTTCCCAGAGGGCCTTCCAGATCAGGGCATGGGGAACACGGGCAAATGCCTTTTCCAGGTCCAGGAATATAATGTAGATGGTCTTGTTCTCTTCTCAATGTTGTTCCATGAGCAGGTGGGTAGCATGTATAGCGTTGGTAGCCCCACATCCTTTCATGAAACTGCAATGGTTGGTGCTGATGGTCACAATGCTTTGAAAGATGCTATTGCTGTTCATAAAATTGTAGACCATTCCAAATGGGGGACTCAAAGATCAGAATTGTGTTGGCACCCATACGATTACTTGAAGAACATTAGATACCCCACTGTGAGTGTTACCCCAGGACCCTGAATAGATATATAGTTTTTTAAGTCAGTGTCAACTAATATTTTATCCAAAGCAACTTTGATATGTCACAAAAAATCAAAAAAATTTAATTGTCTCATTTCTTTCAAGAAAGTTCTTAGAATAAGCTTTCAACCATGTTAGACACAGGACATCACAAGAGTGCTGATTTGTACAGAAATCAAGACAGTACTTGATAAGCCAGAAAGAAAATTTCTGGAAAGAAATGTATTAAATTTTAGCCAGGGCAACAACTCAATAATGGACAACATTGCATCATTTAACAGATAACTGACAGACTCAGATTGCAATGACACTTGTTTTTTGTAATAGCACCTTTGAAGACTTGAAAGATGAGTTGCCAAGCATGGTGGACTGTCAAAATATTATGGCCCCAGACCAGCTAGTTTTTATTTTATCTCTTGTACATCCTTCCATATTTACATCATAATTTTCTATCTACAGGACCAACAGCGAATTCATGAAGATATCTTTGGAGTCACACTGCGCACACAGGAGGTGACTTCCCAAGCCAGAAACCTCTTCAGTCTACGATATGAGAAGGAACCAGTGAAAATGTAACACCTGGAGTTGCAATACTCGTACATCTACTTGCAAAAGGAAATTTCTTCTAGTGAAGCAGATTTCTGGAATGACAGCTGAAGATGATTGCTGTGGCTAGCCTGACCACATCTAAGGACCATGGACAGCAATATTTAGAAAACTCTCTCCCTGATGTGCTAATCCATGCTTTTCTTTACAAACCAGATCAAGGTCTTTCTCCTTTCCTGCTGACAGGATATGGTGCTTGAGGCCTCTGCAAAGCAGTTAACTACATATATGCAGTTCTGTTAAATATTATTTAAGAACATTATTTTCCAAATGAAAAATCATTATCATAATCATATACAATTCACATCATCTCTCATTCCAAAAAAGAACTAAGTGTAATATTAAATGTTTTAATATTTATATGTTTAAAAATTTAAATGTTTAAAAACCATATAACATGAAACTAGACTCAGCACTGTTCATTCATACCCCCGGTTCACAGGCAGGCATTAAGAGAAATGCATTTTTCTGTCAAGCTCTCCTCTACATCTCTGGGGGGCATCAGCAGTGGGAGCCAGATAGGCAGTCCAAACCGCATTGGAATTGTAAGGAAAAACTCCACTGGCGCAAGTCTGATGGCTTAACTCCAATGGACTCCAATCTCATTCACAGCCCGACAACTGCCCATCTTACTGCTGACACCACTGTGATAAGTATAGTATATACTGAAAAATGAAATGGGAAGTTTGTTAAAGATAAATATAAATTAAACCTTGGTTTTGATGAGATATTTTATCCAAAACCATTTACACATCAAGTACAACTAGAAAGCTTCTGGCACCTTTGTGTTATGATTTTATGTGGCTTTCCAAAAAAACAAAAACCATAAATATGAGGAAAATGTCAGAATGAGGTTCACACTACTGAAATGGAACCTCAGGCCTAAAGACTCATTGTCACAACTATCCTCAGATTTAAATGAGGATCCAAATGGCTTTTCTCCCTTCACAATTGGTCCAAAAGAAGGAGAAAGCCATATCTTAAAAATCCATACAATTCTGCAATATAACATTCATAAAAGATTCAAGGAAGCAAAACCAAAAAATTCTTGTCCTGAAAGCGTCAAACAATAAACAAGTTTTTTTTTCACAAAATGTTTTGAAGATTCATTTAACAAAAAAGACATTTTTCAAAAATAAAGCAAACCACCTAAGCCAGTTCAAAATCCAAATCCTTAATTCCAACAACAGAGCCAATATAACAATGAACTATATGTTATCAGAAAGAAATCACAATGCCATTCTAGAGTAGACCCCCCCCCCCCAGAATACATAGACAGAGGATGATGCGTCAGCTGACATGTAAAGCTGGCCCTGCCTCCCGAGATTCCACTCTACAAAACACAACTTATATAACTAAAAACACTGAACTTCATAAATAAATATTACATTAAGATTTTACAAAACAGTATTCAAAACATAAAATACAAAAAGACCAAAATCATTAATAACATAATATACAAAGTAATATTTCATAAACTGAAAAAAGTTTAAATCAAGGAAATGTTTACTTGTATAAAACACTGGCTAAATCATAACTCTTGGAGCACTAAGCATTTTGATCACATATGAAGTATTTATATTAGAAATATGTTTAGTTTAGGCAATAAGACATCTTTGTAGAACAAGGTTTTCCATTATATTTCTATTTAAATTCTAAAATAGTGCAAAATCAAAAATTGCATTGACATTGAGCTGGTAAATATATATTAATATTTTCATATTTTATTTTACCCTTTTTTTTAATATTTTGAATATAGGCTAATGTATAATTGAGATATTTAGTAGATATAGATTGCTTTGTGTGATCCTGAATGGTTAAGCTGGTCAGCAAATGGAGGGATGAAAGGATAGACATTCTGTGAAAAATCAAGGAAAGAGGGTGTCCACTTGAAAACTCAGAATATGCCTCCACTCATTTGACCATCCTGCAGAGACTATATGCTGAAGAAGTGATTCCACTGAGGAACAACATTGGAACTGTTGGAACTGTTACTGTTTACATCATCAACGGTTACAACAGCACAGAAGACCATCTTGCAGAGTTTGGACAGCATGTCTCAGGTATGAGACTAAGGAATAGTAATATCCAGGCCTACACAGCAAAAACATTATAATTAGCATATAATAATAAATGAGTATATTCCTAATCTCTTTTTTTTTAAATTAATAAAATTCCAAAACACAGACATTAAACCCATTTTCTTTACTTTTGTCTGACTTTATTTGGTGTGAAGGGTGTCTGAAAGACACAGCAATGCAAATGACAGAGTTGTAGAGTCCTGAGAGCAGTTCTGTGTGAAGAATCAATTAAACAAATAGGGTCACACTGGCAGTGTGGAAAGGTAGAGGCTACTAGGGGGCAGTAAACACTAAGATGGCACAGAATCCCAAAAAGGCTATAGACTTGGGTACCACAGCATGAGGAGAGAGAACAAGTTAAAGCCTTACTCATTCCAGGATGATAGAAGATGGGCAAACTGGCAGGTGTGGGAGTGCCTACACCTCTGTTTCAAAAGCACCCCTGCCAGCATGTAGCAGGAAAGAGATGCTTGCTGGGAAAACAGAGTCTATGTTGCTCACTTAAGGGTGTATTTATTACTTGGCTTAGGTGAGATAGTTGGGCAAGTCTGTCGAGTTTACACCTTGTATCTATAAAGCTTGGCTCATTATTTCCAATGCCTACCAAGTCAGTACACAGCCCAAGGATGATGGTTGTTGATCAGCTCTTCGTCACTGACCGCATTTTAACTGTCTATCAATAATGCAGATTCACTTTGTATTACATACACAAGATCAGCAGCACCAATTCAGCCACAAGGATGGTGGGCAACAGTAAGACGGGGGTCTAAGAAGCCCAAATTTAGTCCCTTGGCACCCAGGTCACCAATTCTGACCCAGAATAGATTCTCCGCAGCGCACCTGTGGAAACTGAGAATAAGAAGTACTCATAATTGGCGATTCCATACTGCTGAATGTTAGAATTCCATGCTATGCTAAACCAGCAGTTAATGTTTAGTGCCTCGCAGGGGACAAGATTTCTAACATAGAGGCCACATTGGACTGTGTCGCCAACGATGAATTATCTACCTTATTGCTGCATGTCGGCACTAATGATATTTATTTACAGTAATCTGAGGTTTTAAAGAGGAACTTCATCTTTCTATGCACCAAAGCTAAAAGAAACTTTTGGAATTTAGTTGTATCTGGCCCCTTACCAAGATTATATAGAGGGGATGTGATTTATAGCAGATTGCATTCCCTTCACTGCTGGCTAGAAACCAACTGTGTACAAATAAAAGCATAGGATTTGTGAACAATTAGGATGATTTTTGGAAAAGGCTTGGATTTTTCAAAAGAGATGGTCTTCATCCTAACTGAAGTGGATCTTATGTATTATCCCAAAATATGGCAGCAAAACTGCCTGATTGACTGATTAGAGCACCATCCAGGCCGCAGTCATGTGATCTTAAATCACAGGCTGTTGTTTATCCCACCTGTTACTATTCTGAAGCTCTTACCCATAATCCCTGTTTTGGGGCATCCAGTAAATTTAGTCTTGATGCAAACCTTGAATTACTTGATAACCAAAAAATAAGGTGTATAAAACCAGATCCTCCACCAGGGGCATCTATAATAGAAATTCACTTCAAATTAAAACAATAAACATATCACCAGTTCAGAAAGAAGCATGCAGTTTTAAATGCTGCTTATTGAACATTCGCTCTCTTGGCAATAAAGCTGTTTTGGTAAATGATATTATATTAAGTACTAGCAAAATACCCGCGCTTCGCAGCGGAGAAGTAGTGTGTTAAAGAAGTTATGAAAAAGAAAAGGAAACATTTTAAAAATAACATAACATGATTGTCAATGTAATTGTTTTGACACTGTTATGAGTGTTGCTCTCATATATATATACACACACACACACACACACACACACACACACACAGACACACACACATATAAACATATATACATATACATATATACATATAAACATATCTACATATACACATATCTATATATATATACATATACACATCTACATATATATACATATATACACATATCAACATATATATATACACATACATATACATACATACATACATACACACACACATATACAGTACATATATACATACATACATACATACAGATAAATATACATATATATATTGTGGTATCCGGCCGGGG
>JANRMT010062843.1:9620138-9632529 GCA_026402145.1 Polypterus bichir lapradei | reverse complement strand
GTGTATATATATATATATATATATATATATATATATATATATACACATAGACACATATATACATATATATACAGATCTACATATATATACATATCTACATATATACACACATATATATATACATATCCACATATATATATATATACACATACATACATACATACATACATATATATATATCTACATATATATATACTGTATATAGCAAAATCCCCGTGCTTCGCAGCGACGAAGAACTGCTTTTAAATTTTTATTAAGAAGAAAAGAAAACAGTTTTTAACTGAGGGAAAATATACCAATAACTGTTTGTTAAGGATCTCTTTGTATACCACTTTGTCAGTTCAGCACTCCGGTTGTAATATGACCAAGCTGTGCACTGAGCTTACTTTTGAGAATGCAACGTATAGTTTTGTTCAGGAGAAAAGCAATGTTGCCTCAAATCAATGGCAACCTTTTGTAGGGTCTGTCCCTGAGACTTATTAATTGTCATCACGAAGCAGAGCCTTACTGGAAATTTGAGGCATTTGAATTGAAATGGGAGATCAGAGGGTATAACGGTGATGCAAGGAATACATTCAGAGTGTGGCGCTCTGCTGTTTTTTTGTGTAGCTGCCTTCACACAGCTTCTCTGCTGCTTTATAAGCGAACGCCATATAAGGCCGTCGTTTCTCCTTGCTTCGCGGTTCTGTACTGTTTTATTGTTCATTTATTACGATTGTTATGGTTATTGTGTAGCTATTCGAGACTTACTTTACTGTTTAGGTACCCATTTCCTTTATATAATCCGCGGCTTGTACGCTATTTTTTGTTCGTTTATTACGATTATAGATATTTATTGATTCCCTTCTTTAGCTGACTGCCTGCTCATATAAGGCGCTCCGCTGGTTTTTTGTGAAGCAGCCTTTACACAGCTTCTCCGCTGTTTTATAAACGAACAACATATAAAGCCATCCTTTTTCCTTGCTTTGCCAAGGAAGCTGCCTTTATATTTAATCTACGGGTTCTCCGCTGTTTTATTGTTCGTTTATTACGATTATTATAGTTCTCTTTATATATCACGTTGTCAGTTCAGCACTCTGGTTTTAATATGACGAAGCTGCGCGAGCTCACTCTTGAGAATGCAACGTATAGTTGTCCAGGAGAAAAGCAATCTTGCCTGAAATCAATGGCAACCTTTTGTAGGGTCTGTCCCTGAGACTTATTACTTGTCATCACACAGCAGAGCCTTACTGGAAATTGGAGGCATCTGAATTGAAATGGGAGATCAGAGGGTATAAAGGGGATGCAAGCAATAAATTGAGTGTGGAGAAACTGTAGAGACAGCGTGTGTATTAACTTGTGGATTTTTCTGTGAGTATTTGGTGGCAGTGTGATGAAGTTGCTTCCGCAAGACTGCATTAGCTGTGGAGCTCAGCTCGGAGCATATTCTTTTCCTACCTTGTTAATTGTGTAATGCGTTTTTTGAACAGGTTTGATGCATGTAAGTGATCACTCGTACTGCTTTCAGTCAGTTCACGTGAGCTGCTCTCTTGTGTAATGTTGCGATGTTCACGGCTTTATTTAATGTTAGCTAAGACCCGGCACTTAAAAGTTTCTCGCTACAGCAATTTTAACTCCGTTACAAAGTGATCCAAAGTCTCGTTTATACCTCGTGTCTTCTCATTAAACTTGTATCTCGCGAATAAAGTATTCGCCGTTTTTCTTCAGCACTCTTTGGGAGCTCTTCCTTCTTTTCTACGTACTGTGGTCACAGTCAGTTCACGTGATTACGTGGGAGGCGTGATGAAGTCACACGCAGCTCCGCCCACCACGGCCATCGAGCTAAAGTCCATTACAGTATATGGAGAAAAATAGGTTCCAGTTATGACCATTACGCGTAGAATTTTGAAATTAAACCTGCCCAACTTTTGTAAGTAAGCTGTAAGGAATGAGCCTGCCAAATTTCAGCCTTCTACCTACACGGGAAGTTGGAGAATTAGTGATGAGTGAGTGAGTGAGTGAGTGAGTGAGTGAGTGAGGGCTTTGCCTTTTATTAGTATAGATAAAATCTGATCTGTGTCTTCTCACTGAAACCTGGCTTAGTAAATGTGACACTGTTCCCCTAGCTGAGGCGTCACCAGATGGATACTCGTTCCTTCGTAAGTCTAGAGATTCTGGTTGAGTAGGAGGCCTTGGAATAATTCATTGTAACAAAATACAAATCACATCTAAAAATGTAGGCAACTTTTCATCCTTTGAGGCATTCATTTTAAATATTAAGACAGATTCCAACATAATTATAGTGCTAGTCTACAGACCACCAAGGCTATATTCATTATTCATGACTGAATTTAGCAAGCTTTTATCTGATTTGACTATAAATTATGATCACGTGGTACTGATGGGGGATTTTAATGTGCACATTGATGTGGAAACTGACACTTTTAGCAAATGTTTTACTTATTTGTTAAATTCAGTAGGATTTTGTCAGATTGTCAAAGGTCCAACTCATAATAATAACCACACATTAGATTTAAATATACAGTGGAACCTTGGTTCACGAACGTCTCGGTACATGTAACAAGAACGTAACGGAACAAGATGGCGCCTGTGTGTGTGGTGTGCCATTTTGTTGTGTTAGCTCTGGTTATATTTGAGTTGCTTTTGACTTTTGCTGCTCTAGATGTTGATGCTCTTTTGGTGTATGATCACCAATCTCTTTTTGAACTGCGAAGTGTTGTTGAAGAAAAGTTTTATGATAGTGCCCAGGAAACTTTGCCACCGCTTTTGTCGGAGATTCCTGATTGTCTCCGTTGTGCTCCAGTTTCATTTTACCAGAGGAGGCGCCGTCGTCGCCGAGGTAAACGCAGCGGTAGGCTGGTGAGGCTGAAGGCCTTCTCTGCTGGGTCTTCGATTGGATTCAGATGGGCTTGTCCCCTCGTTTCTTTTTGACATCGATGGGATCCTGCCTACACCTGGTTGGTGCCTGTGGCCGGGTCAGAGGAGTTTTTCTGGCTGTCACAGCCCAGCTGTCTCTACTATCTTTACCCCCGACAATGCGGAGCGGTTATGGGAAATCTGCGGCCTCTTTACCGGGTTCCTTGGAATGCAGGCGCCCCGATGACACCGGCTCCTGCCAGGATTGGTCTGGTAAAAGCTAGATCCCTGTCAAACAAAACTTTTATTCTTAAGGATTTTTTCATTTCCAATGGACTGGACTTTCTCTGTGTGACGGAGACTTGGTTGAATGTTGGGGAATCCAGCGTTTTTTCTGAGCTTCTACCTTCGGACTGTGCTTATTTTAATTCTCCTCGGACATCAGGCCGAGGAGGAGGAATTGCAACTGTTTTTCTTAATAAATATAGATGTAAGCAGCTTTTTTTTCATCTTTTCCCTCCAGCTTTGAAGTGAGCCTATTTGAGCTAGGTTTCCCGCTCTCAGTATTGTTTATCGATTTATCGGCCTCCTAAATATAATAAGGACTTTCTCAATGACTTCTCCGATTTATTGACTGAAATTGTGCCTAAATATGATCGAATCCTTATTCTTGGAGATTTTAATATACATGTATGTTGTCCTGATAAACCGATGGTGAAGGACTTTCTAAGCTTAATTGACTCTTTTAGTTTTATGCAGTGGGTGTCTGGACCAACGCATGAACTTGGGCATACGGTGAATCTTGTTCTATCGCTTGGCTGTTCTGTGGCGAATCTGAAAATTTTGGATGCAGTGTTTTCAGATCATAAGCCTGTAATATTTGATATCACCTTGCCCTGTAAAGCTGGTAAATCCGGTGCTTCCGTGCGGCGCTGTCGTGTCATCAATCTATCTACTGCTGTACATTTTTCCGCTTTGTTTAGTAAATGCGATCTTCCTGAACCTGCGTCCTCCAATACGGAGGAGCTCTGCTCCTGGTTTTATTCCACCTGCCGAACTGTTTTAGATGCTGTGGCTCCATTGAAAACCAGGCAGCCTAAAATGAAATCTGAGCTCTGGCTGAATGACACAACTCGCGCTGTCAGACGCGAGTGTCGAAAAGCTGAGCGTAAGTGGAGAAAGGATAATTTACATGTATCGTTTCAAGTACTGAAAGATTGTTGGCGTCGTTATCAGTGTATTGTGAAAGATGCCAAAAGAGCGTACATGTCAAATATTATTTTGTCAAACTGTCATAAACCTCGTGTGTTATTTGACATTATAGATAGGGTTTTAAATATTCCACAGAATGCCTGTATGGAACCTTCTTTTGAGACATGTGAGAAATTTTTGCACTTTTTTGTGGATAAGATGAATACTGTTAGGGCTCATATATCTTTCACTGCTTATGACCCTTTAACTGTTTTTTTCCTGCTCTGCTGTTTTTTATCAGTTTCAGCCGATGACCCTATCTTCTTTATTTGAGATTGTTGGTCAACTGAAGCCCTCAGGTTCTCCTTTTGATGTTCCACCTTCTCTTTTTAAAGAGATTATTTCTGTTTTAGGGCCATCTGTTCTTGCTATTATTAATAGCAGCCTTTCCTCAGGTGTAGTTCCTAATTTGTTTAAACATGCCATAGTGCAACCATTGATTAAAAAACCAAATCTAGATCCCACTGTGCTATCTAATTTTAGACTGATTTCCAAGCTTCCATTTTTGTCCAAAATTTGGAGAGAAGTGTATATATTCAACTGAAAGCTTTTTTAGATGAAAGGGATGTGCTTGAAGTGTTTCAATCCGGTTTTAAGCCGTTTCACAGTACTGAAACCGCATTACTAAAGGTTTTTAATGAAATCTTTCTGGCAACAGACTCAGGGGATTATGTGGTTTTAGTTCTGCTTGATTTAACAGCTGCTTTTGATACTATAGATCATAGTATTTTATTATCTCGTTTGGAGCATTGTGTGGGCATTTGTGGTACTGCCTTAGCGTGGTTCAAGTCGTACTTGACTAAAAGAACTTTTTCAGTGAGGCTACAGTAGATGAATTTAGCTCTTCCTCTGCTTCACTATCATGTGGGGTTCCACAAGGCTCTATACTTGGTCCTCTGCTATTTTCTTTGTATCTCCTGCCTCTTGGCTCTATTTTTAGAAAGCATAAAATTGCTTTCCATTGTTACGCAGACGATACTCAGGTTTATGTACCCCTTAAACGTAAGGATGCTTATTCCATACAAACTTTGGTTATGTGCCTTGAAGAGGTGAAAGCTTGGATGGCAGTGAACTCCTTCAATTTTAATGAAAATAAGACAGAGGTTATAGTTTTTTGGTCCTGGAGGTACCAGTGGGTCTATTTCTACTTTTGCTCCTTTGGATTTGGGTCCCCTAGTACAATATGGTACGCCTGTTATTACAAATTTGGGTTTTAGGATAGATGAGGATTTTAGACTGGATGGTCAGATCAGTGCGGTGGTGAAGACGTTTGGCAAAGATAAAAAAACATTCTTTCTAAAGATCAATTCACAATAGTAATCCATGCCTTTATTACAACTCGGTTGGACTATTGTAATTCATTGTATGTTGGTGTTAGCCAGTCTACCCTGTCTCGGCTCCAGCTGGTTCAAAATGCTGCTGCACGTCTTCTAACCGGCACGCGAAAAAATGAGCATATTACACCTGTATTATCGTCACTGCACTGGCTGCCGGTTCAGTTTAGAGTTCATTTTAAGATTCTTTTATTTGTTTTTAAGTCTTTAGATGGGCGTGCTCCGCCCTACCTCTCTGAGCTGCTGCATATGCACTCTCATTTTCGCTTACTCAGATCAGCTGGTCAGCTGTTTCTGGATGTGCCTAGGACTCAGCGAAAGTTCATGGGGGATAGTGCTTTTTCCGTTGTGCCTCCAAGGCTCTGGAATTCATTGCCAATCTACATTAGACAGGCCTCCTCACTGCCCATTTTTAAGTCTGCTCTTAAGACCTACCTTTTTGGTTTGGCGTTTGATTCTGTGTGAGCAGTTGATGTATTTGTTTTAACTCTGTTTAGTGGTTTAGTTGTTTTTATTATGTTGTAATTAGTTATTATTGTATTTTATTGACTGAGTTATTACTTTGTTTTGTTTAAATTTATTTAGTGTATGTACAACACTTTGGCCAGCGGCTGTTGTATGTAAAATGCTTTGTAAATAAAGTTGACTTGACTTGACGTACAAATCGGTTTACGACCAAAA
The DNA here is from genome assembly GCA_026402145.1 of Polypterus bichir lapradei. Lineage (NCBI taxonomy): Eukaryota > Metazoa > Chordata > Cladistia > Polypteriformes > Polypteridae > Polypterus > Polypterus bichir. The sequence continues at coordinate 9,626,407 of JANRMT010062843.1, read as the reverse complement.
AGTTCACCAAACTTTTGCCTCGGTTCACGACCAAACACTCTGTATACGAACAAGTCAGTTTCCCCTTCGGTTTGTACATGTTCAGTCTCTCCCTGTGCATTTCCTGTGCAGCGAGCGAGCAAGCAAAAGAGAGAGAGAGTGTGACACACACACAGCTGCGCGCGAGACACACACACACACACACACACACACACACACACACACACAGAGGCACTCGAGAGAGGCACACACACACGAGACAGAGGCACACACACGAGACAGAGGCACACACACAGGCGCTCCAGGCTCACGAAAGAGACACACACATACACGAAAGAGAGAGAGAGAGAGCGAGCGAGAGAGGGAGGGCTAGACCTATAAGGTAGAAAAGGCTTGTTTTTGTTTTCAGTTCTGTTTACAGCGATCGGTTCATAGCGTACATTGTGGCAATGTTACTTTTCTTGGTGGTTTATTAAATTACAGATTTTTCAAATGTTCATTTTTTTCCCTGTGCTTAAAACTCATTAAAAAAAAAGTGTTTTTAGTGAGCGGTTCCTAGCACTATAGCGCAAACTATTGCAGTGTTAGTTTTCTCTGTTGTTCAAGGTTTTCTCAGTGTTATTCAATGTTTTTACATTTAGTTTACTATTACGCTGTGCATTCAATGGTATAATTAACTATATTTGTGCTTAAAAACTAAAAAAATATATATTTACATACAGTTCGTATGGTCTGGAATGGATTAATTGTATTTACATACAATCCTATTGGGGAAATTGCTTCGGTTCTGAGGTTCCACTGTAACTTACAAAGTTGAAATTCAAAATTTAAATATTACTCCATTAAATGAAGTTATTTCCGATCACTACTTAATTACATTTGATTTAGTCCTGCCCTTGCCAACGCACTCACAGATTAAGACAGGAGAAAATAGGGTGAAATGACACCTTTTATTGGCTAACTAAATAGATTACAAATGCAAGCTTTCGAGGCAGCTAAGGCCCTTTCATCAGGCTAGGTGTAACAAAGAAACTGAAAAATATTCTCGCTTAAATTTGGACAGCAAAGTGATTTTTTTCTTTCATCTTAACAAAATTTTTGTTCAAATGTTAGCAAAATTAATAAACCTTAGATGACTTAACCCTGAAAGAAGAGAACAATAAACTAATAAAATGTAGAGATAAGATAACCATCACTAGAAAAAGTCCTGTAAGGTTTTTTTGAAATGCATTGTCTGTAAGGCCACTGATGTAGTCAGCTGGTCAATCAGTCTGTTAGTCCACATATCTGGTCATAAAACTCGTCTCTATTCAGACCATTTTGTAGAGTGTTGAATTTAAGTATAACTTTGTATTCCCATTCTCTCCGCTCCTGTTGGGTCTTGAAATTACCCATAAGCACAGTGACCCTCAGATCCTTTATGCTGTGGCCATTACTGTTAAAGTGTGCTGTCACTGGAAGATCAATACTGTTCTGATTAATATGAAATCTATGAGAGTTCATTCATTGGCGCAGCGTCTGACCAGTTTCTCCTACATACAGTCCAGTGTTAGGGCACCTTATGCACATGATTAGGTAGACTACATTAGCAGATTTGCATGTGAATGAACCCTTTATTTTATGCTCCTGCTGGCAATGTGGTATAACTACCTGATCTGTCATGTAGATACGTGCACAGGTGTCACACCTGTTCTGTAGGCAGGGAGATGTGCCACTTGCTGCCGAGCCACACATAGAGTTTCGGACAATCAGTTGTTTGAGGTTTGGTGGTTGTCTGTATGCAAGGAGGGGAGGTTCTAGGAATATATCCTTCAGTTTATTGTCTTTCTGTACCATGGTTGAAGCTCTTTCATAATTTTGCAAAGTGTTTCCAGATGTGGATGATAAGTTACAACTAGTGGGACCCGGTTCTTGGTTTCTGCACCTTTGTATTTCAGAAGGTTTTCTCTGGGTATAACCGTACTTCTCCTGATTTGTAGGTCTGTTGATTTGGGAGTGTATCTCTTTCTGCAGTTGTGTGTCCCGATCCACTGGGTCTGAGCAAATACGTTTTTAACGTATTGCCTGGCTGTAGATGATGGAGTTCCGTATATGCTTTGGGTGGAAATTGTCATTTCTTAGATATGTCCGTCTGTCTGTTGGTTTGTGAAAAATAGAGGTCATAAGGTTACCGCCCTTTATGCGAATGGTCGTGTCCAGAAGGCTGATTTCTGTTTGTGAATAATTTAATTTAAGTTTTATGTTGGGGTGGAATGAATTGTAATTCCTATAGAAGCAAAGAAGGTCTTTTTCACTTGCGGTCCAGATTATAAGAATGCCATCTACGACGTATGTAGCAAAGGTAAAGCATTAGTTTTATTGCACATGTTGACAAGAAGTACTGTTCTAATCTTGCCATGAATAAGTTTGCGTAATGGGGTGCGAAACAACATCCCATTGCAGTTCCCATTAGTTGTAAGTAAATGTCCTGACTAAAAGAAAACCCATTGTGAGTTAATAAGAATTTTATCAATTGTATCACTGGCTCTGTTTGTAAGCCATGTTGTTGCAGGTATGTCTGACAGGCCATAGTTCCATCATCATGGGGAATGTTTGTGTATAATGTCTCCACATCCATTGTAACAAGGAAGGCTCCCTCAGAAATGGTGTCTAGGGCAGCAAGTTTTTTAAGGAGGTGGGTGGTGTCCTGTACATAGCTGGGTGTATTTCTGGCAAGGGGTTTGAGAATGCTTTCAACCCATCCTGAAATATTTTCCATCAGTGTGCCAATTCCTGAGATTATTGGCCTTCCTGGCTTCCCATCTTTATGGATTTTGGGGAGCATGTAGAAGTATCCCACTTTTGGATCCCCAGGGATTCGACTACTGATGTGGTCCTTGATGTTAACAGGTAAGTTAACTTCTTCAGTTCTTTCATGTAAACATCAGTGGGGTCCTCCTGTAGTTTGCAGTAATAAGTGGTATTAGAAAGCTGCCTTTGTGCCTCTTTTATATAATCAGATGTGTTCATGATTACTAAGGCACCCCCTTTATCGGATGGTTTGACAATGAGCTCTGTGTTTTCCCTTATTGAATGTATGGCTTGCTTTTCTTGTAAACTGATATTGTATACCTGGTTCTGCTCTCAGTCCAGGATCCCAGTTTTGACCCTTTGTCTGAAGCTGTCTATGTATCTGTCCAGAGTGGGGTTTCTTCCGGGTTTTGGTGTCCATGTGGGTTTTTTGGTGGAATTATTGTATCGTCTCATGCTTGCTTCCTGTGTATTACTGTCCTCCTTATTATGAAAGAATTCTTTAAATCTGAGCTTTCTGAAAAATTCTTCCATATCACTGCAGAGTCTGATTTTGTCGATAGGTTTAGTCAGACAGAATGAGAGGCCTTTTGAGAGTACTGACATCTCATTTTCGTTCGGTGTGAAAGATTAACTAAGGAAGAAAGATTAACTATCTGTTATTGTAGAATAGTATTCTGAGCGAGCTTTAAAGATTAACAGACCTACAAATCAGGAGAACTACGGTTATACCCAGAGAAAACCTTCTGGAATACAAAGGTGCAGAAACCAAGAACCGGGTTCCACTAGTTGTAACTAATCATCTACATCTGGAAACACTTCGCAAAATTATGAAAGAGCATCAGCCCATGGTACAGAAAGACAATAAACTGAAGGATATATTCCCAGAACCTCCCCTCCTTGTATACAGGCAACCACCAAACCTCAAACAACTGATTGTCCGAAACTCTATGTGTGGCTCAGCAGCAAGTGGCACATCTCCCTGCCTACAGAACAGGTGTGGCACCTGTGCACATATCTACATGACAGATCAGGTAGTTATACCACATTGCCAGCAAGAGCATAAAATAAAGGGTTCATTCACATGCAAATCTGCTAATGTAGTCTACCTAATCATGTGCATAAGGAGCCTTAACACTGGACTGTATGTAGGGGAAACTGGTCAGACGCTGCGCCAGTGAATGAACTCACATAGATTTCATATTAATCAGAACAGTATTGATCTTCCGGTGGCAACACACTTTAACAGTAATGGCCACAGCATAAAGGATCTGAGGGTCACTGTGCTTATGGGTAATTTCAAGACCCAACAGGAGCGGAGAGAATGGGAATGCAATGTTATATTCAAATTCAAGACTCTACAAAATGGTCTGAATAGAGACAAGAGTTTTATGACCAGATATGTGGACTAACAGACTGATCGACCAACTGACTACATCAGTGGCCTATCTTACAGACAATGCAGTTCAAAAAAACATTACAGGACTTTTTCTAGTGATGGTTATCTTATCTCTACATTTTATGAGTTCATTGTTCTCTTCTTTCAGAGTTAAGTCATCTAAGATTTATTAATTTTGCTAACATTTGAACAAAAAGGTTGTTAAGATGAAAGAAAAAAATCACTTTGCTGTCTCAATATAAGCTAGAGTATTTTTCAGTTTCTTTGTTACACCTTGCCTGATGAAGGGGCCTTAGCTGCCTCGAAAGCTTGCATTTGTAATTTATTTAGATAGCCAATAAAAGGTGTCATTTCACCTTATTTTCTCCTGTATCAATCTATGGCTAACATGGTACAACACTCTACTGTCACAGATTAAAACAAAGACAGTGCTACATCTAGATTGTAATTCTGCTTCAAAATGTATAGATACTTTGAGTAAGTTGAGTGTAATTGTGGAAAACCATTTAGATTAGTTAACATCAAATGTAAACGTTGAAAACAATTTAGATTAGCTAACATCACATTATAATGTGACCTTGAGAGATGCTCTGGACACAGTGGCTCCCCTTAAAACAAAACTGATCAAAGCACATAGAAACTCTCCCTGGTATAATGAAAATACTCGAGCTCTTAAATTAGAGTGTCGAAAACTGGAGCGCAGATGGAGAACAACAAAGCTACATGTCTTTCAAATTACATGGACAGAGAGTGTTAATAAATATAAAAAAGCTCTCTTTAAAGCTCGCTCAGAATACTATTCTACAATAATAGATAGCAATAATAAAAATCTTTGGGTACTGTTTAGAACAGTTGCTAAATTTACAAATGGGAATTCATATCTACAGTGCAAAATACCAACAGATATTAGCAGTACAGACTTTATGAACTTCTTCAATGAGAAAATTAAAAATATAAGATCCCAGATCTCAGCACCACAGTACAAACTGCATACTAGCTTAGCAGACCCTGCCTCACATTGCTTTCAGCACTTTAGTCATTTTAATCCTGTAACTGAGCAGGAAGTCTTAACTTTAACTTCTAAAATGAAACCCACTACTTGTTCCCTCGATCCAGTGCCAGCAAAACTAGTAAAAAGTGCAATGGATGTTCTTGCAACACCTATTCTAAACATTATCAATAGTTCATTATTGCATGGCACAGTACCTGAGGCACTAAAAGTGTCAGTCAGTAAACCATTACTTAAAAAGTCAGACCTAGACCCACACATACTAAATAATTATAGGCAGATTTCAAATTTAGCCTTTCTCTCTAAAATACTAGAAAAAGTAATCGCCAATCAGCTTCAGTCACACCTTATTCATTACAATTTATTTGAGAAATTCCAGTCTGGTTTCTGCAGTGGTCATAGTACAGAAACGGCACTAATGCGGGTTGTAAATGACATTCTGATATCCTCTGAGGAAGGAAACGTCACTGTAATTATGTTGTTAGACTTAAGTGCAGCATTTGACACCATTGACCATTCTTTTTTACTGCACAGGCTAGAAAAGGATGTTGGGCTTACAGGCACTGTGCTCACTTGGTTTAGTTCTCATTTATCAAATTGATTCCAATATGTACAGAAATGTGCTGACAGTACTCCATCATTATACGCAGAACTGAAATATGGTGTCCCTCAGGGCTCAGTACTGGGACCTTTACTGTTTTAACTTTACATGCTTCCACTGGGATCTCTCCTTAGGAAACATGTTAATTTTTACTCATATGCAAATGACACCCAGTTATACCTTTCATTTAGATCAAATGAAGTTTCTCCGATGTTGTCTTTAATTAGTTATGTTAGTGAATTAAAGGAGTGGATGGATGAGAACTACTTGACTTTAAATACAGATAAAACAGATGTTAATTGTTGGAGTGAATGACGCTGATCACAACAATATTTTGCCATCATATAACAGTTGGAATAACCATTAATTTTACTGAATCATCTTGCAATCTAGGAGTTATCTTTGACTCTAGCATGTCACTTAAAGCACATATTACAAAGTTGTCTGTGAGCGCTGAAGTCGAAAAACAATGGAAAAACTTAAACCCAATT
>JANRMT010062843.1:9564672-9620128 GCA_026402145.1 Polypterus bichir lapradei | reverse complement strand
CAGCCCTTGATATCTGTGAGTTAAATAATAATGTTTTCTCTTCCTCATGTCCAAATCATGTTTCTTCCATCTTAAAAATGTTGGTAAATTAAGGTGCTTTTTAAATAAATAGGATTCTGAGAAATCAATTTATGCATTTATTTCTAGTAGGACTGACTACTGCAATGCGATGTTCACTAGATGTTCAAACTGTTCTTTATACAGCCTCCAGTTAATCCAATATGCTGCTGCAAGAATTATTACAAGAACAAGAAAATACGAACACATAACTCCAGTTCCTTAAATCCTTACACTGGCACCCAGTCAAGTTTAGGGCAGATTTCAAAATCCAGCTTTTAACATATAAAGCATTAAATGGCCGAGGTCCGGCTTACTTGTCTGAACTTATCATGACTTACAAACCAGAGCACACATTAAGATCTCAAGATGCCGGTCTGCTTATGATTCCAAGGATTAATAAAATAACAGTGGGAGGTCAAGCTTTTAGTTACAGGACCCCTAAACTGTGGAATGGTCTGCCTGCTACTATAAGAGATGTCCCTTTGGTCTCAGCTTTTAAATCCCGACTGAAGACTCACTACTTCAGTTTAGCATATCTTGTCAAGATCTGCTGATTAACTGTACAGCCTGCATCTCTGTTGTTAGTCATTAGCACTAAAACATAAGTAACATGATAGTTATACTTTGTTACTAACCTTCACCTATTCTGTTTCTCTTCTCGGTACTCAAATGTGGCACTAGGTGCCAAGGCCCACCTGCCAAGTTGTTTTGCCTGCCTAAGGTAAAGTCATCCCTGATGGAGGATCGCAGGAATCGTGGGAAAGAGGGGTCCTTTCATCGGATTGGCTGGCCCAGTGCTGTTTCAGCTGTGAAATGGCTGAGATCTCCAGGACTCTAAACAAATCCAAATCATATTATGTAATATCATCTACTCTTAAATTCTGCTTCATACCATTTTTATACAGTATTGAAGATTTGTTCTGATCTGTGTATTGTATTGTATTGACCCCCTTCTTTTTGACACCCACTGTACACCCAACCTTCCTGGAATGGGGTCTCTCTTTGAACTTCCTTTCCCAAGGTTTCTTCCATTTTTTCCCTACAAGGGTTTTTTGGGGAGTTTTTTCTTGTCTTCTTAGAGAGTCAAGGCTAGGGTCTGTCAAGGGTCAGAGCCTGTTAAAACCCATTGCAGCACTTCTTATGTGATTTTGGGCTATACAAAAATAAATTGTATTGTATTGTATTGTATCACACCATGTCTGACAAGGTACGCAGCACAACTCCAGGTGAAGGTATTGGTCTTGTCACTTCTGGTCTACCGCAAGTCTTTACTGGCTGGAGTACCCTCATGCACTACCAAGCCACTGCAAATGATTCAAAATGCAGTGACACATCTTGTATTGAACCAGCCAAGACGGGCATATGTCACAACACTGGCTCCCTGTAGCAGCATGCAAATCCTTAATACATGCCTACAGAGTAGCCAGTGGGTCAGCACCAGTTAATCATGGGTCCTGTGCTCCTTATAGCCCACTCAGGTCTGCTAGTGAATGATGTCTGTTGAAACCACATCCACATGGCATCAAATCTCAATCCAGACTCTTTTCATGTGTAACTTTCAGTTGGTGGAAAGAGCTGCCCAACTCCAGCCAAACTGCTAACTCCCTCAGAGTGCTTAAGGAGAGTTTGAAGACTCTCTTGTTCTGTAAGCATCTCTCTAATTGATAATTGTTTTGACAATTTGTTCTTAGTAACTAAGAATAGAGTAACTAGTCTTGCTTTGTGCTGTGTGGTTTAGAGTTCTTCACTTGTCATTGTCAATTTTGTAACCTTGTCGTGTACCACTCGTTTCAAAACAGGCCCAGACTAATGTTTACTTGATTATGTTGACCTCTTATGTTATCATCTGCTAAGTGAATAAATGCACATGTTAATGTAAATTTTTTTCTGTATGTTGATGCCATTAGTTCTTTGCTCTATCAATTAATTATTTAGGAAATATCACAGCCATGAGAAATTGAACAGTTAGTGAAGTATCGCCTTTGCTTTCCCCACATCTTTCTCATTTATATCAAAAGGGTAGCATTTAATACCATGTGATGAACTAACACCCTGACTGGGGTAGCAAGTTGCCTTGTACAAATTGGTGCCAGGATAAACACAGCATTCCAAGGACCCTGTGTGGTATAAGTAGGTTTCAAGTTGAATTATAGGGAAGGTAAAGTTTGGGTGATACCTGTACGTAAACCATTGTAGTTTCCTCATAAACCTACAGGGGAAGGAATAAAAAACCAAGTTGCACACATTTAATAGTCTTTGGCTTCCCACATGGCAAATATTTCAATCATATTCACTGCAAATATCAAAATGAAATGAAGCAGCAGATGATAAAGACTCTGACAACTGTGACAGGTGGCCACGGCCATTACCTGGATGGGACACCAATGGAATGGAAGGACTGGAGGAGAGAGCATAGAGGCAGCCCTCCTGGATGGCTGTGGCACCACAGATTCCCACAGGGCACGCTGGGAGTTGGAGTGTGGTGCAGCCCTGTTGGGTTCCGTCGGGGCCGCCAGGTGGAGCTACAGAGCCCTATAGAGGGCCTCCAATGCACCTGGGAGTGATTCCAGGTAATATTAATGAGCCACCTGGAACACTCCCAGGACCTATCAAATCAGCCGCCTCACTCCATTCAGGAAGCCACAGTCGGGAGGAGGTGGATGACGCTTACCTGAGAGGGAGTGGAGGTGGAAGGACGAACCGAGAGACGGATAGAAGGAAGAGTCTCAACTCAATTGTGCTTCACTCACTCAGAATATGGAACCAATGTAGGAAGTATTTTAAGATAGTATCTGTGGCACCTCTGCACGAGAACCACCTTTTTCCACCCACTCAAACATATGCAGTTTTTAATGCCTGGAAAACATTCGGGATTAAATCAATTAGAGATTTGTACATAGACAAAGTCTTTGCATCCTACGAACAATTACACTCCAAATTTAACTTTTCAGCATCACATTTCTTTCACTCCCTTCAAATTAGAAACTTTTTTAAACAGAACCTGCCCAATTTTCCTCACCTGCTACCTACCTCGATGTTGGAAAAAATATGTCCCAGCCTCGCTGGGACAAATGTTTTGGGCCTGCACCAAATTAACATCATTCAGGACCAAAATCGTTAAATGCCTTTCAGACAGCCTTGGTGTGACAATCCCTCCTGATTCACTAATAGCTGTTGTTGGTGGACTTCCAGATGGCCTTAAAGTGGAGAAGGACAAACAAACTGTGATTGCCTTCACTGCACTATTGGCACGTAGACTTATTTTGCTCAACTGGAAGAATCCTAACTCTCCTCTTTTAAGTCAGTTGGTAACAGATGTTATATACTATTTGAAACTGGAAAAAATGAAATTTGCACTTAGAGGATCTGTACAAAACGTTTTCAAAACCTGGCAGGATCTAATCAATAACATTTTAAAATAAACATTTAAATTGAAGAAGCAGGTTCTCTCCCCTCTTTAACTCCATTTATCCTTTCATTTATTAAATGATCAATTTACTTATTTTTACTAGCTTAAAGTTTTACTCTGCTGGCCATGCTCTCTTTCTCAGGGGTGGGGGTTGATTTTTTTTTTTGTAAAATGTGAGTTATTTGCTTGTTTGTGGAATGTTATTTCATTTTAATAAAATAAAAAAAAAACGAAGAATGAGTCTAAAGGACTGTGCTTTATTGTATTGTGGTGTTTTGGGACAGTGCTGTGGGGAGAAACAAAGGCTCCCCAATTGTAAATAAATTGCGTGTTGTGTGGCAAACTTGTGTCGGGTTAGGGCGGTTGTACGTTCACCGGTGGTCCACACAGCATATAGTCAGAAGTAACAGGTTAATTAAAAGAACTGCTTTTGGTTTTAGTGGAGAAGGACAAACAAACTGTAAATGCCTTTACTTTATTTTATTATTGGCACGTAGACTTATCTTGCTCAACTAGAAGAATCCTAACTCTCCTTTTCTAAGTCAGTGGGTAACTGATGTTATATACTACATTATTTGAAATTGGAAAAAATCAAATTCTCACTTAGAGGATCTGTGCAGAACTTTTCAAAACCTGGCAGGATCGAATCAATAACATTTTAGAATAAACATTTAAATTGAGGAAGTGGATTCTCTCATCTTTTTATTCTATTTATTGTTATTAATTTATTAATTTATATATTTACTTATTTTTATTAGTTTAAAGTTTTATTCTGCTGGCCTAACTCTCTTTCTCATGGGTGGGGGTTGATTTGTTTTGAACCCTAGTTTTGTTAAACTTGACTTGCTTCTATGGAATGTTATTTGATTTTAATAAAATCAATAAAATCTTTTAAAAAAAGAACTGCTTTTAGGCAGAAACCTCATTTGCAGCTCAATGAAGTGAGCTTATCACACATTTTACTTTTCTCATAAGGGCTTTTGCTTCAGCTCCTGCACACTCCTAATCAAATAGTTGTTTTTCCTGAGCTCCCCTCTCAGATATACTTAACTGTGCTCAGTCGTATTTATTCAATGATCTCTAAACTAACTCACAAAATTACACAAGCGCAATGCTTTGTTTGTACTGAGACTGGCTGAATTTGGTGCATTTCATCATTTCATAAATGAAAAGAGTGCTGATAAAGCAGCAACCTCACAAGCATGTGGCATTTACCATTTGATATGTCTTAAATAAAACTAGACCCAAACAACTTTTGTCACATAAAAAGTCAACATCTATATTTCAGTGATAATAAAGCTTAATCTCAGAGAATACAACATGACATTTATTTCAGTTGGCATCATTTTATCTGTTGAAGCCGAAGGCCGCACCTAAGACAGCAAACATTAGATAAGATAACATAACACATTCTCAGACTGTTTAAACCAATTGAGGGCTGCAAAGCAACAGATTCTCTCCATTTTATGACAGTCCCCACATTTGCACATAGCTACACTCAATTTAGAACTGCAAAATAACCGAACATTCACTTCTTTGTGATGTGAGAAAAAAAAAAACAGAAGTACCCCCAGGATAACCCAAGGAAAACACGTGACAACATAAAGTACAGAATTAACGATATGGCCAGATGTTGGCTCAACTAGGCTTTAACTTCAAGCTGAGATTTCATTTGCTTTCTATATCTAGGAGTCATGATTTTGTGAACCTCTAAATCATAAAAGGTTGGCACCACTTTGCATTTACTTATAACATGTATGCTTCTGGATTTTCATATTTCTTACAGTATGTAAGTTAATGGTGGTCACAATTCAAATTCCTCTATGGCCACTGTCTGTGTGGAGATAGCATGGTCTTCCATTGTTGGCAAGTCTTTATTTCTCACATCTCAAAGTCATGCAGGTTTGATTATTTGGACAATTCATGATTGGCCCTTAGAAGGGGGGTTGATGTGCCTTATAATAATAATAATAATAATAATAATAAGAAGAAGAAGAAGAATTGATTACATTTACATAATACTTTTCTCACTATTCAAAGCGCTTTACATAGTGAGTGAAGAGCCACTTCAACCACCTCTAACATGCATCAACCTGAAGGATGGGATGGCAGCCATTTTGTGCAAGAACACTCACCACACATTAGCTGTTAGGTGTAGAAAGGGTGAGGGATGGTTAGCTATTCAGATACAGAGGATGATTAGTGGATCAGAATGACTAGGCCATGGTTGGCAATTTAGCCTGGACATCAGGACACAACCTACTCTTTACTAAGGTTGTCCAGGGATCTTTTATGACCACAGAGAGTCAGGACCTTGTTTTTATATTTCATCCAAAGGACGGCACCATTTTTGAAGCCTAGTGTCACTGCACTGGGTCATTGGGATACACACTCAGACCATACCGTAAGCGCCCCCTGCTGGCCTTGCCAACACCTCTTCAGCAGCAACCTAAACTTTCCTGGTTGATCTTGGCTGGGGCTGAACATGAGTAGCTTCAGGTGGATGATTGTTTCTCCTATTTTAGCTTCGTTACACTGGCTGCCTGTCAGTTTTCGAATTGATTTTAAAATCTTGCTGCTAGTTTTTAAATTGTTACATGGGCTTGCTCCTGCCTATTTATCTGAACTGTGTGTTTTACACCAGCCATCTAGAGTGCTTAGATCTTCTGGTCAGTTGTCTCTTGTTGTCCCTCGTACCAAATGTAAAACCAAGGGGGACAGGGCCTTTGCAGCTGCTGCACCTCGCCTGTGGAACTCTCTACCTCATCATATTAAGGAGTCGTCTACAATTGAACAGTTCAAAACAAGATTAAAAACTCACTTCTTTTCACTTGCATTCAGTGACCTTCAGTTATACTGATGGTTTTCCTCTTTGTGATCATATAACATCATTCCTATTTATTATCTATCTTATTTTATGTTTATATATTTTATTACTATTTATGTTTTATTGTTTATTGTTTTTTCTTTTATTCTATTATTGTAAAGCACTTTGGCCGCAGCATTACTATGTTGTTTTAAATGTGCTATATAAATAAAGTGACATTGACATTGACCTGTTCGGAAGTGCAGATGATTGGCTGCTGGCCATAGTCCCTAGCCCCCGAAATCCCAAACTAGACAAAATGGGTTTCATTATGGAGAGATTTTCTGTTTTATATCTAAGCATCAGTGTATATATTCCTTATATTGTATTTAAAACATTTTTTTAATTCAAATATTAAAGCCTATATTTGACAAGTGACATATTTTATTTATTTGTTTAATTTAAAACATATTTTAAGGTGGAATAAAAGAAAGTCTGTGGTGGGCTGGTGCCCTGCCTGGGGTTTGTTTCCTGTCTTGCGCCCTGTATTGGCTGGGATTGGCGCCAGCAGACCCCCGTGACCCTGTAGTTAAGATATAGCGGGTTGGATAATGGATGGATGGATGGATAAAAGAAAGTGTCTACACTAAAAATGAATGAATGTGTGATAGCAGAAGTGATGTCATCCATCCATCTCTCCACTCCGTAAACCCGCTTTTTAAATGAAAGTTCACAGGAAAGTGGAGCCTATGCTGGCAGTAACAGCCGCAGTGCAGGTAACTGCATGGTGCAAATTAAACCTTGTCGTTTAAATGAGCTCATCCCAGTGTGTTCAGAGGACAGAGTGGGGTAGGATAAAATAAATAAATAAAAAGGTATTGGTGACAGTGTCAACTTGTTAATTTAAATTCCTTTTGCGAGAAAATTTATTTACCTCATCTCTGTGTTGTGCCCAGGATGCCCACAGCTGGCATATTCCTCTAAAACCGGGGTCATCGATACTCATGTACTAAGGATGGACTGGGCAATGAGAACACATAACAACAGAGGAAGGTGCAAAATATTACTCTCCTTTTATTCACGAAAGTTTTCAAAAAGTGGAGTGGAGTCTTTCAAAAAAAATAAGTTAATAAATAATCCATGATAAAAACAGTGTTTGCAGAGGTTAAAACAACAACAAATAATCCTATAAATGGTTGAAATCCAAGGTTAAAAAACAATCAGGATCTATTGATTGAAAACTATTTACGAGCCTTGTGCATCCCTTTAAAACCAAAGACTCTCCTACTCACCCTTTTTGCTCTCTTCAACGAGAAGAGATGTCCTCCAGCAAGGGCAGTCAACCTTCTATCTGGCCCAAGTTCCTGCCAGTTTCCCTGGGCATTCAGCAGGGAACCCTGGAAGCCCTGTTCCCTTCTCCTGTCACCATCCCTTGGCCTTCAGCAGCAGTTGCTCAGGGTGGTTGAATACACCCAAGGAGCACAAATGACCCTACCACATAAGTGCCATCTGGTTGCTTCTTCCAGAGCAACTCCCTGACTGCTTGCCTGCCTTGCACAGCCATGATCCTGCTTTTTCTTATTTTCATTTCTTTGTTGCCTCCAGCTCTCTTTTTTTCTCCTTCTTTGTTTTCTGAACTTTGTATTTTTTTCAGTATATCCTGTTCAGGCTCCTATTATCCCTATGGGTGCAGGTGCCCTAATTACAGACTCCAGAGTATTAATGAGGAAATCAGCTGAACTGCCCACATCTGCACGTCAGTAGATGCTCCACCAATTCCCTCCTCTGCCACACTATCATGCACAATTACACCCCTCAAAGCCTAAGTGCACTGTTTTTAATAAAAACTGTACAGCACCATGGAACCCTAAATGCGTTTTATCTCACTCTGATCTCAGTACTCTTGATGTGATGTGCTGTCACTGGCCTTACAGATTTTTTTGGAGGCATTTTCTGTAAATGGCTATTCTGCATCAGTCTTGTCCACTGTTAAATGAATTCCCTTTTTAGAGAGTGAATGGCTTTTTGTCTTCTTTTTTGATGAACAGGTTCTGCTCCTTCCAGTCTTTCCTGAGTGCTGCTTGTCATATGTCCAGGTAGATCAGTACTCACAGTGGCCTCAGCTTGTTCCTCTGCTAATCAAATGCAGCCAGTGGACACATACTGTGCTGGACCAGCTAGGCTGACAGGTCATCAGTTCTTAAATTACTGTCTCGACAGGTCTTGCTAGCAGCATTCATCAATGTAATATTAACCGTACTGGACAGATTGCCCAATTATGTAGTTCTGAAAGTCCACATTTAGTATGTTACACTCTGTAATTTCTTTATGCCATTGTAGCAGCTTAAAAGGTGTACAGAAAAATGACAAAAATGAATGCTGCGTGTGACTTTGCTTTTTTTGGGGACCAAGAACACATTATCAAGGCTGACTTGTAAGTTTTGTGAATGACTTCTAAATGAATATGCTTCCTTTAAAAAACTGTGACAAAAATAGTCAGGTTGTAATATTTTTAAATTTAGATTATAAAATATTTTGAAAGTGAGCGTCAGTAGGCTTTACACCCTAGGAACCAAGTTACATAAACTATCCTATAGCATTTCAGTAATTATTTACTGCTCTGATGCTGATCTTTCTGGTCATAAAATAGGTCATTACGATAGCAATTGGCGAGAAGAATTCATAATTAATTGCAGAATTACGGTATCTGAGGGTTCCTCTAGAGTGCCTCTTTCTCTTGCACGATTTGGGTCAAAAACTAATCAGCACATCGTCATCTCATAACAGGCTTAAGTTTCAAGTTTGGTATTTTCCCGTCCAGCTGTTTTACCTCTAGACCATCCTCAAGGATCTGTGACACACCGACACATATTTTCAGTATCAGGGGACTCTAAAACATCGCGAACCATCGAAAACCGGATATCAAAATTTTTGACAAAATGAAAGCTTTTGCTCCTCCCCTATAGCTGAGGGATTATGGTGGTTGGGGGGGGGGGGGGTTCGCAAAGCAAAAATTGACAATATAAGTTACAATAGAGACACCCTCGGTCTTTTATAGGATCTCTTAATGTTTTTTGCTCAATGCATACCTGTCTTTGTCCATCACAATTTACAGTCGCATATCCAAATCAAATCAAAATTTGGAAAAACATAACATTGTCAAACTCTCTTAATCCAGCTCAAATTCACAGGGGACTGTATCTTATCTTGGAAGTACTAACTCTAAAGAGTCCTGGATAGGACCCCAGTCCTGGGCTCACTCACTCACTTACACATACACAGGGCCAATAAAACTTCTCAATCCCGCTAATGTACTCTCACGGTCACTATGACAGTGCATTGTTGCTTCACTGTGTTTCAATTCTTGTTCAATTAATTGGTGATTTCTGCATGGTCTTTGCATATTTTTCAAGTCTGCACATATTTCTTCAAACATTACAAAACAGGCAATAGAAGTTTGATGGTATGAATGGCCTCCTTTCATATGTCTCATGCTGTGAGGTTTCTTAATTTCAAATCATTCCAATATGAAAGAGATGTATTTGGACAGGTACCTCCCTCCAGTGCAGTCGCCTGCCTGGTCCTCATAGCTGCCATTCTCCCGGAACCTGATGAATGGGTAAAGGATGTGATATTATATATCTTTAATCTTTATACACTTTTGAATTTTTGTGTACATCTGGGAGCTGAACCAATGTTCTTTTTAAGTTGTAAAGTTATTTATCAGATTTATACATCCCCTTTAAAGTTCAGGAGTCAAACTCCTGATCTATTTTTCAATGTTTGCTTCCACACCTCTGTTTACTCACTCAGTTTGTTCAAGATTAACTAAGAGGATATAAATGTGACGCTACACAGCAGACTACTGATTCTTGGTTGAAGTCCACACCAAGCTCTCTCTTACCTTCTTCTATTGTCTATCAAAATCCTTGGTGGGTTGCAGGCCAAACTGGTGAAGAGTGAGTGTAAGACATAGACAGAGGCAACGATGTCTTCCCCTCTTCTGCTTGCAGTGCTGCTGCTAGTTGGCATCTGTTCTCCAGCCACAGGGAAAGTTTATGGGCGATGTGAGCTGGCAAGGATACTGAAGGCATCAGGAATGAGTGGATACAGAGGAGTCCACCTGGCCGACTGTAAGTATTTTTTTACCTGCTGACCTGCTTGCTGAACTTCAGCAGGACTGGACCCAGTTCAGGTCCCAGAACAGACAGTTGCACCTTCAATGAGTCTCCAGGCATCTTTGGGAGTCCAATAATAAGCAGACTCAAGGTCTTAAAGGTCTGATTTTGAAAGATTCTTAGATTTTGTGCTATTCTGTGCTTTCTTATGTTGGATGACTTCAAATCCTGTTCTTCAATCCATTTTGAGGTCATGAGTCTTTCACCTCAGTTTAAACTATGTCTTTTTAATTTCATATATCTTTCAAAATAGACTTTGACAACCCAGAGTCCTCACTCCAGACCCCTGTTTTTGTACTAATCCACCCCTAAGATGTGGTCTATCTCATCCTCTACCCACGCCTTCATAATCCTGTTGCTCACTCATTGCACTTTGGACTGACCATTCTCATTTCTCTTTCTCTCTGTCTCCATCTCCAAACAGGGGTCTGTCTAGCAAAATGGGAGTCAGATTACAACACCAATGCAGAAAACCACAACACAGATGGCTCCACAGATTATGGCATCTTCCAGATTAACAGTCGCTGGTGGTGTAGAGACGGAAGAATCAAATCTTCAGATGGATGTGGGATCCCATGCAGCCGTGAGTACCTGTGCTTCTTTTGTGAAGTTGAGTCTTTTTGAACTTTCGTGGATTGTGCAGGTCTTGAATGTGAAGCTACAAACTTCTACTGTGTTACAATGCCATGTGTGACTCCTCTGTAGGGCATAGCACTTCCATGTGTCTAAATCTTGCTGGAGTGCCTTTGAATATATGGGTGTCAGATTTATTTAATCAACAGTTACTAATAATTGACATGGTAAGTAAATTGTCTGCAAGTAACTGCTGGAAATATCATTATTTAGTGATTTCACCATCTACGAAATGCACATTTGCCAGTTAGAATGCCCACCATTTCTAACACTATGGTAAACTTCAGCCTGTCTTGTCAAATATTGGACAAAATACCAGTCTGTCACTCTTTTTAGAGATTTTAGTGTATTCCCATGGCCAAGTAAAGAGAATTAAGGCAAGAAAGGTAACTCAGGTAATCTGTGCATTTCCTAGAAAACTCATGTTTTTCTTGGGAGTCTCAGGATTTCTGGGAGTGGGCAGCTTATATGAAATATCTGGACATGAAGTGCATATTTTAGAGAGTTTTAGAGGAGAAGCCTCACAGTAAAATAATCTTCAGAGAGAAACACCATTTTATAGTTTGTTACCTGATAAACAGTAGTGTTGCTTTAGGGATAATAAAAGCAGTAATATGTATTATCCACACCAGCAAGAAGTTCCATATTTGTAAAGGGCTGATAAGATGATAGTGAATGTGCACACAAACATGACAATTACTGAGCGCTTCATTTTGAGACCATGCTGTGTCAGTTACTACGTCTTAGTAATAAGCAGAGGCATGGGGCAAGTTATAAGTAAACACTTGGAATCATGGAGGAGCACCTCCATTGTGTGCATGAAATGGAAAGTGTGCCACCTAGAGATTGGTGAGGTCAGTCTGAGGTGCCCTGCTATTCCCAGTACTGTCATATAAAGTGACATTCATTAGTGATCCACTCTCTAACCTGCTTAGTCAATTCGCTGCAACACTGAGTGCATTTTGGGAGCAAACCCCGGATATGGCACCAGTCAAGAAGTGCACATCCCCACTAACTTGTTTTTGGCCCTGTTAGGTAGTAAAAATGCAAATGTTTAGACTGTCCATTGCCACGGTCTCTGCTGCCAACAGTCCTGTCCATGTCAGAGGCGTATTCCTCATTACAAATGAATCTTTCTAGAAGGTGCAGAGGAGGCGAGGTGGGCATAAGGAAAGCAATTGTCCCTATGCTTCTGGTAGATTCCACTGTAAAACTGTTATTCCAGGTAGTTCAGATAAATGTGTTTACCTGCAGTGTTGTTTCACTGTTACGTTGTTCGCAGTTAATCTGGACTTTCGTCGGTGGTGGGCAGCTTCAGTTCTGGATGGTCACAGATTTTTTATGCAGGCTGTTTTGATGTGTGCATGTAATTCATGCCTGGCATTAAACTAACATATCTGACAGTATAAATGTCATTATTCTCTACAATATTTAGACAGCCGACAGAATTGAATTCACTGTCTCAGTTTCTGGATGCTTCTTTATCAGTACTATTACACTTTAACCTGAGATGTTTCTCCTCATTTACCAAAATGCACTTTAACCACTTATTAAGAGGTTAGGCAGCCCCTTTATGCTTAATGTGGTGTGATTTTAACTAAATTGTGCCTGCATTTCAGAATTTATTTTAATTTTTATCTATTTACACATTATCACTACACTTTCTTTGGGCTACACTTTGGCAAAGCAGTCTAATCTGGCTGATTATTAGTAGTGTCTGTTTGTGGTGTTCCCATGTTCTCCTCAAGTTGACGTGACTTTAACCTGTTAAACCTACTGACTTTTTTGAAACGCAATTTGTTAAATCATGGTTATAGTTCTTCTTCTGGGTCAGGGGGAGGAAACAGAAAAGTACCTGATATCCCTGGAGTCAGCTCCAACCCTATAAACAAGTTATTTCTTGTACAATCCAAAATCACACAAGGAATGCCTCAAAAGACTGAACAGGCCCTGTTTCTTGACAGTCCCCCAGTCTTCACTCTCTAAGAAGACAAGAAAAAACCTCCCAAAAAAACCCACAACACATTGTCAAATTCTTCACAGAATAAACAGCTTCACCGTACAGGCAATGACTCTGAAAGATGTTAGATATAATACAATTGGTCTTTTTAATTAAAGGTATTCATAAATGGGTTGAGTTATAGTAAGTGAACACGTGACAACAGCTCTCTCACTCTCTGCAGGTCTGCTGAATAGTGACATCGCTGATGACATTACATGTGCTAAAAGAGTGGTGAGAGACCCCAATGGAATCAGCGCCTGGTAAGATGCTTCCCTTGTCGGCTTAAGTGAGAATGTGGACAGGCAAATTCATTTGCACACAAAAGTCTTCTTGACCTCCATCACTTTTGTGCCCCCAGGCTCTTTTAGATTTATTGCTGATTATATTTATGCTATTTTGATCATCCACAGGGTGGCCTGGAGAAACCATTGCAGAGGACGGGACCTCAGCAGCTACATAGCAGGGTGTGGCGTATGAGTGACCGATTGGCATTCAAGAAGACACCTCTCAGTGTTTCCCTATGGCTTTTGATTTCCTCTTCTTTCCTAATAATACAAATGTGTAGAGATTAAGCTTTGGGACTAGCAACACTCTTAACATTAAAGGTGCCAGAGTGGTTCTTCAGAACGATTGCATAGGTTAACCATTTTTGGATCCCAAAAGCCCCATGAAGGTTCTAGAAAGAACCTTTATTAATGTAGATCCATAACAGGCTCCATACAGTAAATAACCATGAATAGATGGTAACAGATTTTTTTTAAATAATGATAGACCCTGATTTCTAAAGGACTTTTGCTGTGTAAAATACCACAGGCTAAGTCCAGGTTTTCTTACTCTGTTACTGCCCTGCTAGGTAGTCTACCATACATTAAAGATTTCAGGTTTTTTTTTCGCATATTTGAAGTTTTTAAAGCACCTTCCCAGAATGTAATGAACCACCCAACTCAGTAAAGAACCATAAAGTGCCTTTAGAGAACTTTTAAGAGTGAAGCACAGGGACTGTGGGTTCAAATTCCCTCTGCTGGTAGTAGACATGTGTGTCTGTGGGATGCTTTCTAATTCTTTTCAATGGAGAAAAGTACATTTGAGTAATCTAGGTGTTTTCATGTCATTGGACATAGACATTTTTTATAATTTTGTTGCTTTCAATATTCTTTTCAAAACAATAAAATGTCAGTGATTTGTTCAATGTGGTTTCTTGTCCATACAAAGTCATTTAATCCTTCTTACTGTTACATAGCCTCTTTCACAGCTAGTGCCACCTCTTTGTGAGAACAGCAAGGTTAGGTATTATTTCAATTCAACGTGATGTTGCAGCTGACCAGGTGCATCCCATCAAGGCTGATGTCTGACTATCTGAAGATGGTCATTTCCATCATGACAATATGGCTCAACAACAAAGAAAGTAATATGATCCCAGGAACACGAGCCTTGCTGAGTTACCAGATCTTAACCCAACTGAGCACTTCTGGGCTAAGATGGACCAAGCTGTTCTAAGGACAAAATATGGGGTATTGGGAGATGCTCAGAGAAGCTGCTTAGTGTTTGCAAGTGAAAAACTCATAAACTTCTACTGGCTTATTGGGTAGCTGTCTGTAAAGCACAGGTGCCTGACCCTTTACTTCAAAACTATCCTGCAGAATGAACTAAAATAATTGTAAATTTACAGTAAATTACAAAATAATAGATCACATAAATATTCACCCATTTAATATGACCCACCTAAATCATCAGTGGGCAGTCAGTTGGTTTAGAAGTCACATAATTAGTTCAATGGAGATCACCCATCTGTAGTCAAGGGGGTTCAACTGACTGTAGTATAAATGCCCCTGAATCTTGAAGGTCCACATTATGGTAAATCAGTATGATGGCCTAACCTATACACCTCATGAAGACAAAATAACACTCCAAGCATCTCAATAAATAGGATGATTTAGAGTACAAGTCAGGGGATGGAGACATGAAAATATGCAAGTCACTGAATATCCTCCAAAGTCCAGTTAAACCAATCATTAAGAAATTGAATGAGTATGGCACAACTCTGCAGCTACTGTATAGAGAGCAGGCCATCCACAAAAACTGAGCGATCATGAAAGAAGAAGACTAATGAGGAAGGACAAGAGAACTATCAAAATTCTGAAGGAGTTATAAACTACAGTGAATGAAACTGGAGAGACTGTGTAGACAACAAATGTTGGCCTCTTGGTTCACCAGTTGCAGCTTTATGGGGAAGTGATAGTGAGAAATAATTGCACAAGATATCTGGGCTAGGCTTTGTCAGAAGGCACATGGGAGGCACTAAAGTCAACTGAAAGATCAATTTATGGTCCAATGAGGCCAAAATCAAACTTTTTATCCATCAGACTAAACGTCATGTTTGAACATCTAACATGCTTGATTTTGGGGCGTTGAAGGAACAAACTAATATCCCCATTGCCACCTCCATCCATGATAGGAGGACATGTACACTCCACGCAGACAACAACTGACCACAAACTTGAACCCAGGACACTTGATCCATGAGACATCAACACTGACATTTAAGCCATCCTTTTACAGTAAAGCATTGTAGAGGGACAAAGAAGAGTGGTCAGATGAGTCTCAAACCAAGGCCCAGAAAGCAGTGAGGTAGCAGGCTGAATCAAAGATTATATTTATTTATACAAAACCTATTCACATGTATATTGCCTTACTTGAAGTTAAATTAATTCTTTAATCATCCACTAATTATTTAAGTAACTTCAAGCCCATGAGAAAATAAAACTTTACTGAAGTATCAGTGCTTTTAGTATCTTAGCTTTTAAGATCAAAAAGATAGTGAGTGGCGCCCTGTGATGGACTGACATCCCAGTGAAGATGAAATCTCAAATTGCATCCAAGGTTGCCAGGACAGACATCACCTATGAGGACCCTGAACTGGATAATGGGTCTGAAGATGACTTGATGGGTGAATCGTGTTTGTGCGAAGTCTGTGTGCAACCTGGTGTAGTATCTATAATCCTAAAGTAGAAGGAATGAGTAACAAAGATACACACTTTTGTTGCTTTTCCCGAGCTTCCCTCTCAGATGTACCCAAATGTGCTCATCAGTATTTATGCAATGATTTCTAAACCATGAAAACGCACACAACAGGATTTTTTTTTATCAGTAATGAGACTGGATGAACTCGGTGTGTTTCCTGATTTCCTAACTGAAAACTGATTCTGTAGAGCAGCATCCACTCAAGCATTTGGCATTCCACAATCGCTTTTCTGTATAAAGTTAGATCTGAACAAACTTTGTCACATAAAAAGTCAACATCTACATCTCAACGAATATTGTATAAAATTTCATAGAACACAATGAAGAACTTATTTCAATGGGCATGATGCCTAATGTTAAAAGGAAGCCAAGGCCACACCAAAGACAACATAACATTGGATGAAAGAGTCTGCTAAATGAAACATTGTAAATGTAAATGTAAACAAACCATAATGCAGTGGTCAGCACACTGAGCACTTACAGACAGCATAGGACCAACTAAAAATGAATGGCACTGAACATGACAGAGGAGCTCCATCTTGTCTACAGCATCTGAAAGGCAAATAAGAACCTCCATGTGGAGGAACTCCCCAGTAAACCGAGAAGAGGTGACGTGCTGAGGAGCTAATTGAGGTGAGCGTGAACAGCTTAATAATGAAGCAAGGTATTGGCAATATGTCTCTAGATACTCAACAGAATGGTGAACAATCATCACAAAGGCATGTGATGGTGGACAAGATGACGTGATCCCTTACTTTCTCTTTGATGTTTTGAAGGCATTGCCCATGGCCTGTAATAGCAGGGAAGTTGGATTAGACATGCTAGGGTTATTAAAGTAACACATATGCCCATTCCCTACCTACTTACAAGCTGTCTTGCTTGTACTCTCTAACTTTGAAGTTACACCCCATCACCTCTAGCATCATCTCAGTGCGGGAATGAGACCCTTCACATGCCTAGTCTATATGATGCCCTGTACAATGGCACCTTTGCACATAGGTCTGGCTCTGGGCTCCTGGAGTCATACCTGAGCCACCTTGCTGAAAGAACTGAGAGGCACAAATACAAAAATTATAGAAAAACATAAAAAAGTTATTTATTCCAATGCATGCCAACATTTCAGCCCAGTTTCATGCATTAAATTAAAACAAAAACAGTCTGCTCAAGTAAACATTCCAAAATAAGTTGCAAAGAAAAAAATAATAAAAATAGCTGAAACCTAATCTGACTCCTTTCCCCTTTCTTTCCTTGAAATTACTCAAGGCAAAAGGATCTCCACTCTGCACAATGAAGAATAGACAAATAGCTCATCACATCATTCCCTGATTTTGCCTCCACATTATTTAAGATTAAGATAAGATTTAAAAGAAAAAAACTCCACTTGTCCCCATGGGGAAATTTTGCTTTTTACAGAAGCTCTTTAAATAAAGTGATGGGACACCAAGGCTATCTAATAGGCAAAGACTTTTATCCAGAATGATGTTAATTTGGTGCATGACCAAAACATGAAGCCAGTGAGAAGGAGCTCGATTACAACATTCACAGGTTAAATCTTGGCCTGGATATATTTTGGACAATTTTAAACAAGACAAATGAGCTCGATAAAGGATTTTAAGTTGACTAATTGAGTGCTTTGTGCATATGGAGCTGGAGTGTATTCTGTGCATGGCTGCCTTCCACTCCTTTTCTGAAATTGTAAGTAAAAGATCATTTAACCACCGTACCCTGGGATCTTTGAAAGGAAGGGACTTTAAAATTTTTTCTATATTATTGAGATGCTGTCTTCAAGAATGATTAATATTTTTTCTGGAATAGAAAAAGGTAGGAGTTGAGGAAAATTGGGCCGGTTCCTTATAGTAAAGTTTCTATTTTGAAAGTAATGTTAAATTAGAAGCATATTTGTTCTTACGAAGCAGAGACATTATCTATATACAATTTTCTAAGTGTTTTACTTCTGGACTTTTTCCAAACATGAAATACTGTGTAGGATTGAGAGGGTAGAAAAGGTTGATTATCACTAAGAGGTGCAACAGATAAAGCTTCTCTGCCTTGAAGTGATTCCTGCAATGCTTTCTGTTGGATAGGACTTCTTTGTTGTTTTTGCCTTTTTTAAAAGGGAATTTCATTTTGGCAATAAAAGGGTTATTCATTCTAGTGATGGGCGATACTGATGGTTTTCTTTTTGATCCGATACCAGGTGATATTGAGTCCAGTATTGCTGATACCGATACCAATACTGATGCAGCCAGAGTGTTGTCTTGCAAGAATGGTTAATCTACTGAAAAAACGTACAGTATGTGTGGACTCCAAATATTCACATTTTAAAGAGTTTGCATTAGTAGACTATTACATATAGTGCCAAAGATCAGATTTCTTTGCTTGTTGATTAACAGAAATGTGATAATTTTAACATACAGTTCTTGCAAAAGATCGGCGGAACAGCAAATTAAATTACCACCATTTATAGAACTGTATAGATCCTCTTCTTTATGACATGCCATCTCATAATGTGGCACAGTAAAATACCTTTCAATGAAACTACCAGTTAAAATAAATACTTTTGAAAAACAGCAAACAATACAGCAACAGATGCTGCCTGTTTTACTTACACCTCCTCTCACCACCAAAGGGTGCCTTTAAAATAAACATTTTAATGTTAACACAGATACATTGGTTGGTATATCAAGCTTCCCTACCCATACAGTCTGCTTGGTTATTTCCACATCTATATATTTTTATTTAGAAACAACTGCATGTTGACGTGTTTCCCTTTTTAGTCTTGTTTCTTTTTTGGCACACTAGCTCCCCTATTTTTGGAAAAATTCTTTCAGAGGGTACAAGCGAAGCAGGAATTCCAATGTGTCTTGGCTGAAAGCCTGCTTAGGGATAGTTTACTAATGTTCTTGTCACCTACACAAAGGGTCCTAGTCCCAAGGTATCAACTTTTCTTGTAAATAGTGGCACATTTCAATCAACCATTCTGTGCCTGCTGTGCAGTGCTGTTAGGATGACAGAACTTGAAAGTCAAAAGTTGTCCTTTTGATGGAGACGGGACAGAACTTGAGGTAGGTGCAGAGATAAAGGTACAGGTTGGTCCTGAAGTGGGCTAAATTTCTTTTTTTTGTGGTTTCTACATTGTCTTTGTCACGGTAAGCAAAGTTTTTAAACCTTACGTTCAGGAAGGTACTGGCAGCAAGACTGTGAAATGTTTCAGTGCCAAGAAATCTCCTTTTACATTGCAATTCCATTTGCTCTGAGCTCAGTAGCACCAGTTGCTCTGTGAAGCAGTGACACAAGTGAAATCACTTTTGACAATGTCACATGTTTTTCACTTGACACTTCATCTGTTGTCTCTTCAGAGGGTCTCAGAGCCACAGCTGTCAGGTGGATCATGGGATGTTCTTCCTCAGTTAAGCAGAGAACACTCTGCTCATGGAATCTCTCCAGTATGTAATAAACTGAATTCCACCAAGTTCTGACCAACTGAATTCATTTATGCCCTGCCAGCTTCAGCTGCATTTGAATTTGTTTAAGCTTTTATGCAGCTTTTCTGCCATAATGGCATCGCATTTGTCCACAAGCTGCAGAACCTCATGAACAACTTCAATGGCATCTAAGTTTAAGATGTGGGCAAAACAAAGATAAAGCCTCCAGCCAGCCTTGTGCACTGCAGATACCATATTTGCACCACTGTCTATGACAACGCCTAAAACTTTCTGAGTTATGCACCATTCACCTGTGGGTCTTTTACGCTTTTCACTAATGTTATCAGCAGTATGCTCTTCATGAAAACTACTGGTCTCTAAAACAAACTCTTTCATTTGCCAGTTGTCAATGAAATGACAGGAGACTGTCAAATATGCCTCTGTAGACCATGATGTCCACATGTTTGTTGTAAGAACCACACTGTGTGCACTTTGCAAAGCTGCCCATACTTTTTCTTGACACTCTTTATACATATCAGCAATTGTATGTTTTAAACGCTTGCAGCTTGGAATTTTGTAGCAGGGATCTAAGGTCTTGACAAAAGCTTTGAAACCGTTATCTTCTACAATGGAGGCTGGCTGGATGTCCTTCACAATCATCTCTCCAAGGGTCCTTGTAATCTCTGCCGCTCTTGGGGAGATACCTGTATGAAATAGAGAAAACACATATGTTATATGTTATAAGTTATACTACATGTTTTTAAAAGGGAAGTAAAGCTAATATTGAGTAATTATTTTTTTTTTTTTACAAACAGACATAATAAATGCAGAAAGTTTGAAAATATTCTCTAAGCATGCCCATTCGCCTCCTTAGCATTACATTTTTTCTCAAAAAAATATGTAAAAATCACTGCATTTTTGGCTTGTTTTTGTGAGTGCTGCCCTGCATTGAGTTACTTACCTGAAACACAACAGTTCTATATTCTGACAATTGGATATTTTGTATATTAATGATAATTTGTATTTACTGGGCACAAAACATGGTATATAAAGAAGTACAGAAAGATTCTATTTTCATATAGTCATCAATTTGTGTCAATTTCCAGGTCTTTATAGCTTGTATATTTACTGCCAAGTAATAAAATTGAAAGGTGGGTAGTACCATGCCACTTTCTACCTTAGGTTGTTGTAAAGTTACTCTTTGGATGTGTGGATGTTTTGAATTACAAATAAATGAGGTTATAATTAAGTCTAATTCCTTAAAAAATGATTTGTTAATGTATATGGGGATTCCCTGAAATAGAAAAAGAAGCTTGGGATGGATGTTCATCTTGACAGTATTGGTTCTCCAGGCTAAGATGAGATGGACTGTACAGCATTTGTTCACATCTTGTTTAATTTTTCTTTTTATGCTGATGGGAAAATTTTACTGAAAAAGACCCTTTTATATACAGTACTTGTGATCTTAACTTCTACATCAGTGAGGACCTCACTTGGACACTTAACACCACACAGCTCGTCAAGAGGACTCAACATCGACTGTACTTTCTGAGGAGGTTGAGGAAGTTTGGTATGTCGACTAAGATTCTCTGCAACATTTGCATCTGCATTGTTGAGAGCATCTTGACCAGCTGCATCACTGTGTGGTATGGCAACACTACTGCTATGGACCGCAAACGCCTGCAGAGAGTGGTAAAGACTGCTGAGAAGATCACTAGGACCCCACTGCCCTCTCTGCAGAGCATCTACAATTGCAGAGTCCGCAGGAGAACTGCCACGATCTTCAGGGACTCCACCCAACCCCAACACGAACTGTTCACACTTCTACCCTCAGGCAGGAGGTATAGAAGTATGAAATGCAGGACTTCCAGGCTGAAGAACTCTTTCTTTCCCAAGGCCATTAGGCTCCTAAATAACTGACTGGAGTTTATAACCGTGGTCCACCTCATTCTATCTACCTCACACAACTATATTTGACTTGTCCATCACACACCTACCTGCACATTACACTTTATATTTCTATTCTGTTTTTATACTTATGCTGCCTCTGTTACTTATTATCTATCTGCTACTTATTATTTATGTTTATTTTTATACGTTGGTTTTGTCATTTGGTGTGGACAGCAAAGAAAGAATTTCATTGTAAAGGGAAACGTGTTTCCCTACTGTGCATATGACAATACACTTTGAACCTGAACTTTAAACTGATCTACTAAAATAAATGGGAAGGTGTCCAGTCTAATATTGTGTGCTAAAGGGTTCACTGGAAAAAGCACACTTTTATTCAAATTAATTTTGAGTCCAAATATGGACTGGTACGGAGATTTCTGGGTCTGATATATACAGTATCATATCATCTGCATATATTTTTTGTTTCAGACCTTCTCTGGTAATCCCCTTTATCTCTGATGCATTTCAAAAGTGAATGGCAAATGGATCAATGGCAATTGCAAAAACAATAGTGATAGGGGCATCTTTGACGAGTCCCATGTTCTAGTTTGAAGTAGTTTGAAATAATGTTTTTAATGCAAACAGAGGCTTCTGGACTGGTATAAAGTAATTGTATCCATGCACATATATTTATGCCAAACCCAAATTTGTGCAGTATGGTGAATAGGTAGCCCCACTCAAGCATGTTAAATGCTTTTTCTGCATCCAAATATAATACGATCTTCTCTCAGTGTTCAAAGTATTGATGTCGCAATTAAAAGATGAACTGTTCTGCTTCTTTTGTTGTCAGGAGGTTAAATTCTGATTGCAAAACCTGTCTTTCCCTATTACATGCCTCATTGGGAGATCTGGTGTATTCTTGATCTATACTGGTAATTTTGCTGATTAACTTTGTGATTGATGCCTTCTTGGCTTCCAATTCATTTTTGTTGGAAAGATATGAAATAATGTAACCTCTTAAAATGCCTTCAAAGTTTCCCAGAGTATTCCTGCAGAGATCTCTGAGGATGAATTTGTCTCTAAAAAAATCAATTTGCTTGGAGATTAATTCTGTATTGCACTCATAAGCTAATAACATGGGGTTATGACTCCAACTAGGAAATGAATGTGTAGGGCACAGTGATTTAAGCTCTCAGTGATCAGAGATAAAAATAGCATTGTACTTGCAAGATTTGATAGTGGGTAATAAATTATTATCTATAAAGAAATAACCAGTTCTTGAGTAACTATGATGTACTGCTGAGAAGAAGTAACATGCTAATGAGTTTGGATTAAAAATTTCCATGGGTCTGACAAGTTATGATTCATTAGAAACTGTCATTATTTTTGCAGTATTGATGTTATCACCACTGTAGTTGAAGACCTATCCAGGTCAGAATTTAAAACACAATTAATGCCTCCTGCCATTATAATTTTATGAGTGTTCATATTAGGAAAAGATACAAATACATTTTGGATGAAATCTCTTATCCACATCAGGTGTGTAGATATTCATCAGAATTATTTTAGATTTAAATAAATTGTCCATCACCATGAAATATCTCCCTTCAGGATCAGATACTACTTCTGATTCTACAAGTGGATTGTTTTATGAATTAAGATTCCCACATTTCCAGTTTTCTTTGTATAGCTGGGGTTAAAGATTTGCCCAGTCCAATCTCCTTGCAACAGAAACTGGTCTTCTGTAAAAATGCTATCTTAGCATTTAGGCCTGTTAGGTGAGAAAAATATTTTTTTCTCTTTAGATCATGATTGAGACCTTTGACTTTCCAGCTCACAAAGTTGACTGTTTAGTAAGAGAGGACATTTTGTAATCTTAAGTAAAGGTAGTACATTGTTTCATACAATAGCTTTAACCTTGGTAAATTCCCTGAAGATCTCACATGGACTTGTCATACCAAAAAAGTGGGGAAGAAGGTGTAACAACATCCTTTAAATCTCAGGCAGCTGAAGAGATTTGGCATGAGCCCATGGACCCTCAGATCATTTTACACCTGCATCGTAACTGAAGGTATCCTAACTGGTTGTATCACTGTCTGGTATAGAAACTGCACCGTCTTCAACCACAAAGCCACAACCACAGAGGGTAGTGCGTACTGCCCAACAAATCATTGGAGGTGACGATCCTAAGGTACAAGACATATATGTTAGGCTGTGTCTAAGGAAAGCCAGGAAAATCATCAATGGCTCTAGTCATTCAAGTCATGAACTATTCACATTATCACCTTCACCAAAACAATACTGTAGCACCAGGTCCTGGAGTTGTTAAGATGTTGAACTCTGCATAGTGACTGACACTAACCCTTAGCATTAAACCACCTCTCCCCCACATTCATGATGCTGTTCCTTCATCTCTGCTTTCCATTACACCACAACTATTTTGTGTTAATTGTATGCATTATGTAGTGTAAGAAATGCTGCAATGTCTAATTTCATTATGTAATGGTTTTATTTTGTACCATGTGCACCTGATGAATTGATATTTAGATGCATTTATTATATGTGTACTCTATTGTGTAAACTTGCATTCAAATTATTATTGCTCTACTGCTGTGGACCTTGCACACAAGATTTCCCTCATCTGTACATTTCTGTAAAGTGATATGACAACTTGAAATACTTAAAAAAGACAACTTGTCTCTGTAGTAATAGGACTACTATTCCCATGAGGCTTTGGGGTATTCCCATGATGTTTGGGGTGTTGGAACTTCCTGCTTGTTGTTGAATAAACGTTTTTCTAAGGTTACGACTCCGAGTCCCGCGTCCTCATTATACATGGTGTCAGAAGCTACGAACTGTAAGTCTCCAGTCTGTTTTAAAAGTTCGGAAGATGTTGTTATTACCGTCGCAGGACAGATGAGAGGCTGTGTGCATGGCTGTGTCAGGAAGAGTCAGCTGGTGTAAGTGAGAGTCGCTGCGAGGCACATGCAGGCGGAGCGAGACGTGCAGCAGGAGGACGCATCTGAAAGTTTGGATCCTGAACGCGAGAGGAACAGGGATTTACCAACCAGGATGGCGACAACTGTGCAAATAACTCCCCCAGAGCCGTTCGACTTTTCCTGTCCCACAGACTGGCTGAAGTGGATCAGACGATTCGAAAGATTCAGAATTGCAACAGCTCTCAATGAAAAAACGGAGGAATATCAGGTGAATTCGCTCTTATATGCCATGGGAGACGCAGCTGATGATGTTTTGGCGGTTTTACCTCTGTCTGATGCAGATAAAAAGAAATATGACTCTGTTAAATCAGCATTTGAACAGCATTATGTGGGAAAACACAATGTTATTTTTGAAAGAGCACAGTTTAACTCAAGACGGCAACAAGAAGGGGAGAGTGCAGAGTCCTTCATCACAGCTGTACATAAGTTGTCAGAGAACTGTGGTTTTGGAGTGCTTAAGGAGGAACTTATAAGAGATAGAATTGTGGTTGGCATTAAAGACAAAAAGTTGTCAGAACAGCAACAACTGGACTCAGATTTAACACTTTCTAAAGCCATACTTAAGGTCAGACAGAGCGAAACTGTGAGGAAACAACAAACAATATTGCTCAGCAGTGTACAAGAGGAAAAAAAACTTCCAACATGGACGCCATACGGACAAACATGAAGAAAGCAAAGCCACAAACGTGGCAACAGACAAAGAAAAGGCAAGGACCAGACAAGCGGAGTGTTAAAGAGTTTGGCTGCTGTGGGCGTAAAAATACACACTCATGGAAAGACTGTCCTGCTAGAGACGTTGAATGTCGTAAGTGTCATAAAAAGGGACATTTTGCCGTAGTTTGTCGCAATAGTGAAGCTGCAGGCTTACGTGAGGTTGTAGAATGTCAAGATAACGGCGAAGATTTTGTGTTTTTGGGAGAAGTAGGGACTGAGAGATCCAAACCATGGGTAGAAAAAGTCCTAATGAATGGGGAAAATGTTGAGTTTAAGTTAGACACTGGGGCAGACGTTACGTCCATTCCTGAGAAGTGGTACATACCAGAACGAGATGGAGCACTGCAGAAACCCCAAAAGACTCTTTTAGGGCCTGGTGGATACCCACTTAACATGAAGGGCTGCTATAAAGCACAAATAATAGCAAAAGGCCGCAGTACATCAGAGGATATTTACCTGGTTTCAGGGCTAGTTAAGCCACTATTAAACAGACCAGCATGTGAAGCTTTGGGTTTGGTGTACAGAGTACACACCGTTATGAAGTCTGATGTAGATTTCAGAGCTGCTTATCCAGATGTTTTTCAGGGTTTAGGCAAGTTACAAGAGTCTTACCACATTCAGCTAGAACAGGGAGCTACACCGGTGGCTCTGATGCCCCCAGAAGAGTCCCCCTCCCCCTCAGAGATGCAGTGCGTGCAGAGCTACACAGAATGGAAGGAATGGGAGTTATTTCTAAGGTTACTGAGCCAACAGCATGGTGTTCAGGCATGGTAGTCATCCCCAAACTAGGTGGGAAGCCACCTAGGATATGTGTAGATCTCACACCTTTAAACGCAGTAGTAAAAAGAGAACGTCATATCCTTCCAGCAGTAGACTAAACACTAGCGATGTTGAAAGATGCTAAGGTGTTTACAAAACTGGATGCTCGATCTGGATTTTAGCAAATCCCTCTTACTCCACAGTCAAGGCCCCTCACATCTTTCATCACTCCTTTTGGGAGATATCATTTCAACCGCCTCCCATTTGGAATATCATCGGCGCCAGAGCATTTTCAGAGGAGGATGTCTCAAATGCTCGAGGGCTTTGAGGGAGTCATCTGCCATGCCGATGATGTGCTTGTCTATGGCAGGGACAAACAAGAACATGACCAAAGACCACCGTGTGCTCTAAAAGTTTCAAAAAGAAGGACTCACTTTAAATGAAAAATGTGAGTTTGCCAAGACTGAAATCATGTTTGTGGGTCACAAGGTTTCCGCAAACGGCATTGAGCCCGACCCAAACAAAGTCAAGGCGATACAACAGCTGCCGCAACCCACATGTGTGGCAGATGTGCGACGTCTCATGGGCATGGCCAACTACCTTGCAAAGTTTGTGCCACAACTCGCCACAATAACAATGCCATTAATTGATCTGCAAAAGGAGAGAAATGAATGGAGTTGGGCAGAGCCCCAAGAAACAGCTTTTCAAGGACTGAAAGGGATACTAAGCTCTCCAGAAGTACTTGCTCAGTACTCTAACATGGCAGACACAAGAGTGGCAGCGGACGCATCGTCATTTGGGATTGGAGCTGTTCTTACACAAAAGCAGCAAGATGGTTCATGGTGACCCATTACATACATTTCAAGAGGACTAACAGACACCGAGAGGCGCTATGCCCAAATTGAAAAGGAGGCGTTAGCTGTCACATGAGCATGTGAAAGACTGTCATCATACTTAATGGGTCTACATTTCACTTTAATGACAGACCATAAACTTCTGGTCCCTCTGCTCAGCACTAGGGGCTTGGACGATCTTCCTCCGAGGGTCTTGAGGTTTCGTTTAAGACTGCTACGCTTTACCTTTAACATCATTCATGTGCCAGGAAAGAACCTCGTCACAGCTAATGCCCTGTCTAGAGCACCGGTACCTGGTCCACCCTCTGCAGGTGGGCTGCAGTTTGAAAAAGAGGTGGAAGTTTTTGTTGATAGTCTGGTGATCGGTCTCCCAGCCTCAGACAGGAAGCTAGAGACTGTAAAGAAGGCACAAAAAGAAGATTATGTGTGTAGAAAAGTGATTGAGCACTGTTCCACTGGATGGCCAGAGAAATGCCAGCTAGACCCAGACATTAAGCCCTTTTGGCAACATAGAATGGACTTTCATCTTGCAAACGATCTTCTGATGAAAGGACAGAGATTGGTAATACCACATATCCTCAGAGCAAACATTCAAGAGCGTCTGCATGAAGGCCATCAGGGGATTTCCAAGTGCAGAGCCAGAGCTCGAGAGTCTGTGTGGTGGCCAGGCATCTCCACAGAGATTGGTCACATGGTGGATAGCTGCGAGATATGTCAAAAACACAGGGTACAGTCTCACGAACCACTGATACCAACTCAGGTCCCAGACCGCCCATGGCAAAAGGTCGGTATGGATCTTTTTGAATGGTCCAAGAGACAATACCTTCTCTTAATAGACTTTTTCTCAAGATATATTGAGGTAGTTGAGCTTAAGTGCACCGTTAAAGCTATCAAGGAGATCTTTGCAAGACATGGAACCGCAGAGACTGTTGTTTCTGATAACGGGCCACACTTTTCTTCAGAGCTATTCAAAATGTTTGCAGAGGAGTTTCAGTTCACACGTTATCCCCAAGCCAACGGGGAGGCCGAACATGCAGTGCGGACTATAAAGGACTTGTGGAAGAAGGATCCTGATCATAGCAGAGCACTACTGGCATACAGAGCCACTCCACTGGAACATGGGTTCTCGCCAGCCCAACTGCTAATGGGGAGAAACCTACGTACGTCCCTACCCCAACCAACAGCTAAAATGGATCCTCAGTGGCCAGACTTGCTTGCTTTTCGAAAGAAGGATGAAGAGGGACGGCGTCAGCAGGCAAAATATTACAACAGGAGACACAGGTCCAGACAACAACAACAACAACAACAAGGTGTGAGTTGTGACCTCTGTCACAACTCACACCTGGACAGAAGGTTTGGATCACTACAGAAGGAACTAGTGGTGCAGTTGTCAGGCCTGCCAGTACTCCCAGATCATATGTGGTAAAAATAGATAGGGGTACTTTCAGGCGAAATAGAAGCCATCTTCGACCCACAGGAACTATTACGAGGTCTGGTCGAATGGTGAAAGCGCCTGACAGAATGGATTTGTGAACTATCAGAGAAAATAACATTTGACAAGTGTTCTAAATCTAAGTGTTTGCATATGTTTTGCTGTGTGAAAGAAAAAAAAAAGTGTTCATTATGTGTTGTTGTGAAAGAAAAAAAAGAAGATGACTAAAGCTAAAAGGAGGAGGTGTAGTAATAGGACTACTATTCCCATGAGGCTTTGGGGTATTCCCATGATGTTTGGGGTGTTGGAACTTCCTGCTTGTTGTTGAATAAACGTTTTTCTAAGGTTACAACTCCGAATCCCGCGTCCTCATATACAGTCTCTTCCTGTGGATGCATCAGCATTCAACAAAGTGATTAAGGAGGCTTCTGTTTTGCCACTAGTAAGAATAAATCTACTGTGCTTATCATTAATCTCGGACAGATGTTTCAAAATTACCCATTAATGGTATGAGTAAAGCCAATCCTCTTTTACATCAACTTTTATGAGAAGAGTAGAACGTTTTATCAAAGCCCAATCCTGGACATTCTGGGCCTCCTGGAGAAAAACTATTTGAGCTTTATTTTGTTTAGGTTTTGTCAGTTTTCTACTTCTTTATATTAGACTATGCAGGCCACTCACTTTAGGACAGACTACCTTAACATTTTGAAAAGAAATAATTCTGCTTATCGACAGCAAAACTTCCCACTCTTTCAAATCTCGCTGACATCCTGAATTATATAAAGCTGAATATAACTGAAATAAAAACACAAGTATATGGAGAAGTACGACTTCTAATATAAGCACACTCTTTATATCATTATAAATCAATAGAGGCAATTCAGGAATAAGTCATTTTGAGCTTCTTCATTTCTAAGAGGGTTCTAGTACACTTTTATTTTAATTGCCATTCAAACTATTTTTTATTTTACTGTTACTTATGCCATAGTAAAGTATTAATAAATTTTCATGTATTGCCTTTTACTATGTGTTTGTATAAGGCAAAGATAATTTCTAAACACCCAACTATAAAGCTTTTACTTTAAAACACTGCAGAATTAAAGGATACGCTCAGAATTAAACCACTGTGCTCCACTATTAGGAGATCTGTATAGGGGATTAAAAAATGTTGCCAAATGTGTCTGTGTTGTAACCTTGTGCTAAAATCATTTAAATTAATTTTTTCCACATATCAAGCAACACCCCATACCTCCAAATGACAAAGCAAAAACAAGATTTTTGAAACTTTTGCAAATGTATTAAAATAAAGAAAACCCTGAAATATCACAATACATAAATTAATTATGTGCTACAAGTATTCAGACTCTTTACTCAGTAATAATTTGAAAAACCTTTGGCAGCTATTCCAGCCTGGAATCTTCTTGGGTATCATATGATAAACTTTGCACACCTAGAGTTTGGAATTTTCAGCCATTCTTCTCTGCAGATCAAGCTTTCCAGGCAAGTATGATTGGGGTTAAGTTTGGGCTCCTGCTGGACCACTCGAGGACATTCACAGAGCCTTGTACCTAATTTTACTTAGGGTCATTCTCTATTTGGAAGGTGAACTTTCAGCCCCTTTAGAGGTTCAGAGCCCACTAGAGCAGGTTCTCTTTAAGGATACGTTTCTCCATTCAGCTTTCCCTCAATCCTGTCTAGTCTCTCAGTACCTGAAATACTGAAAGTCAATCCCACAGCATGATGCTGCAACCATCATGCTTCACCCTTGTAGTGGTATTACACAGGTGATGAACAATGCTTTCTTTCCTCTAAATGTGATGCTTGTACTGTAATTGAGGCCAAACAGCTTAATCTTGATTTCACCAGACTAGAGAATCTTACCTTTTTTGCAAAGTCTAAGCGGCTTCCATCTGTCTTTTACTGAGGAGAAGCTTCTGCCCAGCCACTCTGTCATAAAGCCCAGATTGGTAGTGTTGCAATGATGGGTGCCTTTTTGGAAGATTCACCCATCTCTGCACAGATTCTGTGGAGCTCATCCAGAATGACCAATGGGTTCTCGTTCTCCTCTGTTGCTATGGCTCCACTTCCAATATTGCTCATTTTGGCTGGATGGCCAGCTGTATGAAGAGCTGTGGTTGTTCCAAATTATGGTGTAAGCTCTGCTCTTGGGATCCCTCAATGCTTCAGGAATGTTTTTGAAGCATCCCCCATGCCTGGGCCTTAATACAATCCTGTCTCTAAGCTCTGCAGGCAATTCCTTAGACCACATGTCCTGGGTTTTGCTCTGATACACATTGGCAAACATAATAAAGTTATACAGATAGGGATCTGCTTTTTGTAATCACATCCAATCAATTAAATAAACTGCAGATGCAACCCAGCAAGGTTCAGTGACCTCATGTTCATGTTAAATAGGATGCGCCTGAACGAAAAGTCAGTAGTTGTAGCAAAGAACCTGAATACTTGTATCAATGTGATATTTTAGGTTTTTTTTAAATTTTATTAAATTTGCAAAACATTCCAAAATCCTGTTTTTGCTTTGTCATTCTGTTCTACTGAGAATGTGGGAAAACATGAGTTTAAATGATTTTTGCCTAAGGCTGCAACATAAAATGGTCGGAATACTTTCTGAATCCATGCTGTATACTATACAAACAAATCCTTATGTCCTGCTAACATTTAAACTTCGAATAATTCATGACAAATACTTGAGCCTGCTGATGCACATCTTCTAGTGTCCCCTTTTTAATGCTGGCATGTTCTCCTGATGTTTCCCATATTTTCTTCCAAGGAAAAAAATATTCAATAAAAGCTAAACTGTGGCCAGTGTTGATATAAAGTTGCCCTGTTGGCTGGCAAATCTAATGTAAGTAAGACTGTTTGTATGGAGATGCTATCACTCACTTTGTGCCCATAGCTGGAATGGTGCCAGGACTTGATGAATAGATGAAAGGATATAATGTTGTAGCTATTTAATCCTTATATACCTTTCCCAGTTTATGTGTACATGTAGGTGCTGAACTAAGCTTCTTAATAATAGTAACGTTACTGCTATTCATTAGACTCATGCGCCCCCTTTGAATTTTAAGAGTCAAACCCTTCATCCAAGTTTCAATGTTTGCTTCCACACCTCTCTTTACACACTCAGCCTGCTCAAGATTAACCAAGAGGATATGAATGAGAAAGACAGATGTTGCACAAAAACTTTGGATCAAATCTCTTTCCATTTATTATTTATCTGAGTGTTTTGGTGAATTGCAGACAGGATCATAGATAACAAAGACAGAGAATGACAAGCATGCCATCACTCCTTTTCTTTGCAGTTCTATTGCTAGTTGGCATCTGTTCTCAAGCTTCAGGGAAAGTATTTGGGCGATGTGAGCTGGTAAAGAAGCTGAAGGCATCAGGAATGAGTGGCCTGGTCAAGTGTGAATGCTTTTGCCAGCTTTTCAGGTTTTTACTTGATCAGAAATAGACCCATTTTAGAACCTTGTCCAAACAGTATGCACACTTGTAGCGGTGCTACTGGGGATTGAAACTTCAACTCCCAGCAGTCCCTGCAGTGGCTCTTATTGGTCATCTACTTCAGGTGCAGGGGCTGTTGGATACAAGGAGGCCAGTGTGACATTTAAAAGAGGGCCAGTGATACCAAAAAGGAGAAGTATTTTGTGTTTCTTGTCTGAAGTTCCTGTTTGTCTACCTTCCGTTCTGATACTTGTGGATTCTTGTTTTGTTCTGGATCATCTCTTGTTTTGAGCTATGGTCTGTCTGGTATCTTCCTGTACATGAGGACTGTCCGAGGATTTGTTGTCACCCTGTGAAGAAAGGAGCGCTCCTGATCCCATTCATCCATCTTCATTTCATCAGGAAATACCGGTAGGATTATCTTTACATTCCCATTCAACGTGCTGATCTCTGGACTATCTACCTCCATCATTGCATTTCATCCGCTGACATTTTCCATGGACTTTATAGTGAGTGTTAATTGTTGTGGTTTGTTTTCGTGTTTATTGTACTGGGGTGGGATTATTTAGTGTATTCTTATATTTTGTTTGTTAGTGTTTAATACATTCGTTAATTGTTTTATCACCTGTTGTTTCTTGCCTCTGCTTGTGAGTGTGTGTGGGTTGGGCCAAGGCTGGGACTCGGAGTGTTCCTGGAATCTCCACCAAATAAAAAAAATAAATCACCATCTCTTCGATGGTGTGAATCTTAGCGGCACCGGACCGGTACACACTGAGCGAGTCTCCTGTCATCCTGTTGTCTGTTGGATGAGGGAGTGCACATAGGTGGATGAAGGGTTTAGTGTCCAGTAAAGAGTTGGACTCAGTGCATTTAAAGGTCTGAGTCTGAGAGATTCCTAGATTGTGTGAACCCATGCCACCTTAAATTGGGCTACATCATGTCCTGTGCCTCGGTCCATTTATTAGTCTTGTTGCTGGGATCTCATGACTTTCTCTTCTGATTCCTACCTCTGCTTCTTTTGAGCTGCATCTTCTCGCTTTTGTGTATTTGCTAAAGTAGACTTTGAAAAATCAATTTCCTAAATCTTTATTTTTAAACTAATCCCCATTAACATGCCATGCATCTCAGACTTCGGCACATAACAATAAAGTCCTGTTGCTCATTCATTACCCTCGGACTGAGCAATCTCTGTCAGGAGTTACTGCAATTAATCATTTCTCTCGCTGGATTTGTAGTTTTGTTTTTAATGTCCTCATACTTCTTTCTCTCTCTGTGTCTTCTCTTTGTTCAAACAGGGGTCGATCTGGCAACATGGGAGTCCAGTTATAGAACCAATTTAACACACCGCAACAAGGGTGGCTCTACACATTACGGTATCTACCGGATACTAGATACCAGTCTAGTAAGTGAAGCCTCAATTTTACTTGGGCTTATTGAGTATGAAACAGCAAGAGTGTCCTCTGTGGATCAAATGTTTAGGCTGAAAGGTCTGAAAGCTGCAGAATTATATCCCACTGCTGACACCACAACCCAAAACACTTATCTTTCCAGCACTGTATAATTGCACCAATGTCATAATTTGATTTTGCAATTATTTTTTTCTGGTTTTATGTTCACCTAATTTTTTATTTTTCATTTTAAGTTGTGGATTTTGTTATACCCTGAGATCATTTCTGCTATTAGTTTTGTTTTAGGGATCCTAAAAACATTTTGAGTCTTCCCTAAATGCCATTTTGTTTTCTCATTGATGCCACCATTTTGTACAGTTTTGTAGTAGTGGTTGCTGTGATGTAGACATGATCGACATCTGGGGTTACTCTGCATGTATCATTAAGGGTCAAGGGCATGATGGTCAGCTCCATACACTTCCTGGTATCCCAGATTGGATAACAAATGCT
Organism: Polypterus bichir lapradei; assembly: GCA_026402145.1. Classification (NCBI taxonomy): domain Eukaryota; kingdom Metazoa; phylum Chordata; class Cladistia; order Polypteriformes; family Polypteridae; genus Polypterus; species Polypterus bichir. The sequence goes on along the minus strand of JANRMT010062843.1, from coordinate 9,586,583 downwards.
TCCTTGTTAGTATGGGTTTTCATGTTTCATTTTCTGGTTCAATAAAATCCTTGCTGCCTTCTGTGAATATGATTTTTGTTTACAACCCTTGGTTTTGGTGAAAGATGGGACAGACTTTTGGTTAAAGGATCTGGCTTGGCTTTCAATAACCTTTCATCCTCTGGCAATGCAGTCTATCCTTGCTTATCCTTGCACAAGCAATACCAATCAAAGTGAAATTAGGTGTGTTTCTCTCTTAGGTAACTGATGCTACATACTATTTGAAATTGGAAAAAAATCTAATTCTCACTTAGAGGATCTGTTCAAAACTTTTTTTAAAATCTGTCAGGACCTAATCATTAATATTTTAGGATAAGCATTTATATTGGGGGAAAAATATATCTCTCTTTACTACTCTCAATTGTTTTCCTCTGACTGTTGGCCTTCCTCTCTTTCTCATGGGTGGGAGTTGATTTGAATTTAGTTCTGTTAAGTTTTGACTTGATTGTATAGAATGTTATATCTACTCTCTATATACAAAATCCTAAGCCTAAAAGTGCAACGATTTTGTAGAACGATTTTATGTGACTTTTTTATGTCACTTTTTTGTCACGCTTTAAATCGGCTTATTTTAAAACCTACATATATGTTTGGTATCATTCTTTTCAGAATGTATCGAACTTTAATATGAAGAGATTTTCAGATTCTTATTCCGTTTTTAAATTATAAACTAAAAAAATATCAAGAACTCATGTCTCACGAAATAAAAGACAAAGAGTAGGACAGCTGCTGTACAGGCTTTTAAATGTTTGAAGTGCCACGCGAGATGCAGATCATACGACATGACACGGAAGCAGCAGCAGCAGCGGCTGATTGAGCAAAGAGGAGGTAAAAAAAAACTGCATTTGTTTCCCATTGTATCACCGTTTAAGAGGGGGTTTCGGAGGAGCAATCGCATCTCCTTGGGGTGCATTTAGCCCCCCTCTTCACAACGTGAGCGGCAGAGACGCAAAGTGTTTGCCGTGTAGTACAGAAAAGGGGGGTTGGCGAGCGAAACGAGCAGAGGGGAACCCCCTAGAATTTTTAATAAATTCAATAAAAAAAAAAAAAAAAAAAGTTGCGTTTCTCTGATCATGTGAACAGAGGATGGGAAGTTATTATTCTTATATATAAACACCTATGTGTGGAAGTGTGTGTGTCTGTCCGGCCCGGAAGTGAGTGGTGGAGTCAGAGTAATGGCTCCACCTGTGAGAAAACAGAAAACTCGCTTAGCCACTAATAACACAAGTGAGGCCAGCATGTCAGCAAAACAAAACCTCAGAAGAAAGACAAAGTCGCTTAGCCACTAACATCGGCAAAATGGTATCAGTTTTACTTTTCCTCCTGCCGTTAATGCACAAGCAATGTGAGCCTATCAGCAAAACGAATCCTCCTAGGAGAGAAAGGCCCAGAGTAGTTCCTTTCAATTATCTGACATCTCTACATTTCAATTTTTTTTCCTGACGATTTCAATAGTTTCGAGGACCCCGGGCTTTTTACAGGATGGGCTTACACAGCTAGTATGGTATATTTAACTGATGAGAACAGAGCGCTGTTCTGCTTAGAGGAGATGAGGCACAAGTAGTTTAGGGGGACAGTCTCCGGAAATGATGGTTTGGTATCCCTTTCGTCTGCAAGTTTCTAATGTAGCTCACTAATTTTACAGCACATCCACTGGCCTCTGCATCTTTTAGTTTGTTTCTATAACATCTTTCACAAAAAAAAAATATTTTACCTGCTTTAGGAATACACAGGGCTCAGAAGTTCTTTAAAAAAATTCTGTATAGCACAGAAAATATTTGGTTGGCCTTTTTTTGTAAAAACATACAAAATGTTTTTTTTAAATATATAGTTGATACTATGAGCCCTTAACCAAATTCTTTGATAAAGGTTCATCTCATGATAGGAGAGGAATAAGAGTTTCATAATAAAAATAAGAGATAAAAACGTTAGAAGTCACCAAACATGGTGGCACGTGTGTGTGTATGTGTGTTAATTTATGTCTCTGTACATGCATCTGCTTCTGTCTTACACCAGGTGTCACTAAGAGATCACTCTGACATGGCAGCTCTCAAGATTGCTTCAGTGTTGAAAAGATCTGTGAAATCTGGCTCAGCAGCATGGCTCTATTTTGATCATGTATATGCTGGTATGTATACAGTAAATGCGGGTATCTGAGTGCATACTGTATGCATAGATGACTTCTGAGTGTGTGAAGCTTGTGAACATATGATATATTTGTGTCTGCATATGTAAATACAGCTTGTGTATATTTGAAGTGTGTTTTTGTGTGCAGCACATGGGTACACCTGCACAGTGCACATAGTAAGTTACATGCAGGTATACATGTCATGCATCCATGAATAAGTTCTATATATTATGTGGTGTGTGTTGTCAAATATTTATATGATTGCCATTTGTACATCTCTCCCGCAGCCTTATATATTCACCTCAAAGGTCCTGTGGTATGTTCATGAAGATATCTTTGAAATATAATGGGCTGTGAGTGTTACTGCACGAGCCAGAAACTTCTAAGGCCTCCAGCAAAAGAGGGAATCTGTAGAAAATATAAACCTGAAGGTGTAGTACATCTGCACCATTCTCAAAAAGAAATTTATTTCAGTAAAGTAGCGGTCTGGATTGGCAATTGAAGATGACTACTGTGGCAAGCCTTCTCACATCCAAGGACCTTGGGTCATTATGGCTTATTGATTGCAGACTAATGGGCAATAATGGAAAAAGTATCCATTTAAAATGAAATCAATAAGACAATAAAGTGTGCAGAAATGGAAAGGTGTCTGAATACTTTCATAATCCACTGTATATGACCTGTATATCACTTACAACTAAATCCAAAGAGTTTAAAATCATATCATCATCTTCTAAATGAGACCCTTAATTTGCATCAGGCTTTTAGTAGCGACTGAAAGGTTTGGTCAGCAATGTGCAAATTGTTAACAATAAAAGATGTGTAAGAGCCAGAGCTATTCAGACTGTATTTGCAAAACTATGGAGATAAACAGGCGTACTGCACTTTACTAAAATAGCTGAATGCATCGGAATAATTGACAAGCATTTTTTAAATGGCTCAGGGGTTTCCCTGCATGAAGGGTGAATTTGTGACGAATGCAAAATACTTATATAATGATATTCTTCCAGACTTTGTTCCTCCTCTGCCTTTAGCCAGTAGCAAAAGGTCACATTTTGCTGGCAAATTTTTTATCCAAGATTGTCTGCAAATAAAGTGACTGCTAAACTGTACTTATCACTCCACATCAGCTGGCTTAGTGGAATAAACTAATGGAACTATTAAAAATAAACTAGCCAAACTCTGCACAGAGATGGTATGAAGCTATCTATTGTTGTTATAATTTGTTTTATGAAGCACACTGCTTTGTCGGTAGGGTCCTAGGGTGATCCTATTGTTCCCCTTTATACTGTTTATTATTTTAACCTTAACAGAATGCCTCAAATCCCATACTCTTACCACACTGTCAGGTACGTAGTTAATCGCTACCCTTTCCTTTTACATCTGTAACCTCAAGCAACTAGATGTGACACCAAAACAGGCAGGAGAGAAACTTAAACATTATTTAAAAGAGAGTGCCCCAAAGAAAAGAAAAATAATGTGTGAACACCATACAGCTCGGCTACTTCTTGACATTTCCAGGTGGTCCATTTCTTATGATGCTTGAAGTGTCAGCAGAATGTCAGAGGATTCTTGACTTGACTTTTCTGTTCTTCTTTCTTCTCCCTGATCAGCTTTTTTTTTTTAACTGATCTTCAAAGCCTATTTTGGAATGATGTGGTCATCCTGTCTCTAAGACATCTTTGACTTTTTTTTTTTTATTTAATTTTTTTGTTCCAGAAAAGTGTTTTCAGAGCTCATACACTTCTGCCATTAGAGTCAGGAGACTATAGCATGGTGTGCTTGTGTAACTAGGAACAGGGGCTATAAGAAGAGGTCTTGGGCCATCATCCAATGTTCTGACAACTAAAACACTGGTATGAAAATCAGCTGCTTTAGCTCACGCTTCTCACTTATCAACAAGAACATGCATTGCCAAGCAATATGTTAGACTCGCAATATCATACAGCTAATTACACTTTTCTACTTAAACTAATTAACAACAGATTTCAGCTCGTTCTTAAGAAAACATAAAAGCATTAACAGACAAGATACAACTTTCATTAGCTAGTGTCACAGATGGCCAGGGTTCTTGTCCGGCCGGGATGCCTCTTCATTGTATGGACCAGGGGAGCAAGCCTGGTCAGGCTAGTACCTCCCCCGGAACGCTACATGGCAGCCCCCCTGGGTAGCATCAGGGCCACGGGCAGGGGATTTTAAAACTCAAGCCTGCTGGGGTTCATGGCCACCACCACCGGGGGGCGCTGCAGTGGTTCCTGAGCCCATGTAGGTGGTTCTTCTGCCACACCTGGAAGTGCAGTCAGAGGTGGGTCGTCAAACACATGGAGCACTTCCGGGTGGGCTATAAAAAGAGCCAGCAGCCACCACACTGAGAGCCAGAGTCAGGAGGAGCAAGACAAAGCTTGCCAGAGAGGAGTGGAGGAGATAAAGAAGAGAAAAGTATTGTTGTGTTTGTGCCATGTTTGTGGGACTATGTTGTGCCTGTGGGAACGGGGAAGGCATTGTCCACAGGTGAAGGAAAAGAAATAAAATATTTATTTGTTTATCAGTGTGCCTCCTGCATCTGTCTGTGTCGGGTTGAGTGCTCATTTAGCGCCTTTGTCACACTAGGTACTGTAATGATAAGGTGTTTTAGAATTACAAGAAAAGAATCAAACATTAAAAAGCAAATTTAGATATATTTGGAAACTTCCACTTTTTAAACATTACAGCTGAAAAAAGAAGAAGTAGAGGTAGAAGCAAAGTTATGCTCATTTCTCCAGCACATGCCTACTATAAAGACTGAACTGTTATCACAGAAAACTCTGCTTAATGGGAGGCATGTGACTACAAATGTACTGTCTAAAAATGAGCATTTAGTTAGGTCCTTAAAAACATCCTGACTCAGAAATGAATTTGAACAAAACAGAGCTTTTTCCAGTCAACTTTGTAGCACACCATGCTAGACTATCCATTCATGTTATCAAAACAGTCAGGACATTTGATGAGATACAATGAATATGTAGGCAAAAAAGTGATGGTAATGGATTTACAGGGGAAGAGAAAACGAGGAAGGCCAAAGTGGAAGTGGATGGATAAAGTAAAAGGAGATCTGAAGGAAAAGGGTCTGACTGGGGAGGAGGTGCAGGACTGAGCTGTTTGGAGAAGGTTGATCAAGCACATCAACACCACATAGAAGTGGGAAAAGATGAAATGGAATAAGAAAAAGAAGAAGTAGAAGAAGTTTAAATATCTGGGGCAAAAACATCACAAGTAAACATAAAGATGTTTTTCAACATAATTTTTGGTAACAGCATGGAAAAGATCAAACAAAATCTTAACAGATGGTTTACCCTTCATCTCGCATTAGCAAAAGATGTAAATGCTGTCAAGATTGACATCCTTCCTAAGCTTCTATTTCTATTTCAAAGCATACCTATTGTGGTGGATTGCAGGCATTTTACTCCGGCCCTCACCCCCAGGCCGCCAGGAGGAGCTCTCCCGAGAGCATATATGGGCCCCGAATTCCAGCAGGGCCTCATGGACTATGGAGTTTTTATACACAGCCCTGCTGGATACCTTGGGGGCCATTGGGAGTCGCTTTCGGGAAGCCAGTGGACTCATTTGTGCACCATGACCTGGAAGTTCGTCACAGGAAGAGCGACGGGCTACTGGGGTGAAGAAAAGTACTGTTTACTCTGACCCGGAAGGAATAAGGACTTGTGGAACTGTTGGGCAGAAACACTTCTGGGTCAGGAGGAATAAAAGGACCCTGGGAACTCCCAGACAATGAGCTGAGCTGGGTGGTAGGAGGGCAACGCGTCTGGGAGTGGAGGATTGGTTATTGTGATTTATTATTGTAGTTATTGGTTTATTTATGAATAGTGAGGAGTGGAGGGTGCTTGGTGCACGTTATTATTATAATAAAACAAATAATTGTGGCACTTTTACCAGGTGTTTGGCGTGGTACCTGAGGGTTCAAGGGAGCACTAGCGCCCCCTACTGCGACACTATATACTTTAACAAATCATTCTTTAAGAAACTAGGCTCAATTATAACCTGATTTATTTAGAATTTGAGACACCCAAACATTCAAAAGGCTACTCTACAGAGACCTAAAGCAGAAGGTGGCATGGCACTACCTAACTTTCAGTTTTATTAACGGCTATTTCAGTTTTAATACAAGCTATAAAGCACTTTATATTGACACAAATTGATGAATTTACACTAACCTAGTCAGCAATTAAAATTAAATCTTTCGTACTTTATCCACCCTACTTTGTGTTTCAGTAAATACTAACTTTCATCAATGTACCAATAATCCAGGAACTGATGCAGGAAGCACTTCAAGGCAGAGAAGCTGTTATCTGTTGCTCCTCTGCACAATAATCACCTTTTTCAACCTTTCCAAGCCTACACAGTATTTAATTTTTGGAAGATGTTTGGGACTAAGACACTTAGAAAACCGTATATAGATTACATATTAACATCTTATGAACAAATTTAACTTCCTATCAACACAATTTTTCCACTACCTCTATTTTCAAATTAGAAATGTTGTTAAAAGAAGCATACCCTATTTTCCACATTTCCCACCCATTTTTATTCTGGAGGAAATACTGATCAGTCTTGAAGCATCTCAAAATTATATGAAAACATAATAAAGAATCTTCTTTTCAATTAATCATGAGTATGACTTTTCAATTAACATCTCAGAAAAGCAGTGGAAGTCAACCATGCATAGAATAAACTCTAGCTCTATATACGCCAAGCACTCAATAATTCTACTTAAAATTCTTCATCAGTCACACTTTCTTGTCTCATTGAAAATTATCCAGGAAAAGATCCAACCTGTGAATATTGTAATCTAACTCCAGGCTCACTAGGCACATGTTTTCTGAGTGCTCCAAATAACATAAGTTTGGACAAAACTCAGCCTTGGTGTCACAATCACTATTAACCCTTTAAAAGGTGTATTTGGTGGGCTCCCAGATGGCTTATAGTGGAGAAGAACAAACAAACCGTAATTGCCTACTAGCAGGTAGACTTATCTTGCTCAACTGGAAGAATCCTAACTCACCACTTTTAAGTTAGTGGATAACTGATGTTCTATACCATTTGAAATTGGAAAAATCAAATTCTCGCTTAGAGAATCTGTCCAAAGCTTTTTAAAAACATGGCAAAACTGTATTTAAAAAAATTAGACTAAGTATTAATTTAGGGGGAAAAAGATGTTTTCTTTTATTTATTTACCAGTAACGGCGCATTTCACTTGACTTGAGCATTCCTAGTTTTCATCCTCTTTCTCTGTACGTTTAGCATTTGTTTGCTCAGAGGTTGATGCGCTTGCTGCTTCCTGAGCAGCTCTTCTTTTCTCCACCCTAGCGGCCTGCTTCTTCTCTTCTTTCATCAGCATCTTTTTGCGTTAAAACTGATTAAGTCAGTGTTTGTGTTGTAATTACTTAGTACGTTTTTCTTTCATTTATCTCTTAAGCTGGCACTTAAGTCTTCAATCTGCTTCAAGAATGATTTAAGATATGAAGAGGTCGGGGAAGTACTGTGAAGGTGGTAGGGAATGAGAATGGCGCCCATACGCATGCACCACACAGCCGCCCTGCTGGCTGCTGCCGAAAGTTGATTCTACAATAAAATAAAAATAGGAATAACCTTGGAGGTCAATTATCACCCCGAAAGCAGATAGTGGATGTCATGTAGTACATGCGTACCAAATTTCATGTCAACAGGTCAAATGGTTTGTGAGCTACAGGTGATTTAATATCCTGGACAGACGAATGAACAGCCATGGTAGCATATTATATATAAAGATTTATTATATTTTAAAATTTAAATGTATTTTTTTTCCTGAACTTTTGGCTTTCCACTCTTTCTCTTGGGTAGGGGGTTTAATTCTTGCTTTGTTAGGTTTTGTTGTTGTTTGTTGTAAAAGCTGTGCTAATTTTATTCGCATGATTGTATACTATACTTTCCTGAAATAAAATTATTAAATAAAAAATGGTTACTTTGCTCTTTTTTATTCCTAAGTGAGTGCTTCTCCTCCTAACTTACCTCCAGAATCCTGTCACTTATTTTTCATATGTGACATCTACATTTAAGTTCACATGAGGAATTCTAAAGAATTTAGGAATTATTTTGGATCAGTGGTATTCACAGAAGACCTGATCCATCCTTTATCACACCAGTAAACTGATTCTGTGTCCAAATTCTTCATCCATCTTTCTGGACGCTCCCTTCCAGTAAAGCTTTCTACTCCTGCATGGCCATGGAGATTTCAACATTAATCATTTTCATCCCTTGCACATTAGGCATCTCCACTGAATAATTAAATCCGTTGGGTCAGTATGTCCCTTGCACACAGCATGAAATGGCATTTTTTCAACCCCTGTTCCACTTAGGTCAAGTGACTGTCTTGTTATATCTACAGTAGATAGATCAATTTTATCATATCAGATGACAGACTTATTTATAGAGCAAAACACAATAACATGACACAATCAAATAAAAAAAGAACATAGCAAGGACAATATGTTCTGAAAGAAATCCATTAAACTATGCACTCATTACTCATCCGACTTATAGAACTATGCAACAAGAGAGTCCCATCTAATTTTGTTCTTCATTTAGAATAAAACAGCAAATAAAATGAAAAGTTTCTGCACAGGCCAAGGAAGCTCACTGGTGATGAGTAAAAAGGGCAAGTTCAGATTTCTGTGCAATTTTTTTAAGCTAACATGAAAATTAGTTTTGTAGACGATTTTGCAATTGCGAAACGTGAAAGTCAATAAAGAGTTTTTTTGCAGTTTCATATTTTTTTTCTGATGGAAAATAAAGAATACTCTTCTCTAAGTCCTCACTCACATTTCTGTGTTTATGTGTCCTCATTTCTCCAGCTTCATAAAGCATTTGATCAATCAATCAATCAATCAAATCTAAGGAAAGGATTAAAGGAAATCAATCAATGTAAACTATCACACAGCAGTGGAAAAACAGTAAAATGCCTGTTGCCATCTCCATTATACGTTAAGGGTGGGATAACCGGTTTATATAACTTCTTTAATATAAATATATCGGTGGAGGAAAAACAACACGTACATGCAGTACTTTTCTCGTTGCTCAAAAAAAACCCCTTTATTTCCATTTCCATTATTAACACAGATATCGCGTCACCATGAGAGCACAAAGCCCCTTTCTATACTACCACAGAAAAAACTCCAACCAATACCTCAACACCCCCACTTGCTCTCATGTTTTGGATAATGCACAATGTTTCTTTACATCTTTAACATATTCAAATATTATGACTTTAAATTCCAAACATAAAACTCACAAACTCTGTCAACTTTAACTTCATTGCCGGTTTAACCATGGCATCTGCTATCATTTTATCTTTTGGACAATACTCAAGAACTAGTTTAACCTTCATTGACTACAGATCAAATGAAGTTATATCTGATATCAACATGTTTCCATCTCTGACGGCAAAATGGATTTTTGGAGAGAGCTATTGCCTCTTGATTGTCTCCAAAGATTTTTACTGGTTCAAATTGCCATTCATTGCCCATCCCTTTTAGTAACTGTACAAGGTACACACTCTCTTGTGCAGTCACAGCCAGTGCCATGTATTCAGCTTCACATGACGACAATGCTACTGTGGACTGTTTCTTTGACTCCCATGAATTCAAGGGACCATTTGTAGTTAGACTAAAGTAGTACCCTGTTGTACTCCTTCTGTCAGTCACATCAGTGGCCTAATCAGCATCACCCTTCAAGTTCCAGGTTTTCACCACATTTCTTGTTAGAACAACTCGTAATCAATAGTACCCTTCAAGTACCACATAACATGCTTAGATGTGGTTCAATGTTGTTCATTTGGCTCTGATAAAAGTTTGCTGAGCAATCACCTGAAATCTGGTCTGGTACAAGTCATCACATAAATCAAGCCATGTACTACCTCCAGATACCTCTTAGCATCTACAGTTTCATTGTGATTATTATACTCCAGTTTCTGTTCACATGACATTGACCTTGGTTTACAATCTGTCATTCCAAATGTGATAAGGATGAGACACAGACATCATAAAGATTTGGGTCAGCCACCCGTGTATTATTCCATAGCTACAAAATAGTTTGTAAATTGAACAGTTTACTAGATGTTCACTGGTTTGAGTCCAAGACAGAACTGACTAGATGTAAACAAGATGGCAGCTTTAAAGGTCCTTATAGAAAGTGATGTCATCTTTGGGCCCGGAACCAGAAGTAATGTCATCAGGGACCGGAAGTGACATCATCATTGGGGCTGCAGAACTGGAAGTGATGTAATCGGGACTAGAAATTAGCTGTGTGCATTCCCTTCACATCATTGAGTAGTGTTTCATCACTGGTACCGGTGATGAGATCATCGACTCATATTATGAGTATCACTTTGTCAATTCCAGATTGTTTGACATACACACAATTATCTTCTGGGTTTTGATCAAACTCATTTTCATTCAGATGATCATGCAGCACTTTACTCCAATTTCTACCTGATTGCTTCAGACCATACAGCCACTTCACCAACTTGAAAACTAGGCTCTCATTTGCTGTATGTACACCTCACAATCAGCTGGAGCTTGTAAGTAGGCTGTTTCCACGTCCATCTGATGAAGAATTTGATTATACTGTGCTACCGTTTGCATCAAAAGTTGTATGAATGTAATGTTTGCAGTTGGAGAAAAAGTTTCCTTATAATCAGTCCCCTTCACCTGACTGTAATCTTTAGCAACATATCTGGCTTTGTACAATTCTGACCCATCAATATTGTTTTTCATTGATCCCCTGCTGAAGATTTACCTTCTAGTAATGTGGTCAAAGTAAATGAATCATTTTCTCCTAATGAATCTATTTCATCTCTCATAGCAGTTAGCCAGTTCTCTGACTAGGGTGAGTTTACCGCTTCTTTAAAGAGTTTGCGGCACATCATGCATTCTGTGACAATAATCAAAATTTGGTAATATTTGATCACCATACTCAAAATCTGAACCACAGTCCTCCAAATAGTGAGGAATTTTCCTGTATCTTGTAGGGTAATGTGGACGATGGCTACTCCCTGTCTGACCATTGTTCTCACCCTCCAAAGTTTCTACTTCAGGAATCTGGACTTTCTCTGGACACTCATTTATAGTCTGATTGGTTTTTGATATAGGGAGTGCACACCTTTCCCTGTGCAAATCCTCTTCATCATTTAACAGATCAGTCTGCGTTTGTTTTTCCACAACACTCTTAGTAACACATTTTACAAGCCTTTGTTTAAGGACCTTTCTGGGTAAAACACCAAGTAAGAAGGGGTGTTCTTGTCATGACCAACAAGAAACCCTCTTTCATATTTTGAATCTAGCTTCTTCAAGTCATATTCATTTGCTAAACAATCTGACCCAAAAACTCTCATCTAGAAAGATCAGGTTTCCTTTATGTAGTATGGAGTCTGTGCTAAACGGTTATTAAAGCAATTGTTTTGGATCTGAGCAGCATTCATTACTGTGTATGTCCATAACTCTGTTCCAGCTTCCTTTCAATCAACATGTACCAAGCCATTTGAAATAGCGTTCTCCAGTTTCTCACAACTTTCACATTTTGATGGGGTGAGTAAGGTGCTGAGATCTCGTGTCTAATGCCTTTCTTAATAAGCAGTGACTGAAAATTCTTTGCCATAAACTCATTTTCAGATCTTATACACTTTACATCTCCATATGGGGCTGTGTCTGAAATAAACCTTTCAGTTGCTGACACTACCTTACCCTTGCTTTTCAGAAAATACACAAATAAGGCACCAGAGTAATCATCAGTGAATGACACAGAATATCTGAAACCTTCTTTAGCTTCTGGTTCTATGGCACCTGCCAAATCTGTGTGTACCAGCTCTAAAGTAGCTGTGACTCGGGCATCAGGCTCTCTGTTTCTGCTTTGAGCAAATTTTCCCTAAATACAAACTTCACAGTTTAGGTTAGATTTGTCAAGATTACCCTTAATTTTCATCCCTTTTATTACATCTAGTAGTTTTAAAATATCATTATAATTACAGTGTCCTAGGATGTCATGCCAAGTTTGAAAATCATAACATCCATTAAACTATCAACATTCTCAACAAAAGAGCTCAGGTATTAAAGTCTATTGTATTTGTTAATGATGAACGTGGTACCGTTCTTATGAATGACTTCATTCTTGCCTTTTTGGAAGTTGACTGATGCTCCACTATTTGTCACCACTTCCACAGAGAAGATGTCCTGAGGGTATGAAGGTATGTACAGTGCATTCCTCAGCATCATCATCACAAGCTCCATGAAATGTTTCTCTGGCTTTAATGCGTCATCAAAACTCTTGCATGGTATTTTTCTGTGTCCCAAAACTTTGTGTGTTAAACTCTGAAAAACTAACTTTTTCCTTACCTTGAGTAATATAGGTGGCAAACAGTTTAAATGATTCCAGCAAATCTTTCAGAATCATTATAATCAACAGTCCATCACTTAAGTTTCTCCAGTATTTCTCAGTGGTGTAATGGACGTTTCTACACATATATGATATAGTCTATCACACTGTTATTTGCAGCTTTTTGCAGAGATGTTAGCTCGGTATAAAAACATTAAGATAAACGTAATGGTGGAGGAAAAACAACACGTACACGCAGTGCTTTTCTTGTCACTCAAATAAACATTTATTTTCATTTCCTTTATTAACACAGATATTATGTGACCATGAGAGCACAAAGCTCCGTTCTATACTACCACAGAAAAAACTCCAACCAATACCTCAACAATGCCTCTTATTCGTATCACCGCAGAGGAGTGCACTCATGTTGCACATTTTTGGCACAAAGACACACCATCATGCAGAAATTCTGTATTTTCTCCACAAGAAAACTCAGTACACAACAAGTCATCACAGCCAAACTTGCCATTACCTCTCATCCAAGTTGAGAATATGCATATGTTTGGTGATTTTCTTTTTTGTTTTTTGCTAGTGATCTTTATTTAAATACCAAATGACAGGCAAAGTTTGTTGAATTAGTGCATGAAAACCGACACAGATTTCCCTGGAAATGAAATACAATTTACTTCATAATTTTTTTTTGCAAAGCAAAATGTTGAGTTTCGCTGTGAATTCAGTTTTTTAAAAATCATTTCACTCGCCACCAATGTTTACTTTAGAATTACATTAATGAATTCTTTTGACAAATTTTGAAAAAATTGTGAAGAGAATTTGATTTTTTCTAATTTGCATTGTCACAAACGTGCGCATGGGAGGCAGCTAAAGGGCTTTAGTAAGGACAGTTCCGAGACATACCGGGATGTGGCAGAGTGCACTGACTCTTTGTCTCCCTTGCCTGCAGACCATTCACGGCAGATTCCACCTGGTCCTCTGGACATCACTTCCGGGACTGAGCCAATGGAAGGAGACCTTGCCGGCTCCGGCCCCTGTGATGTCACGTCTGGGCTCGCACCAATGGCAGAAGACCTACATGAGCCCGACCCCTTTGACTTCACTTCCTGTCTTCCCCTTTAAAAGCCTCCACCTTTTCCCTATTCCCTCAGTTCTGTATTGGACTCGGTTTTGTGCACAGCAGTGCTATCATTTAATACTACGATTTGCAGCCAGGAAACCAAATTATATGGGTGGCTGCCCCAAATCTTGCTATGTCTCGTTGTGGCTTTTGTGACAGCATTAATATGGAACATTACTTTCCTGTGAAGCAGTAGATTGGGATTCTTCCAGTTGAAGAAAATAAGCTTTCATGCCAGTAGTGTGCTATAGGACATCACAACAGATTTTTCATAGCACACTTCTATCCAATCTTGCATTACTGCAGAAAATGCTGTTGAAGTGAGGCTACCCAAGAGATATTTCTGTCCAAAATGATTAGGGAATATAACATTCACAGATCATCGAGTCCTGCAATACAGATTGCTTGATGGCATCACTCACAGGTTGGATCTGGCATTATTATATATTTTAAACAATTTCAGACACAATGAATGTGAACTTTAAACACTTTTAGTTAAATTATGACATAATTGGCACATATTGTTCTAGGTTTTTTTTATGAAAAACCTTTCTTTTTGTACATTTAACTGAGTGATTCCTTTCCCAATGTTAACTAAGATCAACAAAGTCTAAATCGCTTGAAATTGGTTGATATACTCTGGAGATGCTTTCTCAATCTCCATCCAAGCTAACTGCTATCACCTCAAGAATAGATACAGCATACAGTTGGTGAAATATAAGGGAAGATGAGTAACATGCTTTAGGAAAAGTTTCTGTTTTTGCCACTTGACAGAGTTTTTTTTTTGTTTTTTCTATGTAAACTTTTAAATGAACAAAATGACAGTGGTGCCTCACACTTCAAACTTAATTTGTTTCAAGAGACTGTTTGAACTCTGAATTGTTCAAAGTCTAAATCAATATTCTCTGTTAGAAATAATACAAACCGGATTCCAAAAAAGTTGGGACACTAAACAAATTGTGAATAAAAACTGAATGCAATGATGTGGAGATGGCAAATGTCAATATTTTATTTGTAATAGAACATAGATGACAGATCAAACGTTTAATCCGAGTAAATGCATCATTTTAAAGGAAAAATATGTTGATTCAAAATTTCACGGTGTCAACAAATCCCAAAAAAGTTGGGACAAGTAGCAATAAGAGGCTGGAAAAAGTAAATTCGAGCATAACGAAGAGCTGGAAGACCAATAAACACTAATTAGGTCAATTGGCAACAGGATTGGGTATAAAAAGAGCTTCTCAGAGTGGCGGTGTCTCTCAGAAGCCAAGATGGGTAGAGGATCACCAATTCCCACAATGTTGCGCAGAAAGATAGTGGAGCAATATCAGAAAGGTGTTACCCAGCGAAAAATTGCAAAGACTTTGCATCTATCATCATCAACTGTGCATAACATCATCCGAAGATTCAGAGAATCTGGAACAATCTCTGTGCATAAGGGTCAAGGCCGTAAAACGATACTGGATGCCCGTGATCTCCGGGCCCTTAAACGACACTGCACCACAAACAGGAATGCTACTGTAAAGGAAATCACAGAATGGGCTCAGGAATACTTCCAGAAACCATTGTCAGTGAACACAATCCACCGTGCCATCTGCCGTTGCCAGCTGAAACTCTACAGTGCAAAGAAGAAGCCATTTCTAAGCAAGATCCACAAGCTCAGGCGTTGTCACTGGGCCAGGGATCATTTAAAATGGAGTGTGGCAAAATGGAAAACTGTTCTGTGGTCAGACGAATCACGATTCGAAGTTCTTTTTGAAAATCTGGGACGCCATGTCATCTGGACCAAAGAGGACAAGGACAACCCAAGTTGTTATCAACGCTCAGTTCAGAAGCCTGCATCTCTGATGGTATGGGGTTGCATGAGTGCGTGTGGCATGGGCAGCTTGCATGTCTGGAAAGGCACCATCAATCCAGAAAAATATATTCAGGTTCTAGAACAACATATGCTCCCATCCAGACGTCATCTCTTTCAGGGAAGACCCTGCATTTTTCAACAAGATAATGCCAGACCACATTCTGCATCAATCACAACATCATGGCTGCGTAGGAGAAGGATCCAGCTACTGAAATGGCCAGTCTGCAGTCCAGATCTTTCACCTATAGAGAACATTTGGCGCATCATAAAGAGGAAGGTGCGACAAAGAAGGCCCAAGACGATTGAACAGTTAGACGCCTGTATTAGACAAGAATGGGAGAGCATTCCTATTTCTAAACTTGAGAAACTGGTCTCCTCGGTCCCCAGACGTCTATTGAGTGTTGTAAGAAGAAGGGGAGATGCCACACAGTGGTGAAAATGGCCTTGTCCCAACTTTTTTGGGATTTGTTGACACCATGAAATTCTGAATCAACATATTTTTCTCTTAAAATGATACATTTTTTCAGTTTAAACTTTTGTTCCGTGATTTATGTTCTATTCTGAATAAAATATTAGAAGTTGGCACCTCCACATCATTGCATTCAGTTTTTATTCACAATTTGTATAGTGTCCCAACTTTTTTGGAATCCGGTTTTAGAAAGTGAATTAATCTTGTGACAAAAGCCACTATACTGTACCAGTGCTCACCCCGGCACAGACGGATGCAGGAAGCACACTGATAAAACATCTAAATGTTATATTTTTCTTTTCTTTGCCTGTGGGCAACACCTTCCCTGTTCCCACAGGCACAACACAGCCCCAAATAAGCACATGCCCACACAATCCATCTTCTCTTTATCTTTGTCTTTCTCTTTTCTCCACCACTCCTCTCTGGTGAGCTTCATCCACTACCACCCGACTCTGGCTCTCGGAGTGGTGGCCGATGGCTTCTTTTATAGCCAACCTGGAAGTGCTTCAGGTGTTTGATGATTTATTTCCAGTTGCCCATACGGGTTCCAGAACCACTGCAGTGCCCCCTGGCAGCACCCCCGGATCCCAATAGGGTTGTAGAGAACTCCACCTCCCATGGAGCCCTGCGGGAATCCGAGGCACCACTGCCACCCAGGGGGGCTACCATCTAGCGTCCCGGGGGAGGTTCTCTTCAGTACCTGCTTGTTCCCCCGGACCATATAAAGAAGAGGCATCCTGGCCAGGCAAGAGCCACAATCTGTTCCCAGACCTCAAACAATAACCATTTCAATAAACTTTAATGTCAAATACACATAATTTAAAGTAAAAATAACACAATTCAATGCCCTAAATAATAGATGAAAAAATGAAAACATTACATAAAATGCACAAATACTGTATAATAAAATAAAAATGTAATTTCCTGTACTTTAGGGAGGAGGGCTGATATCCCAAGAGGCTGGTGTAGAGGAAGATAAAAGTTTCTGTTTTTTCTCCTTCCATAAACATGCTTTGCGATAAGTTCCTTTTCACCACAATCATCGATACTACAACCTTCCTCTTAGGCTTCATTGCTTCCACACTCTTCTTGGATGCCTTGTTTAATAGATACAGGTTACATATATAACCAAACACACCAAAATAAAGCAAAAAAAGCACTGAAAACACACGAGAGTAACGCAACAGATACATTCACAGCGAGAGTGAGAGACGACTTGGGCGCACAACAGATGAAGTTCATGCTCACTGGGTAAGTGCCATCCTTTGCTGCATTTTTTTCACTGCGCTCAGAGCTCGAACGCAGAAACATCATTTGAACTCCGGATCAGATTTCTCTCAAATTTAGTGTTTGAACTCCAGAACGTTTCAAGTTAGAATCGTTCGAAGTATGAGGCACCACTGTGCTGTGTATAGCTGTGGCATAGGTGTACACTTTGGTATTAACTTGAGACTCTATGTTTAGATTATTATTAATTACTCTGTTCATGGCTGTTCTTACTTTTTTTGAAAGGATGTTCAGCTTGTCTGACTTTCATTGCACTTCTTCTCCAGTTAGTGATACCATTAGAGTCCAAAACTTTTTTTAACCCACTCTGTGTTGTGTCAGATGTAAGTTCTCAAAGTGGCTTGAGTGGACCTTAGCACATTCATTTTCTACTTTAAGTTTAATTTCCAGCCACTGACTTCAAATAGCCTGCTAACAAAATGAGTGAGTAACAGCTAGATGTTATTACCAACAGATCTGTGGCCTCATGTATAAACGGTGCGCACGCACAAAAATGTTGCATAAGCCTGTTTCCATGCTCAAATTGTGATGTATAAAACCTAAACTTGCCGTAAAGCCACGCACATTTTCACGGTAGCTAAATGCTTACCGTACGCAAGTTCTCCACTCGGTTTTGCAAACTGGCAGCACAGAGAGTCAAAGCAGTGCTTTTGTTCAAGTGTGTTTTTCCCTTTCTTTTTTAGATTCACATACCTGACGCGGCTTTATCAAATACACTGACATTAACTGCATATTGGTTTAATGCATCTGATTGTAATTAACCTGTAACAATATAATGGTCCACAAAATGGCCAAACTATTCTAAATACCATAACTGCTTTAGCGTTGTTACCCTCACTGCACCTTCTCCTTCTTCTTTCAGCTGCTCCCATTAGGGATTGCCACAGCTCTCATACGGCAAGCGCTTCAGAGCCTTTCCTGTACGGACCTCGTGGCTCAAAAACAGTTTCATACCAAGAACTCTAAACGCACTCAATCAGTCCATCAAGTGCTCCTTATAGAACTGTTTGTACTTATAAGTAGAATTACCTCACTGTAAATTTGCATTACAGTTATAATATTGCACAACCTGAGCCACTTTATAAAGTGCGTATTTACATATGATGACGATATCATTTTTAGTATGAAATGCAGCAAAATATTTTTATTATATTATACAAATAAAACTTTAACTTCATTTAAATAATCAATTTATTAATAATTAAACATGTGAGGACACGATGCCGCAGCACCAGCAATGATCTGGCGACCCATTCACGGATTGTTCCTGCCTCGTGCTGTACTCTTGCTGGGGCTGGCGCGACACTGGAAGGATAGATGGATGGAATAATTAAACACGTACTATGAAGATATTTCAATGTTCCTTAAAAGGTTTGAAGAATCTGCGTTCTAAGCTTACAGATGGCTTAACATCTTTTACACAGCTGATTGTGTGGCGATTGGGTATTTGGAGAAAGAAAAGTAAGGACAGGAATTGGGGGTTAATACGCTTGAAAGAGACAGTACTGCTGCAATAAAGTATTTCATCGAAGGTCACACACGGTGCAGCAAGCATCATGCATGAGACATGAACAATCACTGCACCACCGTGTTCCCATGTTTAATAACATGCTTTAACCCCTATCATCATGAAAATGATATGAAGTATACATCTCAGGATTTTAATTATTCAGAGAGCTGTAACATCACGAATGTAATGGATTCTGTGTCCTGTTGGAGGAAGAGAAAGCCCGTTTAAGAAGCACGTAGTGATTCACGTACATAGAAGATCAAATACCAAACAATGCATTTAATGTGCTACTTTAGTTACATTGGGATTTGAGAATCTAGTAAATTAAACAATTTTAAGATAAAAGTTTATGATGTTTTACTTTACTTTAATGACAAAATTAACTACGTGATTAAAGTGGAAATTTCGAGATTAAAGTTGATATTTCGTGCTTTTTTCCCACTGTGTGCCTATTTTTTTTTCTTTTCTCTATATCCTAATAAGCTTTTGTATGACACTCAGACGGTGGGCTATGACTCGCCTTTTCACGGTGACTTCGATATCTGACAACTTCTTTTTTATTTTGGGCACTGTGCGACTTTGAACTTGAGCTTTTGAGTTTCTCCGACACTCTATGTCACTCGCTCGACTTCCTTTTGTTGTTTATACCACTGTTTAAACCAACTAATAATATGTTTTTCTTGTCTCCCCTTAGTATTCACTGAAATTCTTTTATTCCCTCCGTGCTTTTGCCATTGCCTTTTCACAGAACACTGAGCTTAAGGGCTATTTATATTGATTTGCATATTCAAAGAGACATAATTCTGGTAGGAGTTTGGGGAGTGGAGGCAGGTGCGTGCACGTGTGTTACTTTTCATACTGACCGGGATTTATGGAGCAGAAGAACGTGGAAGTTGGCGAATGCACAGATTTATGCATCTGGATTTTTTTGTGTGTACGCAAATTTCAACTTTTGTCCTTGCGCCTTGTTTTAGTGTGAAATCAACGCACGGCATTATGCATGAGGCCCCTGGAGATGCACATTGCTTTCAAGGCATAAGATAGAACAAGCAGGTTTCTAAATAGACTATGGGTTGCTATCAAAATAGTCAAAAAGGAATTGCAAGAGTCATTATCAAGAGCACAATTATTCAATAAAGAAAAAAATTGTAAGACTGAGAATTCAATCAAGTTATGGAAAACTATAAGTTGTTACCAGGAAACAGAAGCTAAAGCACTACACCAACACTGGTTCACAGTTCAAATCCATAATCTCTGGCAAAGGTCATACAATGCTGGAATTTATAAGCAAGTCTTTGTGGCACAAATCATAGTGCTTCTTGGGAGGCAGTGCCTTGCAACCATGCAAAGCTTCTCAAACCAGCAGTGTTATATAAAACACACACATGAAAATGAAGCTTGTAAATTCAGCATTCAAATAGTTGAACTCTCATAAAAGGGAAAAATTTTCAGAAGCAAAAAAAAAAAAAATCACTATCAAACACAGGGGTTTTCAATTCTTATCACTCCACTCAATTGTCATAAAAATACTATTTAGACAAATGTTATGTTTGCAGCACTGAGAATCACTGCATTTTCAGAGTTCCTTCAGTACCCCTCTCAGTGGTTCCTAATATTCTGTATGTTGCCTGTTGCCCTAATGCCTTCCTACAGCTCTGTATACACTCATCATCACTTGCATTAACCTTTTCTACACCCTTCATTTTCACCACTGACCTAAGCACACTCGGACTGAAACGAACTGCTTCTTTGCTGTTGCTGTCTCAATACTTGGAATTTGGCACCTGGATGCAGAACAAAGAAAACAAAACTGACACAGAAAGTGTTCCTAACATGACAGCAGAGGCTATTGATGACATCAAAGGAACAGGTGGTCCTGAAGACTATTAACTTTTACAAGCACTTAACTGTCCAGAGAGATAATATTACTGAGGTTGGTGCTGTATACTGCACCTGTGTCCCTGACAATTCTCATAACATCTTAAACCTTTCTACAACAACAACAACAACATTTATTTATATAGCACATTTTCATGCAAAACGTAGCTCAAAGTGCTTTACAAAATGAATAAAAGAAAAATAAAAGACAAAATAAGAAATTAAAATAAGACAACATTAGTTAACATAGTAAAGGAGTAAGGTCCGATGGCCAGGGTGGACAGAAAAAACAATATCAATGACCTGCTTTATATCAACTTTTAGTCCTTTAGTAATCACAAAGTCTAACGTATGACCTGCTTTATGTGTAGGCTGATTAACGAGCTGTCTCAAATCAAAAGAGCCCAGGAGGTTCACAAATTCTTTTACTTTTTGGTCACATTATCTATATGAAAATTAGGGTTAAGGTTAGGGTCCCCGACTATTAAGAGTGTGTCATAGCTCGTAATTAAAATTGACATTAAGTCAGAGAATTCCTCAAAAAAAGACGCGTTGAATTTTGGAGGTCTATACACGGATAATACTAGAACTTGAGAATCTCCATGGATAACAACGGCAAGATACTCAAAGGACTTGAACTTACCAAACCTGACATCTTTACATTTTAACCGGCTCGAGTAAATGTTTGCCAAGCCACCGCCTATTTTTCCTTGGCGATCTGCACGAGTAAAACTGTAATCCGGAGGCGCAGATTCGATTAAAACAGCCCCACCGTCTGAGCTAAGCCACGTTTTACTTAGTGCAATAAAATCTATTTTTATATCACTAATAAGATCGTTGATAAAAAACGTCTTATTAGTTAAAGCTCTATCATTTAATAGTGCCATATTTAATGTTTCGGAGGGGCAGAGATGAATACTATGTGCGTTATTGATATTTGGAACAGGAACTAAGTTATTTTTATTAGCGCTGCTCTGTGTGTATTTTTTGTTTAATCTGTAATCTGTTTTTATAGTTTTAATACATTGTTCCTCTAAAGTAGTAATTTTAATTAAATTATTGGTGTTTATGCCATATTGCCCAGATTTTCTACGTGCGTTGAGATTGATTATTACAGTATTAATGTTGTGCACTTTTACGGAAGATTTTATTAAACAACTAGCAGAATACCCGCGCTTCACAGCGGAGAAGTAGTGTGTTAAAGAAGGT
>JANRMT010062843.1:9538646-9564572 GCA_026402145.1 Polypterus bichir lapradei | reverse complement strand
CAGTCAGTCAGTCAGTCAGTCAGTGAGTGAGTGAGTGAGGGCTTTGCCTTTTATTAGTATAGATATATATATATATATATATATATATCAAAATACATATCTATATACATATCTACATATACACATATATATATGCATACCTATCTACATCATATATACACACACATATACATACATACATACACAGACACACACATATATATAATTTGTGTGTGTGTATGTATGTATGTATGTGTGTGTGTGTGTATACACATACATACAAACATACACACAGGTATATATAAATATATGTGTATATATATATGTATGTGTCTATATGTGTGTGTATAGCTTTGATCACTGACTGCAAGGGAAAAATAATAAAATGTAGTCTATAAGTTATTAAACAGTAAAACATTAACGTTTTAAGAAGTAAAGGTACATTGAGCACTACTGGAGTGGTTGCGGGTAAACTACATTTTAAAGACGGTATAACAGAACAGGTAAGTAGTACTAACAGCAGCTAAAATGTATATGGATCATCTCTCGGTAGTAGATCCCTTTTGAAAGGCGCTACACGACGGCTGTGGTATTGAAATTACATTTTCTATGTGAAAGTCCAAATTTCTGCCTCTGGTAATGTGCCTTACCAGCAATTAAAGAAAATTAGTTTTGTGTCCTCTGCAGTGTTAAGAGAGAAAGGCTTTGGTTTGGGATAAAAGGAAAAAAGGTGTAAAGAAAGGAAAGTTGCCTTTTTCTTTTATATAGTATAGAGAGATGTGTTCGCTGACGATATGAGCGCCTTTTGGGGACAGTCGCGGTGGGTCTTGTGCAGACTGGTGAGACGTCTCTGCCATTAATCGGCTGTGACGGCACTGTCAGTCCTTCACTCCTGTGCGTGTCTTCATAATCCGAGCTGATGACCTCATAATCGTATACGTGCAAAATAAAGTGCGAAGCGCCTTAATATTATTTTGCCGCAGAAGCGCAGTCAGCGTGTTAAAGGCCGGCACAGCTATGCGCGCGCGCCGGCTGCTCGACTTTTGCTGGGCAGGAGACGCCAGTTTTTGCAGACACGTTCACATGATCAAAAGTCTCCGCGCTCTTTGGAGGTCATTCATATACAAAATACCCGCGCCTCGCAGCGGAGAAGTAATGGGTTAAAGAAGTAATGAAAAAGAAAAGGAAACATTTTAATAATAACGTAACATGATTGTCATGAGTGTTGCTGTCATATATATGCCTGCCTAAATAAGTCACCCTCGCTTCGCTCTTACTTTTTTACCGTTCATTTAATCATGGCTAGTGGCGGAAAAATTATAAAATGGAAGGAGGATTACACTGAGTATGGCTTTACCAAAACAATTATTGATGGCGAATCGATTATTCATAAAGCTTGAATTGGTGATCTGTTTTTGTGTGTTAACCTCATATCTTTTCATACTTCTTCTCAAACCAAGGTGGTGCGAGGCTAAAATGAATTGGGATGCGCTGATCAATGTTATCGGTGTACCAGGAAATCATGCATTGACAAAAGTTCCCCTTTGATTGTAATGCAAAGTGTGATTAAATGCATTATTTTTTAACGCGTTATGGAGCACATGCATCGAAGCTTCTCAGCTGTGCTTGTGCTAAGAAAATTAAACATTTTAAAAATAACGTAACACGATTGTCAATGTAACCTTTTGTAAGTAGTGCCTGGAGGATTCAGTGTGGAGAAAGTCTAGAGACAGCGTGTGTATTAACTTGTGGATTTCTCTGTATTTGGTAGCAGTGTGACGAAGTTGCTTCAGTGCGAAATGAGGTAAATGGGAGGGGAGATGATGACGTGACTCCCCCACCTGCCTTAACTGTCAATCCCCCACAAACACAGTCTCTCTGAATTTGCATAAGCACACCCCTTCACCTGCAATTTTAACTTAGTTACAAAGTGATCAAAACTCTTGTTTATATCCTGCGTCCTCTCATTAAACTTGTATCCCGCATTACCCGTGGGCATGCAAAACGCCAGCGGCAGCCTGTCTATTAACTTAATTTAAAGTTTAGGTTTATACCTTGCTTTGTTTCCGAAGTAGCTGTACTGATGAATATGGTAGTATGTCACTCGCTCGCTTCTTATTGTTTCGCTGCCCCGCTAACTTAAAAGCCTTGTGCAGAGCCTGTCAGTTGAAAATTGATTGTTTGCTTGCTTTTATCGCTCTCTCTCACTGCTCCTAGCGGAACTGTCATCTCTGACTTGTCATGGAGCACGTTTAAGCTCATGTGTTTGCAGTGTTTGAATAAAAATCCTTCTTGTTTCTACGACCTCCTGTGTCTCTGTGCAAATCTGTGACCCAAGCGTGACAATATATTCCGACGCTGACTTTATATATTCCAGCGCTGAGTTTATATATTCTGACGCTGACTTTATATATTTAAGTTTTGACTTTAGGTGGCAGTGTGACGAAGTTGCTTCGGAAGACGGTGTTAGCCGCGGAGCTCAGCTCAGAGCGAAATGAGGTAAATGGGAGGGGATATGATGACGTGACTCCTCCACCCGCCTTAACTGTCAATCCCCCACAAACACAGTCTCTCGGAATTTGCATAAGCACACCCCTTCACCTGCAATTTTAACTTAGTTACAAAGTGATCAAAACTCTTGTTTATATCCTGCGTTCTCTCATTAAACTTGTATCCCGCATTACCCGTGGGCATTAAAAACGCCAGCGGCAGCCTGTCTATTAACTTAATTTAAAGTTTAGGTTTATACCTTGCTTTGCTTGCTTGCTTTGCTTGCTTTATACCTGTTTCCGAAGTAGCTGCAATGATGAATATGGTAGTATATGTCACTCGCTCGCTTCTTATTGTTTCGCTGCCTTCTCAATTATATAATGCATGTTTTGTTCAGCGTATTTTGGAGCTCTTCCTGGTTTTCTACATAGTGCGTTGACAGTCAGTTCACGTGATTATGTGGGCGGCGTGATGATGTCACACGAAACTCCGCCCCCACGGCGGTCAAGCTCAACTCCATTACAGTAAATGGAGAAAAATACCTTCCAGTTATGACCATTACACATAGAATTTCGAAATGAAACCTGCCCAACTTTTGTAAGGAAGCTGTAAGGAATGAGCCTGCCAAATTTCAGCCTTCTACCTACACGGGAAGTTGGAGAATTAGTGATGAGTCAGTCAGTCAGTCAGTCAGTCAGTCAGTGAGTGAGTGAGTGAGTGAGTGAGGGCTTTGCCTTTTATTAGTATAGATTATCATGTCCTAGCACAACAGTAGCATTTCGGAAGGGGTTAAGAGCAGAGATAGATAGTAAAGATTAACGAATTACCTTAGATATATTTTCGAAAAGGACCTGGGTGCCGAAACTGTTTGGATGCAGGCCATCTCGCTTGAAGAAACGCGGTCTTTCCCAAAAGAGGTTCCAGTTATTGTAGTACTCGTTTGATCATCTGACGAGAGGTAGTGGACCCGAAATGAAGATCTTTGCCGATGGGGTCCTCTCCTTTGTGTCTTTAATTAATGCTGTGAAGTCATATCCACACTGAAGTTCCTGCCTTTCTAAATATGGTACCAACTTCTTTCTAAAATTCTGTTTTTCCTCTATTTTTTGTTATCTTGACTTCTCATGATTGTGCCCAATACACTATAGTTTTGCCATAACACTGCAAGAATCAAATGGGGAGTGCAGAGAGCTTCTTTGTACATTTATACAGCATAACCTTTAATTCCTGCAAATTGCGAGGTGGGGCTTCCATTGATTGGACTTGTTTTTCCAGCAAATCCCACAGATGCTTGATTGTATTGAGATCTAGGGAATTGGGAGGTCAAGTCAACACCTTGAACTCTTTTCATGTTCTTCAAACTATTCCCGAACAATTTTTTCAGTGTGGCAGGGTGTATTACCCTGCTGAAAGAGGCCATTGCCATCAGGGAATACCATTGCCATGAAGGTTTACCTTCCAACAAAACAATGACCCTAAGCACACAGCTAAAATAACGAAGGAGTGGCTTCACAACAACTCTGTGACTGTTCTTGAATGGCCCAGCCAGAGCCCTGACTTAAACCCAATTGAGCATCTCTGGAGAGACCTAAAAATGGCTGTCCACCAACGTTTACCATCCAACCTGACAGAACTGGAGAGGATCTGCAAGGAGGAATGGCAGATGATCCCCAAATCCAGGTGTGAAAAACTTGTTGCATCTTTCCCAAGAAGACTCATGGCTGTATTAGCTCAAAAGGGTGCTTCTACTAAATACTGAGCAAAGGGTCTGAATACTTAGGACCATGTGATATTTCAGTTTTTCTTTTTTAATAAATCTGCAACAATTTCAAAAATTCTTTTTTTTGTCTGTCAATATGGGGTGCTGTGTGTACATTAATGAGGGAAAAAATTAATTTAAATGATTTTAGCAAATGGCTGCAATATAAGAAAGAGTGAAAAATTGAAGGGGGTCTGAATACTTTCCGTACCCACTGTAGATAGATAGATAGACTTTATTAATCCCAAAGGGAAATTCACATACTCCAGCAGCAGCATACTGACAAAGAACAATATTAAATTAAAGAGTGATAACAATGAAGGTACGACAGACAGACAATAACTTTGTATAATTTTAGCGTTTACCCCCCAGTGTGGAATTGAAGAGTCGCATAGTGTGGGGAAGGAACGATCTCCTCAGTCTGTCAGTGGAGCAGGACAGTGACAGCAGTCTGTCCCTGAAACTGCTCCTCTGTCTGGAGATGATCCTGTTCAGTGGATGCAGTGGATTCTCCATTATTGACAGGATGCTGCTCAGTGCCCTTCGCTCTGCCACGGATGTCAAACTTGCCAGCTCCATGCCTACAATAGAGCCTGCCTTCCTCACCAGTTTGTCCAGGTGTGAGGCGTCCCTTTTCGTTATGCTGCCTTCCCAGCACACCACCACGTAGAAGAGGGTGCTCGCCACAACCATCTGATAGAACATCTGCAGCATCTTATTGCAGATGTTGAAGGACACCAGCCTTCTAAGGAAGTATAGTTGGCTCTGTCCTCTCTTGCACAGATCATCAGTATTTGCAGTCCAGTCCAATTTATCATCCAGCTGCACTCCCAGGTATTTATAGGTCTTCACCCTCTGCACACAGTCTCCTCTGATGATCACAGGGTCCATGAGGGGTCTGGGCCTCCTAAAATCCACCACCAGCTCCTTGTTTTGCTAGTGTTCAGTTGTAGGTGGTTTGAGTCGCACCATTTAACAAAGTCCTTGATTAGGTTCCTGGAGACCGGACCGGAGAAAGTACAGTCCCCTGCAGCGCTCCTGTGTTGCTGACCACAATGTCAGACCTGCAGTTTCCGAGATGCACATACTGAGGTCTGTCTGTAAGATAGTCCACAATCCATGCTACCAGGTATGAATCTACTCCCATCTCTGTCAACTTGTCCCTAAGGAGCAGAGGTTGGATGGTGTTGAAGGTGCTAGAGAAGTCCAGAAACATAATTCTTACAGCACCACTGCCTCTGTCCAAGCGGGAGAAGGATCGGTGTAGCATATAGATGATGGCATCCTCCGCTCCCACCTTCTCCTGGTATGTGAACTGCAGAGGGTCGAGGGCGTTGCGGACCTGTGGCCTCAGGTGGTGAAGCAGCAGCCGCTCCATGGTGTTCATCACATGTGATGTCAGAGCGACAGGCCAGAAGTCATTCAGCTCACTAGAACGTGATACCTTTGGGACTGGAGTGATGCAAGATGTTTTCCAAAGCCTCGGGACTTTCCCCTGTTCCAGGCTCAGGTTGAAGATGTGCTGTAGAGGACTCCCTATCTCCAACGCACAGGCCTTCAGCAGTCATGGCGATACTCCATCTGGACCCGCTGCTTTGCTGGCACAAAGTCTCCTCAGCTCTCTGCTTACCTGGGCTGCTGTAATTGTGGGTTAGGAAAAACTCTCTCCTAGCTGGTATCAGATGATTCATGATACATCTGATCAGGCCACCTCCTTCCATTGCTCCATTGTCCATTTCTGATGCTCACATGTTGATTGTAGGTGCTTTAAGCAGTGGACAGTAAATATTACTAAATGTTTGTATAAAAATATTATTCCACCCTGGCATTCCTCTGCAATTTGTTACAAACTGGAGATAACATTTTGCTGGAACAGATTTGTGTAAACAAATGCAAATGAAACCACTACTGTTCTAAGCTTATCAGCCTGCTCAGTGGAACAATCTAACGGTACAGTACTATTAAAAATAAACTGCCTAAAGACTGCACAGAGAGTGGACTACATGGTCTGTGGTCCCTATGGATCTTATTGCATCCTTTAAGGATTCCTTCATTGTCATCTCTTCCATCAAATTGGATGTGCTATCCAGCTCCACTAACATGCTGGTCCTGTTATTATTCTTTTCAGTTGAAGTCTCCTTTAGCAATACCATCTGAGCAGTTGTGAGCAGGACAGTAGCAGATTGGCAGATTTACTCAGGACCTTAAAACAAATTGTCATACCTACCATAAGCAAAAGCAGTACTGACTATCCCCAGATACCCTGTTTGAATAAATGCTTGATCACAGAGCGTGGGCACAAATGGAAGGTAATTTGCTACAAATTCAGACTTACTGTCATTGGTAGTAGGGTACACTAATTGGGACTGAATGCTTTTTATTAAATAGTTACTTGGAAATAACATGTCAGACTTTTTGGAAGCAAGCTAACTAAAAAAACAAAAAGAATTCACTAAGCACTGGAATATGTTATTCAACTACAAAGAATTAGTTACAGGAAAAATGAAAGGCACAGAATTCTGTTAAAATGTTATCCAAAGTCAGAAACAGGCCTCTGATCGGGGTTCAATTGGAATGGGTGGTCTGCAGTACTTCCTTGGATTTCCACATTGACAGCTTCTATTTGAACGAACAAAAATCATTCGGAATGGCCTTTCCTTGCGGTGCAAGCTGGTAAAAGGTAACAGTTGGAACAAACCACTATTAGAAGCTCTATGATGGGAAACTCCAGAGAGTGATGGCCTAGCAGTGAGTCAGCCAGCAGGCCCTTTCAGTGATGGTCGCAGTATGAATCACTTCTATTTAGGCCAATGTGCAGGAAGTCAGAACTCTCAGAGCAATCACAGGGAAAGCGATGAACGCTGCTCCAGTCATTGTCTTCCTCAGCATTCTCCTCAAGGGCAGAACTTGTAAGTACCTCTTCTGTAGTACCACAGCTATCCACTGTTCGCCATACTCTTCATGATCATGGTGCCTTATTGGGCTTGGCCATTGATTCTAAGTGAAGATTATGGACAAGGTGGATTTTGTGGGATACTCGCTGCTTTTCTCTGTCTCTGGGTGTGTAGTCATTTCCAGCTGTTATGCATGCTTTGTATTTACACAGTGCTCGGACTGCATTAGGGTATTACTACTGAATATTACAGCTTTGTACAGTCTGGAAAAACAGTCTGCTTTGTAGTTGAAGTGCAATTTCAGGTTCTAAGTTATTGTCACTATACTATACACTATACTAGTCCTGTAGATCACTGCAATTAGGCTTCGGTCTTGTGATTTTTTAATAGGTTTATCATAATTGTTTTGAATTGCAATGGGCTTTTGGCTCTAGGTTATCAATACCCAGAGTATCTTTGTGCTGTTCTGAGCTGATGTTTCGGTTTCTGGCAGTTCAAGTTTCCACTTCTAGTTTAATTAAGAGTACTATTTCTGGACTAGGATGTAAGCTCTAGACCAGACGATATATAACCATAGATATGAACCTTCTAACAAAGTTTGTCACTGGACATTTTGAAGGGGATTTGATTTCACTTTGATCGAAAATTGAGTAGGATTCTAAGTGAGGAGTAGGAAACTGAATAAGACTGATAGTAGTGAAGTCATCCCGTATGAGTGAGTGTGACTATAAATGAACTAGCACCTAGCACCTGTTCCTGGTGCTGTCAGGAGAGATGACAAATCCCTATGATCTTTAACTGGATAAGCAGGTTAGAAAATGGATGAATGGAAAGATCATTTTTATTTCATTTTTAGACATAGCTTTTAACAAGCTGCTTTAAGCTTAATATTTAGACATTTGAATTATTCTAGACTCAAAGACTCACATATCAATCTGCATTCTACTTTTGACTAGTGATTCCAGAATGCATTAGAAAAGAAGCTCCGAACTACTAAAATTAGAATCAAATCTGTTCTGTCATATATTTCAAATAGCTTCAGAGGACTTCCGGACTCCTTTTAATTAAAGGTTCTGCTTTAGACTGGAAGTTGTTGAACAATTCAACTAGAAGTTGTTGAACAATGCACCTTAGTGTCACTATAGGTTCTGGGCCCTTTTCATATAATATTCTCAAAGCTGCTTAACACAGTTAAGGGCCTCAGTGGGGCCAGAGCCCATATCAATGGCAGAAGGTGTAAAGCAGGAACCATCTCTGAACATAGCACCGGTACTTTACAAAGGACAATTTTAGAATCAACAAATTTGTTTTGGAGACCACACTCGGCAGCATTAAATGTTTCAGATGCTGTCATTTTACAGGCAGAATTCTCAGCTCTTAGCTCAGACATTATTAACCATTACTCTTTGGATACTAGAGGTATGTTATGCATGGCGCTCACCTTGGTTTAGATTGCCGTATTAGTTGAGCAAGTGACTTTCTCCACTTGTGCTCCACCTGTGTAAGTTTGAATTTGCTTTCAGAAAGTTGTCATTTTATGCTATAAAATACATAATAATGTGAATAGATGGGAGATCACTCAATAAAATAGAGGTCTGACTCTCCCCATCTTCAGCAGGAAGCCATGATGACGGCACCTGGTCCATGAATGTTCCTTCAGAGGTTACTGGTCTGGTGGGCCACCCCGTGGTTTTCCCTTGTACTTTCACCCACCCACACCGACAACACCATGACACCCTACAGGTAATCTGGAAAGTGGGTAGCATCCACAATGGCATGGTGGTGTTCCAGTGCACCACTCAAAACAGCACAGGGAGCTGCCGCCCTGAGGTCAACTTGGACCAGCGCTACAAGCTGATTGGGAATCCGAAGGCACACGACCTGTCCATGCAGCTGCACAACATCACCTACAGGGATTCCAACAAGTATTTTTGCCGAGTGGAGATACCAGGTCAAGGGGGCGCCAAATTTGAGAACAAGATGGGAACTCACTTGCATGTGGCAGGTAATCTTCACCTGGAGAAAAATGAAGGGGCTTGTGAGCACCTCGGTTTGACTCCTGCTTCCAGTGAAATGAATCTAGAGGGTCATTTTCTCTGTTATCCATGTGTGGGATTTACTTCCTGATGTTTACCACCGTTTCTGTATTAATCTTGAAAGCTGTGACAAGTGCATTCTTAGTTTCCCTTTTTCTTGAGTGAAGTATATATTTTAAAATGCATTTGTTTAAGGATAGCATGGTGATGTGTGAATGTGTCCTGTGATGAATTGGCTCCCTGTCTGGAATGTATTCCTGCCTTGTATCCAGTATTGCTGGGATTGGCTAGCTATCCATTTACTAGAATTATGGATGTTTTTCTTATAATCTTATTAATTATAAACTTTTATGCTTGCAATGACATGCAGGGATATCAGTTTGACATTGACTTACATGGGAAGAACTAACATGACCCTTATGAATGGTATTCACACAAGGTAATGCATGTCACATTAATACACCAAAATCGACTCTATGGCAATTTAGTTCCCTTACTTTAAGAACCTGGCAATTTTGCCACTTGATCAAAATACGCTCACAAGGATTCTGACACACTAGCTAGCCTAGATCTACACTCCCTACTGCTGTCATGGAGGGCTTTTTTAGACCCACATCTTATTAAGTCTCATAAGTGTACATTTATCTTTGGTTTAACAAGTCAACAAGTCAGGCATTGTCATTTGCAGCCTGAGGTGTGTGATTTGTGAGGCCATACAAACTTTGAAATCATACAGAAACAGTAGGCTTCAGTATGAAAGTGATACAGTGTCTTAATTCATTCATTAACTTTCTTTGAGAGATTGTATGATTTGATGTTTCCACTGAGGCCTGTCTCAGAAAGGGATGCCAGTTCACTGACTGGTGCACAGTGGCACAATGAGCAGTTTTTTTTATTCATCTTGTGACGGAGAGCCTGCATGCCCAGCTGTCCCGGTCAGGATGGGTTCTGACCACTTACCTGGCCAGGAGACCAGTAGGATGGAAGGACAGGGGGAGACATCCTGGTGAGGCTAAATGCTCCCCTGACATGATAGATGGCAGACTCCCTGGGCAACGCTACCTGTGCGGACACCCGCAAGGCATGCTGGGAACTTGAGTCCGATAGCACAGCCTTGATGTGTCCTGCGGGTGCCACCAGGGGGTGCTGTAGGGATATGGAAACCCTACTCTTTGCAGCTTCTGTTTGACCCTGAAGTGCTTCCTTTGGGCTGTACCGGAACTACTTCCAGGTCCAGAGTAAAAGAAACCACTCTGCCGCATCCAGGTGAGTCAGAGTTGGGAGGAAGGAAGACAAAGCTTGCCTGGAGGTGTGGAGGAAAGGAATAAAGTTAAGAGTGTGGATTTATGTTGGTCTGTAATGGAAAAGCCTTTTTGTAAGTTAATTGATAATAATAAATCACTTGTTTAAACACAGGACTATGGGTGGTGGTGTCTGAGACTTGTGGCACTGCAACCCCCACTCCAGGTCACAGTCTTCAGTCAAAGACAGTGGACAGAGGCTCTTTTAATAACACGCTCTGACTGTTGTCTTTATTGCTTCACTTCTCATTACATTCATAAATGGCTAACATAGTACATCACTTTACTCCTGTTCTCTTTAGCAGTCCCGAAGATTGTAGACCTGTTGGTGCAGGGCAGTGGAGGATCTGAGTACAATGCAGTGTGCCGGGCCGAAGGACATCCCCTGCCTATAATCACATGGACAGGGCCAGACGATCAACAGGAAGACAACGGAAAAGTACAGACAAACCTGGGACAGCATGAAACTGTACAGGAGCTCCAGAACCTGAGCAAGGAGGGCCGCTACACTTGCATTGCAAGCAATGAGTATGGAAGTGACCGCGCCACCATTTACTTCATTCATCACACCTACCGAAACTCAACCTACATTCTACTGCTCATGTGGATCGCTTTGGGGGCCAAGTTCCTCATCTTCCTCTTGCTGTTAGGGGGTATGGCCTGGCAGTGGAACTCAGGTGAGGAAAACCATAGTGGCTAAGGATTGATCTTTGAACCAAAGAATATGCAGAATAATTAGCATGCAGAGACGAGTGTCTTAGTAGTGCATAGAATAAGTGCCTTCTTTAAAACTGACATGTGGCTAATGAGATCTTTTCATTTATGCTATTGCAGATCAGACAGAAATGGAAAAAAAGCTGCGGTATGTATCTGAGTCCGAAGGAATGGACATTCTGTTTTGAACTATTATGTTGTAAGAGAGCAAAAGCAGCTTGAAAGATGGATATGAGGGGGGAGAAAGGAAGACACACAAATGGGGTGTGAGAAATAGAGTAAGAGAAAATGATGTGTAAGGGAGATATGTTAGCAATGGGATTAGGAGAAGATTAGGGAATGAAGGTGTGAAATGTCTGAGCCTGAGGAAACATAAGTTATCACCAGTATGGGAAGAAAGGTGGAAGTAATTTGTGTTGTATAAAAGGGTCTGCGCCAGGCAAAAATCTGCAGGGTTTGTCTGTAAATTATGAGGGGACTGCAATATCTCTGTTAAAAGGAAACTTAAAGCTAGCTAAGTGAAACTTGACTTAAAATAAACAGTGAAACTATGAGTAATTGATACTAATTTTTAGTATGATGAAGTCAGTCTGATGCTTTATCTAATTAATTTCATTATACTAGAAACAACAAAAAAAACATAATATTGTTGTACCTTTGACGTTCAACAACTTTCATCTTATTTAACAGATTTAGTGTGTGGTAGAGGAAGGACTGAACACACGCACACAAGCAATAGTTAATGGAATACTCCGCCTAAAAATGGTATTTTTTTATATGTTACCTACACCATGTACTTTGTAGTGGTGACTGAAAAATATTTTCAGGCAGAATGGATAGAGAAATGTTTATTAGAAGTCAGTAGTGACCAATGCTGCATGACAGATTATTTGAAAACCGTACAAAATCAGAAAAAGAAAAACATCTCATGTTACTCGAGTCGCATAATCTACTTGTCAGTTATGCAGGTCTCATGCAAAAATTTGCATGCTTTTTTTGCTAAAATACTGCTAAGCAGTTACTTTTGGAATAATCAGCATATATCATAAACAAGAAGCTAAAGACTGTTTGAACTGAAGGCAGAACTACTGACCAATGAAAGATGGGGAGAGGCAGATCTTCACGTCACAAATTCCTTTCCATGAGACTTTAGTGTTTATTGTATGTGCTAATTATTCCAGAGGTAACTATTTAAAACAATATTTTAGTATCAAAAACATTTTACACATTTTGTGCGTAAGATAGGATAACTGACATGTGGATTATGTGATATGAGATTTTTCTTTTTTCTGTAGACGTCATTTGCCATTGTACATTATTGGTCAATATTGGCTTCTATTATGTCATTAACCTTTTCTATCCATCCTGCATGAAAATACTGTATAGCAAAATTTTTTTCTTGGCCACCACTAAAAAGTAAATGCAGTAAGTAACTTGAAATGGTCCTTGCAGGGAGCTCCTATTAGTTCATTAGTTATGGGGACCTGGATTTACAACTGCTATGAACCTTGGGAAATACTTGATAAAGTGCTTTAAGATCCTCAGGAGGGCCACTGTTTTTATGAACTCTCCTCATTATACCAACTACCTCTTCATTTTTTTCAGTCCAACATTCTACACAGTTTTTCACCAGCATATTTCCTAACATGTCAGTATTGCTACATAGTACTGTTACAACCCACAGTATGGAGGAGGAAAGACTGACTCACAGACATAAGCAGATTCTTAATAGTTCTTGAAAGGACCATGTATTGTCTCTTTAAGAAAAGACCCTGATCAGCTCCTCCTGTTAGCCTTGGGAGACACAGCTCTTCCTCTTCTATGGGGATCACTGTCTTCACAAGCCTTCACACCACTCCGGCAATCTTCTTTCCTCTGCTGAGTTCAAAAATTCCATGCTGTTCACTGCACCTCCTTTTACTGTAAGCTCCTTCATTGTGCACAACTCCAGCAGAGTCTCATCTGCTCCTATGGCTTCTCACCTACCTTTTCTCTCACTGAGCGAATTGTTAATCTGCCCTCAACCTTAAGCCCTCATCCCCAAGGGTAGCACAAAATGGTCAAACTGTGTAAGTAAGCACCCCTGGCACCTCAGTCTTGGTAGAGCTTTGGCCACTGTGGGGGTATTGTTTATTATTATCCCACCTCTGTATGCTGGTGAGTGGCCCTAAAAAGGACCTTTGGTGGCTTCTGCCATGCTGCTCAGGTGTTCTGTAGCTCCATGCACTGCCAGCTGCTTTAATTATTTGAACTGTTATCCATGCCGCTCGGCTCCACCTCGATTCTAGCATCCCGGAAATGCACTTAAAGTGCTCTCTAAGTGCTGTGTCTGCAACCACAATTGCCAATTTCTGAGCTGTTTTTAATCTTCTCCAGGTAGTTACATCCCCTCAGATAGTTCTAGGCCACCTAAGGAATGTGTTCCACTCAGGTCCAGACCGAGGGGCACTCCACTACTAGAATTATAATTGTTTATGCAGGATTCATAGAAAATCCATAAGTACTGTGAACTGAAGCTCAATTCACTAACTATACAAACAATACAGACCTAAAAAAAAGCAAAATCATCAAAGAGCTCTGACACATAAAGATCGAGAAGTTACCTCAAAAGATTCCTCGAAAACTTTAAAAGATGCTTTTTTTTCTTCCTTCTTCCATCATTGAAATATAGAATGGATTTGGAATTGGTGTGACATGACAGTACTTATATGTCACCAAATTCACAACTGTAAATGAGTTACATGAAAGTGTTCAAAAATCCTTTCATCTCGCTATCTGGTGAATGGGCATGACATATGAACACCAAGACTGTTATTTTGATACGGTTTGCAGTAGGTGTGAAACAGTAGGGTGAGGACAGGAAGCAGGTGTGAAGTCTGAATGGCTGAGCCATTAACAGCAGCTGTGATGAAGTTGTTGTTGGTTGAAACAATAAAGCATGATGAAAGACAAAACATGTAACATGGGTTGAGTTGTTTTTTGTTTTTTTTGTAGATTTTTGGAATTTCCCAGTAGTATAGAGGATGTTTATTTCTCGATCTTACAAGATTTTTCCATGGAGCCAGTTTTATATTGTCTGTGACTTTTGTCTGACACATCATTGTTAGCATAACTTTTCCTGTATATACTGATTTGTTTTGCACAGTAGTGATTAACCACTAAGAAGCAGTATATAGCAACAGGTTCATAGGGTCAGCACTGTCACATGAGCAGAATGTAGTGAAATTCTTACATACGCAAATTAACATGCAACGCGTTTCCACTCTCTGGTGCCATAATCAGTGAATGTAACTTGAGGTCGAAACGTCCTTCCTTGTCTTAAATATATGCATTCATTAGCACAATTTTGACTTAAACAGACCAGTTAATACTATTAATCTAAAACTTAAAATATGACTACACGTCTTTGACATTTAGATTTAAATCGTAGAATAGTGGCAGGTAAACAGACTATTAAGA
This sequence comes from Polypterus bichir lapradei, assembly GCA_026402145.1. Lineage (NCBI taxonomy): Eukaryota > Metazoa > Chordata > Cladistia > Polypteriformes > Polypteridae > Polypterus > Polypterus bichir. Next base: position 9,549,940 of record JANRMT010062843.1, on the reverse strand, counting down.
GTCCTAATTTTTCTTGGCACAAATAAAGCAGATAATGATATTTGATTTTATGGTGATTTCTGACATTCTGTGGACTGATGTTATAATCTTTGATCTGGGTGCCTCAGAACAACTGTGACAGTGTAGAGGAGATGGCACTTGTGTTGTTTTGGCCTTTGAGTCTTTGGCTGTAGTGACTGTCATGTTCAGCTCACTTTGACTGGTGGAGTCTCTTTGCTTTATTATTCGTAGATATGTTGGTTTCCGTGGCGCCAACCTAATCTGTTACACATTATAGCTGTAGTCCAGGTTGTTTAAGTGATAAGATGCTCTTTATCAAGCAATAGTTTACTTTGCCCTTTTTGTGTGTTCTTGACACAAAGCCATAGCCTGATGGTAAGTGAGGATGAGGGACACCCACACAACTTGGTTGTGGACTTTCTTACAACAGAAGGCAGTACCTTCTGCTGATCAGGTTACATGTGTGCTTTCCAGGGCTGATCACCTGGTTGATGTTGTGATAGCAGGTGAGGTTGATAGGTTCCCCAAATGAAATGGATGGACCTTTACATGCTCGGAAGAAGCATGTATTAGAAGGACAGAATGAGACCAACTATAAGGGCTATGGACTCCCCCAATGCGTTAGGTGGTAGCATCCCTTTGTTGAATTACCCATGTGCATACCTGAGTATTGTAGTCTTCTTGGCCATGTCATGCCAGGTTCCCACAGCTAGCAGACTCCTCTTAAACCTGGGAAATCAACATACATAAACTAAGGATGGAGCACAGCCAATGAAGACACATAACAACAATACCGTGTTTCCCCGAAAATAAGACCTACTCCAAAAATAAACCCTAGCATGATTTTTGGGTTGCTCTGTAATATAAGCCCTACCCCAAAAATAAGCCCTAGTCAAGATCGTCATCTGAAAAGTAAGGCGCCTAAGGCCAGGTTTATACTTCACGCAATGTGATGTGTACTCCACCGGACGCTACTGCTACGCAAGCATTGTCCTGTTTATACTTGTGCATGTACTTTACATAAATCTGGATAATTCCATCAGGTTGCAATGCGAGATATCATCACAGTCGAGAGTTCAGCTTCACTGTGTTATGTATTGCCCTAAACATCCATTAAATTCCGAGGACACCTTTCCACAATATCTCTTTAAAGGATGTTTAACGGTTACATCCATCAATCCAAGGATGCACCCATTCCAGCAAGCATCGGGCACGAGACCGAAATAAAATCCCTGGGTGGGTTGTCAGCTCATCGCAAGCTGAACTCAAGCACACAAATACACTGGCATCATTTTAGTGTCACCAAATCAAGGAAACCAGAGCACACTGTGGAAACCCACCAGGAAAAACATGTAAACTCCAGGCAAGGAACACCAGGGGCGTGACTCCCTGCGAGACAGCAGAGCCACTGTGACGCTCCCACATGTGTAATTATTAACAGTATTCATTATTTAAATGAAGTTAACGATTTATCTATAAAATGTAATATACATACTTTAATGCATTTCACCTTGAAAGTGATATCAAGTATAAATCTAAGGATTCAAAATGTGCAGAGAGCTGGAATATCATAAATTTAATATGTTCTGTGTGACGATCGCTGCTTGCCACTGCTGTCAGTTCAGGAGGAAGCCCCAAAAGCACATAGCAATTAGCAACTGGGTCGGTTTTAAGATGACGTTGACAATGATCTACTTTAATGATAAAGTAATCTACTAGGTTAAAGTGGTCATTTCGTGATTAAAGCCGAAATTTCCACTTTAATCACAAAATAGACCTTTTCACTGTGTCCTTAATTTTTTTCTCTGTGGCTCAAATGCGCTGTCGTACATCCTGATGCTTTTGTGAAGATGCAAAAAAAGACGGCACAGAAGATGGTATGTGAGACTTTTAAAATATATCGTGTCTTAATGATGGGGAATATGCGACGCTTGAATATAAAAGCACCACGAATGCATTTGTATGTCGCCATTTGCTTCACCACATCAAACCATTCATTAAACCTCGAAGCAGGTACATCGATCTCGGAGGATCCTCAAAGCGGCTAGAGTTGCAAGAAATTCATGCTGGAATTCAGGGTTTGAATGTGGAGAGTTATGACGATATTCCAGAAGATGACATGACTGTATTTGAATAGATGTAGATTATTGTACACAAATAAATATAAGACATCCCCTGAAAATAAGCACTAGTGCATATTTTGGAGTAAAAATTAATATAAGACCCGGTCTTATTTTCGGGGAAACACGATAGTAGATGCAAATCAGTGAATAGTGCTTTTTATTTCAACCAATGCCCAAAAATCAAAAAAATATGGGGTCTCTTCTGAATAAATGCATATTCCAATAAAATGATTTAATTTGAGAGAATAAAATGTAAATAAATTCTCCATCGTCTCCGTAGCTCACCCTTCTCATTTCTTGCAGTCGGGCTGAGACACGGGCAGCTTTGGGTCCTCTCTCCTGCTCTCATCCCAGCCAACCCAGCCAGTCACCACTGGGATGCTCAGAGCTAAACCTCCATCATCTTGCCACCAATCCATTGTCCAGCAGGACCCCAGGAACACTTGATTTCTCCCTGCTCCTTCAAAATGCTTAGCCCTGAGCACCATTCATTTTGCTCCCTCACGGTGCCATTTAACACCACCCCACTGCTCTTCCAGATTCTGTCCTTTCTAGATCCCCATCCTTGTTTTTTTAGTCTGCCCAAACCCCTTTATACTCCTGTGTGTGCAGTATCCCAATTATGATCTGCAAAAAGAAACGGGAGCCAATTGTGCACTCACGTGCAAGCTCGATTAGCTCCATTTGTAGTGTTCCAGTGCTGCTAAGATTCACAACAGATTCACATTCATTAAATTACTGTCACATAGGACAGTAATTTAATTATTTTTTTCATGAGGATTTCCAGGAACACACCCTGCCTTGGCCCGACCCGCACACAATCACAGGCAGAGACACAGCCCAACCAAATAAATAACTAATATATTAAATGGAAAATCCAATACAAACAAGAAAAATCAGACAACCCTCCCCTTCCCTTACGGCGATACAATTTTAACACAACAATAAACACTCATGACAATGTCCTTATACAGTATAGTCCAATGCGGCAAAAGCGGATGAAATGGTTTAGCGTGAAGATGACAATCCCAGGAACAGCTTCCTTAATAAATGAATGAAGCAGTCCTACCTGTAGTCCTGAGCGGCAAGGGGCGAGATTTGTAGAAGCGCTCCTTTTGAAGACGCACGACGACTAATCCACCACTATACACACGACAGGCAGGCACGAGACAGTCCATTCATCCTAACAGGAAACGATCCAGGGCACAATTGACTTTGCAGTAGAGACGTTGGACAGGTTACACTAAAACACAGACACTCTTGTTGCTCCGCCGGGCCACCTTTTCAGCTTTCTCACTGGCTTTTCTCATCCCCATCAGCCCCTGCTCCCGTTTGAGTCATCCAATGAGGACCATCCCCTTTGGGGCTGCTGGGAAGTGGAGTTCTTTCCACGGTAGCCCTGATACACAATATCTTCACTAAACACCCGGGAGCCGCATAAGCACACACACCCATAGAGCCTGAGCTGCAGCATTTCTATTTAAAAACTAGCACATTGCCATGGACCCCTTACTCACTTTACCACAGGGTAGCCTGGGGGGGTATGCACAAGAGTGACACTAAAGGTAGCTGCCAAGAGGAAAGCACAGTACATTCAGAAGCTTCCACCAGACCCAGAAGTCTTTCCTGGGTGCAGTGTTATGACACTAGAAGTACTCTTGATTCCAGCATAAAAAGGGCCACCCCACCACAAGTCTGGTGGAGGTGGACAATGCTTGCCTGGGAGTTGTCGGGAGTGAAAAGAATCAAACAAAAGAATTGTGCATTGTATTGTGCCGATTTGGGTAAAGAGACCTGCTGGAAATCACTTTGTTAAATAATAAATATATTTATTTAAAACCCAAGACTGTTGAATTGAATTTGTGAATGGGGTTTGCCCCCTAGTAGTTACAGTTCTTATAGATGCCTTAATTTACCAACCAGAAGTTGTAACAAAACACTTGCTGGTCATCTTAGGTCCGGCATTCATAGCTAGTCCTAATAGGCTGTGCATCTGTTTGTCTAGGATAGGGTTGCCAGATTATAAAAAAATTAGAAATACGGGACACTCTTAAAATCTCTCTCTATATTACTATATATACAAATTTATACACGCCCCCTACACGAAAAGACCAATATATTACAGTGATCCCTCGCTATATCGCGCTTCGACTTTCGCGGCTTCACTCCATCGCGGATTTTAAATGTAAGCATATCTAAATACAGTATATATCACGGATTTTTCGCTGGTTCGCGGATTTCTGCAGACAATGTGTCTTTTAATTTATGGTACGTGCTTCCTCAGTTTGTTTGCCCAGTTCATTTCATACAAGGGACGCTATTGGCGGATGGCTTAGAAGCTACCCAATCAGAGCATGTATTACATATTAAATAAAACTCCTCAATGATATACAATATGCTTCCCGCGCGGTGCTTGATTGTTTGCTTTTCTCTGTGTCTCTCACTCTCTCTGCCTGACAGAGGGGGTGTGAGCAGAGGGGCTGTTTGCACAGGGGCTGTTTGCCTAGAGGATACGGGCGCTCCTCTACAAAATGCCGCTTTATCGCGGTGCTTTGGCATACTTAAATACGGGAAATTTGGGGGTCCCTGAAAGGTCAGTATGGGACAGGGGACAAAATTATCAAATATGGGACATGTCCCGTATATAAGGGACGTCTGGCAACCATAGTCTATGAAAGCTTGTAAAGCTGTTACCTTATCTTAATTATTAAAGTAAATTCAAAAGGTTAGGTAAGCACTGTGACCCGTGGACCAACTTTGATGGAGCCAGGAAATATAGTTGGGGCGCCAGCCAGGTTCCCCTGGTTAATTGTAGTTGTCAAGCCAAAGAAACAAACAAACAAAAAAAAACTTGTTCAGTGCTTTTGCGCACAAAGAAATCCGGCTTAAATCTGGCTAGCAACACAAAGTAAAACACAATAAATATTAGGGGTTTGTTAGTCAGTGGGAGCTCTGTATCTGATGCTGGCTGGCTTCAAACTGAGTTGCCCATTTTTATTGTGGCCCAGCCAGAACGGACATAGCCATCTTGGGACTTAAGGCAGCCGTTAGGCATCTTCCTGGGGCTGCCTGTCAAACCTGAAGGAGAAAAAGAAGACCTCAGTTATTCACATAAACCTGTTTCTAAAATGCCATGTAAACCTTTATTCCAGTTAGAGAAATCCGGTTATTCACCTCTGTAAAACCTGACTAACAGAGGAAGGTTTCTCCATGAACAATCCAATTATGTGGCCATGTAAACCATTAACCAGGTTACTGTTAAGGATTTAATCATCTGCATATGTCAGCCTGTCACATGTGTTTGCTTTTCATACAAAATTAATTTCCAGAGGCAAATGTTAGGCTGATCAAATTATTTCTTCTCCTGACAAAAATAATCTGTCTCAATATTTCAGAACTCACTAATTTTGAGTTGATGAGCTGAATGTACAGTGCTAATCTCAGTAGGACAATCTCAAGAGCAGTAAGGTAACACATTAAAAATAATGTGCTGTCACGTATGCACACCTGTGGATTACCTTCTGGGCTCATGTGAAGCAGGTACTATCACCCTGGGTCAAGAGGGGGCATTTGTGCTAACCTTCTCCTCTTTTCTTCCCCCTGCAGTACCAAGAAGATGCCCAGTGAGGGTAATTGACTCTGCCCGATCCGGTTTCCCGTCTATAAAGCCCATAGCTACCGGAAGGAGGCGGTCAGTTGTGAACAGACTGCACTGGAGGACAGAGATTTGTACAACCTGAGAAAGAGAAAGGAATCTTGTTATCCTAGTCAGATAGTTTTTAAGTTTTGACCTTTTTCTTTTGTTATTTATAATGGCGTGCATAGCTGCCCTTTTCGTTTAATTTTCTTGGACTGAATCAAATGGAGACGACAACATTTATCTGTGGGACTTGCACTACCTTACTCGACCACATTGTGTTAATTAGTCTGATTACTTTTTAAAGTAATGAGTAACCTACTGTGTTATTATTATTCTATTATTATTCTAGCAGCACTGAGCATAAGGTAAGAAGGACACATACACGTACACACAGTCAAGCAGAAAAGAGCTTGCTGTATGCATTCTGGTAACAGAAACCTATAAATAAAGTGTCAATTTGAATAAACATAATTAAAACACACAAGAAAATTATTATAGGTGTCATGCTTATTGTTTTATTCACGGTGGACGATGATGATGTTTAACTGCACAGTTTAATGATATTTGAGCATTTTGACAAAGCAGAACTCCAGAAGATTAGTTGTGTGTGTGTAAACGCAGATTATTAGAAACCACATTTCTGCCTTATTTGGTTTATTCAGCTTATCCCGATTATGTGTGTGCACATAATGTGTATATTAATTGCAGTGCCCCCTCTCTTCACAGGGTGGTATTATTTACTCAGGAAGGTAATCGCCAGGCCTAATATCTAAATATTGGCCGATGATACAGGGTGCAGAAAACGCTTACTTCTCACCAGCAAATCAAAAATGACCTTCTAAAAATTTTCAGCTCTGAAAAACTGATAGAAGATAAGAAGAGGAGAAAAAATGAGGCTGAATGTTTGCTCAAGCAGACTGTCCATGTGTGTCTCTTGTTTTCACAAAGAAGGCCTTGTGTGCCTTTGAAAGACTTGGCAAAAAGTTCAGTGCCCATTTCATCTCTCAATGGCCTAAGGCTGTCTTGATTTTGATCTACGCTAGCATCTCTTTCTTTTCATGTTAAAAGTAACCCTTTGACCATCTATGTTCCCTTCAGGCAACAACAGAAAGGCCCTACAAATTATGAGAATTTGGACACTCGTGGGCTGCCTCTGAAGTAAGCTTCTCCTTTTGACTGAACAGTAGAGGAGGTGCATTTGAGGCACCCCATGTCATTTCAGGACTTGGTTACTTTGCGAACTGGGAGTTGAACTTTGTATTTTGTAGTAATTTTGTGATAAATGCAAGGTAAGTCTTTCGGATTATGGGGTGGCTGTAATAAAGACACAGTGCAGCGTTCCACACAATCTGCCCTGATATTTGGGGTGAGGCCTTCTGGAACAATTTAGACTGTTCAGATGTGACTTGCTTCATCTTTATTTATTTATTTTTGTCTTTCACATTTGGCTGGCTCAATGTATGGGAATTTCCCATTGACTTATATTACTTTTATCTCATATTTCTTAAATCCTAAAATAAGAATCTTAACAAAGTATGGTGATAAAAAATAAAGGTTATCTGAATAAGGGTAGAGAAATCCCCACGTTTTTTATTTTTGATGGACTTATCACTGAGTGCCTGGTGTCTGAGACCTAACAAATATCTACAATTGCCATGTTAGAAACAGAGCAGGCGAAAGGAATGGAATATGGAAGGTTTTACTTCTGTTACTCATTTATGCAGAGCAACTTTGAAAATATGGGTATATTACAATTGTTTGCACACATTTTGTACAATGGGGGCACTGACTGTTTAACAGACTTTTTCAGAATTGCACAGTAAGCTACAGGAAAACTAGCAGGAGGCCCTCTATCCTGAGACCTCTAGAGCAGTGGTTCTTAACCTGGGTTCGATCGAACCTTAGGGGTTCGTTAAGTCAGTCTCAGGGGTTCGGCGCCGGGAGGTCAAGACATGCACCCGACTCATATGCTTCGTATGACACGCCCCGCTTGGTCATCATTAGTTGTAGGTAATCACGCTACATTGTTCGGCCAATCGGTGCTGCAGGGAATTTGGTGCACTCAGTAGTCGACTTGTGACTGTCGTGATAGTATGTTGTAAGATATCTTTCTTAATATTTTAATCCATACTAACTATGTCGAACAAAAAAAGAAAGTGGTTGGACGAATATGTACAACATGGATTCACATATATAACAGAACGTGATGGGAGTCAGCGTCCTATCTGCATGATTTGTAATGCCAAGTTAAGCAATTCTAGTCTAGTACCGGCAAAACTAAAAGAACACTTCCTTAACCTACATGGAGATGGGGAATACAAGAACACAACGCTTGCTGAATTCATGATAAAGAGAGCCAGATTTGATGAAAAGGCCACTCTGCCTGCTCTCGGTTTTGTACCCATCAACAAACCGATCCTAACAGCATCATACGAAGTTGCTTACCTGATCGCAAAACAGGGCAAACCACACACCATTGGTGAAACACTCATAAAACCAGCTGTGTTGAAGATGGTGAATCTGATGCTGGGAAAAGCAGCCCAAGTTAAATTATCACAAATTCCTCTTTCAAATGACACCATCAACGACAGAATAGAGGATATGAGCAAAGACATCTTAGCTCAAGTAGTTGCAGATCTAATTTCAAGCCCGACAAAATTCAGCCTCCAACTCGACGAGACCACAGACGTTTCTAATCTAAGTCAACTTGCTGTATTTGTGCGCTTTGTGAAAGATGACATGATAAAGGAAGATTTTTTATTTTGTAAGCCTCTTACAACAACAACTAAGGCAGCCGATGTGAAGAAACTTGTGGATGACTTCTTCAGAGGCAACAATCTTTCGTGGGATATGGTTTCTGCAGTTTGTACGGATGGAGCTCCAGTCATGTTGGGAAGAAAGTCTGGTTTTGGTGCGCTAGTGAAAGCTGACACACCACACATCATTGTTACGCATTGTATTCTGCACAGGCATGCGCTGGCAACAAAAATCTTGCCTCCAGAAATGACGGAAGTATTAAAAATTGTAGTTGAATGTGTGAACTATGTGCGAAATTGTGCGACAAGGCACCGCATTTTCAGTGAGCTGTGTAAAGAAATGGGTTCTGAATTCGAGGTACTTCTGTACCATTCTAACGTTCGGTGGTTATCCAGGGGACGGGTGTTGAATCGTGTTTTTGCCATGCGTGTGGAATTAACTCAGTTTTTACAAGAGCACCAACATCATCATGCAGATTGTTTTAAAAAATTCTAGGTTCATTCTCATTTTAGCATACATGGCCGATATATTCGCAGCTCTTAATCATCTCAATCAGCAGATGCAGGGTGGGGGAGTCAACATCATCGAAGAGGAAGAAAACCTGAAGGCTTTTCAAAAAAAGCTGCCGCTATGGAAACGACGAACAAAGAATGATACCTTCGCAAACTTTCTCCTGCTGGATGACTGTGTAAGTAAGATCGAAGATGTGTCTGGAATCGGAGATATTTCTGTACCTACGGAACTGAAGCAAGCAATTGCCATGCACTTAGATGAGCTTGCAAAGTCTCTCGACAGATACTTCCCTACAAGAGAGTCATATCCAGCATGGGTAAAACAGCTGTTTACGTTTGACATTGAGACAGCAGATGTCAATGATGAATACCTCGACGAAATCATTGAAATTCAAAAGAGCCAGATTCAACAGCAACTCTTCAGAGCAACAACGTTCTCATCGTTTTGGTGTCGACAAATAGTAAGTTATCCTACTATTGCTAGGAAAGCCCTGGAAATTTTTATACCGTTTGTTACAACATATCTTTGTGAGCAATCTTTTTCGAGGGTGCTAGACATAAAAACAAAGAAAATGAACAGACTTTGTTGTGAAAATGACATGAGAGTGGCAATTGCCAAGATGAAGCAACGCATTTCTGAACAGGTCTCTCAAAGGCAACAGCAGAAGTCACACTGATTTGCAGTAAATATTCATTATTATTGTAGCCTGGTGAAAATTAGGTGATGGGTGTGTGTTAAAATGATAAAAATAGCATAATACAATAAGTTTATTATTGGAATACATAAGTTTAAAAATTTAAATCATTTCAGTGTGGTAGTATTAAAAAAGGTTATGTCCTTGTGAAAAGGTATGTAATTTGTTGTGAATTCATGCATTATATTGGTTTTGTTCTTTGAACTCAGTGATGTTAATACACGATTCATTTTGTAAACCAGTAAAACATATACCTATGTCTTAAATATTTTATTTTTCAATAAAGAAGGGTTTGGCGAATGTGCATATGAAACTGGTAGGGTTCAGTACCTCCAACAAGGTTAAGAACCACTGCTCTAGAGACAATAGGGTTGTTTTGACCAAAACTGTTATGCAGCAGCTATAAATCATACAGTATACAGTGCCCTCCATAATGTTTGGGACAAAGAAACATTTTTTCTCTAATTTACTCCTCTACAGCACAGTTTAAAATTACAAAGCAAACAATTCAGATATGATTAAAGTGCTCATTGCAGACTTTATTTCAATGGTATCTGCATATTTTTTGGTCGAGCCATATATAAATGACAACAGTTTTTCTACATGGTCCTGCCATTTCAGAGCATCATAATGTCTGGGAGAGAGAAATGGCAGGCCTCTTAAAGCCTTATATTTAGGACTTTGTTGCACATCCCTTGTGACGAGATTAGACAGGAGTCCCCGTGGACTATGATGTTTGCTGATGACATTGTGATCTGTAGCGATAGTAGGGAGCAGGTTGAAGAGTCCCTGGAGAGGTGGAGATATGCCCTAGAGAGGAGAGGAAAGAAGGTCAGTAGGAACAAGACAGAATACATGTGTGTAAATAATAGAGGGAGGTCAGTGGAATGGTGAGGATGCAGGGAGTAGAGTTGGCGAAGGTGGATGAGTTTAAATACCTGGAGATGAACAGTACAGAGTAATTGGGATTGTGGAAGAGTGAAGTGAAAGGGAAGGTCTACAGGATGGTAGTGAGACCAGCTATGTTATATGGGCTGGAAATGGTGGCACTGACCAGAAAGCAGGAGACAGAGCTGGAGGTGGCAGAGTTAAAGATGCTAAGATTTGCATTGGGTGTGACAAAGATGGACAGGATTAGAAATGAGGACATTAGAGAGTCAGCTCAGGTTGGACGGCTTGGAGACAAAGCCTGAAAGGCGAGATTGCGTTGGTTTGGACATGGGCAGAGGAGAGATGCTGAGTATATTGGGAGAAGGATATTAAGGACTAGCAAAATACCAGCGCTTCGCAGCGACGAAGTACTGCCTTAAAATTTTTATTAAGAAGACAATTAAACCTTTTCAAAACTGAGGGAAAATTTACCAATAATTATTTGTTAAGGATCTCTTTGTATGCCACGTTGTCAGTTCGGCCCTCCAGTTGTAATATGACCAAGCTGTAGCTGTGCGCTGAGCTTACTCTTGAGCATGCAGCGTACAGTTGGCCATGTGAACAGTAATCTTGTTTCAAATCTCACAGCTTGGATTGCTGCTGTCATAATCGGTTTGAGTTTCATTGTTTGTTTCAA
>JANRMT010062843.1:9528233-9538246 GCA_026402145.1 Polypterus bichir lapradei | reverse complement strand
ACAATAACTATAATCGTAATAAATGAACAATAAAACAGCGGAGAAGCCGTGGATTAAATAAAAAGGCTGTAGTTATCAGCAGGGAGACGTGAATACCGTGGCGAAGCAAGGAAGGGAATGTAGAGACTGGAGCGACAGACGGCCTTATATAAACAGGCAGCCAACAACGTGGGAGGTGTTGGGATGGGGGACCCAACGGCGCCTCACACGGTGACCGAGCTGCAGGCTATGGACGTATATATGTACGTAAGTAGGATTCAGTTAGCGTTGGGAACCCGCGTACCAAATTTCTTGAAGATGGGCCCTTAAGTAACAAAGACCGTTGAAAAGTTCAATATGACGGCCGACAGTGGCATCATATCACCGAAATAAGTACCAAATTTCAGTCTTCTACCTACACAGGAAGTTGGAGAATTAGTGATGTTGGAAATATGGCAGCTGACAGTGGCGTCACACCACAAAAATAAGTACGTACATTGGTTTCGGTTAGCGCAGGGAAGCCGCCTACCAAATTTTGTGAAGATGGGGCCATGAATAAGAAAGTTCAACATGGCGGACGCTGTTGACCGTTATGACCGTTACGCGTAGAATTTCGAAATGAAACCTGCTTAACTTTTGTAAGTAAGCTGTAAGGAATGAGCCTGCCAAATTTCAGCCTTCTACCTACACGGGAAGTTGGAGAATTAGTGATGTTGGAAACTTCAATATGGCAGCCGACAGTGGCATCATACCACTGAAATAAGTACGTACATCGGTTTTGGTTAGTGCAGGGAAGCCACCTACCAAATTTCGTGAAGATGGGGCCATAAATAAGAAAGTTGAACATGGCGAACATTGTCAACCGTTATGACCGTTACGCGTAGAATTTCGAAATGAAACCTGCTTAACTTTTGTAAGTAAGCTGTAAGGAATGAGCCTGCCAAATTTCAGCCTTCTACCTACACGGGAAGCTGGAGAATTAGTGATGTTTGGAAAATTCAATATGGCGGCCGACAGTGGCGTCATACCATCGAAATAAGTACGTACATCGGTTTCGGTTAGCGCAGGGAATCCGCCTACCAAATTTCGTGAAGATGGGGCCATAAATAAGAAAGTTCAACATGGCGGACGTTGTCGACTGTTATCGACCGTTATGACCGTTACGTGTAGAATTTCAAAATGAAACCTGCTTAACTTTTGTAAGTAAGCTGTAAGGAATGAGCCTGCCAAATTTCAGCGTTCTACCTACACGGGAAGTTGGAGAATTAGTGACGTTGTAAAGTTCAATATGGCGGCTGACAGTGGCGTCATACCACCGAAATAAGTATGTACATTGGTTTCGGTTAGCGCAGGGAAGCCACCTACCAAATTTCGTGAAGATGGGGCCATGAATAAGATAGTTCAACATGGCGGACATTGTTGACCGTTACGCATAGAATTTCGAAATGAAACCTGCTTAACTTTTCTAAGTAAGCTGTAAGGAATGACCCTGCCAAATTTCAGCCTTCTACCTACACGGGAAGTTGGAGAATTAGTGATGTTTGGAAAATTCAATATGGCGGCCGACAGTGGCGTCATACCACCGAAATAAGTACGTACATCGGTTTTGGTTAGCGCAGGAAAGCCACCTACCAAATTTCGTGAAGATGGGGTCAGCCTTCTACCTACACGGGAAGTTGGAAAATTAGTGACGTTGGAAAGTGTAATATGGCGGCCGACAGTGGCGTCATACCATCGAAATAAGTACATACATCGGTTACGGTTAGCGCAGGGAAGCCGCCTACCAAATTTCGTGAAGATGGTGCCATAAATAAGAAAGTTCAACATGGCGGACGTTGTCGACTGTTATCGACCGTTATGACCGTTACGTGTAGAATTTCGAAATGAAACCTGCTTAACTTTTGTAAGTGAGCTGTAAGGAATAAGCCTGCCAAATGTCAGCCTTCTACCTACACGGGATGTTGGAGAATTAGTGATGAGTGAGTGAGTGAGTCAGTCAGTCAGTCAGTCAGTGAGGGCTTTGCCTTTTATTAGTATAGATAGAGCTGCCAGGGAAGAGGAAAAGAGCAAGGCCTAAGAGAAAGTTTATAGATGTGGTGAGAGAGGACTTACAGGTGATGGGTGTAACAGAACTAGATGTAGAGGACAGGAAGATATGGAATAAGATGATCTGCTGTGGCAACCCCTAATGGGAGCAGCCGAAAGAAGAAAAAGAAGTTGCATATCCCTTGTACGCAATGACTGCTTGAAGCCAGCAGATTTTGAGGATCTTCTGTGGTGATGCTCTACCAAGCCTCTGATGCAGCCATCTTCAGCTCCTGCTTGTTTTGGGGGCTTGTCTCCCTAGATTTTCTCTCCAGCATTTGGAAGGAATGCTCAACTGGATTTAAATTTGACAATTGGCTTGGTCATTCAAGAATTTTCCATGTTTTATCTTTGAAAAACTCCTGTGTTGCCTTAGCAATATGTTTAGAATCATCATCTTATTGTAGGATGACACACTAGACAAGGTGTTTGGAGGCATTAACTGGAACCTGAGCTGATAAGAAGTTTATATACCTCAGAATTCATTATACAATTACTGTCAGCAGTTCCATCATCAATGAAGATAAGTGTACCAGTACCTGTGCCAACCATATATGCCCAAACAATAACACTCCCACCACAATTTTTAACAGATATGGTGGTATGTTTTTGGATCTTGGGCAATTCCATGTTGTCTCCACATTTTGCTCTTGCCATCACTCTGATACAAGTTCTTTGTTTTTGTGTTTGTCCATAAGACCTTTTTCCAGAATTCTGCCTTTTTTAAGTATTTTTTCATAAACAGTAGCCTGGCCATTCTGTTTTTGTGGCTAACTAGTGGTTTGATTCTTGCAGTGTGGTCTCTGTACTTATGTTCATGAAGCCTTCTGCAGATAGTCTTCTCTGACACATCCGCCATCCTGTTGAACAGGCGTTTGGGGTCTTTGTCTTTACTATAGTGAGGATTCTTCTGTCATCAGCAGTGGAAACCTTGCTTGGCCTACCAGTCCCTTTGCAATTACTTAACTCACCAGACAGTATTCCAGACAGATGATTTAGATAATCCTAAGGTTATATTGATGGTTTTGTTCTTGTTATTCTGCCTCACAATGGCTCCTTTGCCTTTCATTGGCACATCTCTTGTCCTCATGTTGAGCAATGGCAATTGCAGTCTCCAAAGGGTAAAAGGAAGCCCTGCCTGCACCAATGAAGCAATGAAACACAGCTGAGAAATCACAAACACCTGTGATGCCAATTGTCCTAAACATTATGGTGCCCTGAAATGGGGGGAACTATATACAAAAAGTGTCGTCATTTCTATATGGTGTGACCAAAATGCATGCAAATACTCTTAAAGTCTGCATTGTGTGCTGTTGTTTGATTTGTAATTTTAATCCATGGAACAGATGGGTAAATCAGGGAAAAATGTGTCATTGTCCCAAACATTATGGAAGGGAGTGTGCATTATTTAGAATATATTAGCATGAGTTTCACTTCCCATTCTTTTCTCTCTTGCTGTGTTCTGAAGTTGCCCATAAGCACTGTGACTTTAAAGTCCCTCTCACAGTGTCCATGGCTGTTGAAGTGGGCTGCTACAGGACCATCTGTGTTGCCATGTTTGATGTGGAACCTGTGGAAATTCATTCTCTGGTGGAGTGTTTGTCCAGTTTCTCCCACATAGAGTGCAGTGTCAGGACATTGCATACAGAGAATTAGGTAGACCACATTAGATGATCTGCAGGAAAATTATCCCTTTATGTGATGTTCTAGTCGGCAGTGTGGTATAACTATACAGTCTGTATTATAAATGTGAGCACACGCTTTACATCTTCTTTGTAGGCAGGGAGATGTGCCGTTTTCTGTTGGTTCACTTAGGGAGCTTCAGACAATTAGTTGCTGCAGGTTTGGCAGTTGTCTTTATGCCAGGAGGGGAGGTTCTGGAAATACATTTTTCAGCGTTTTGTCATTGTGCTTCAAGATGTGGGTTATAGGTGACGACAAGGGGAATGCGGTTCTTGTTGTCTTTGTTTTTTTATTCCAGAAGGTTGTCTCTGGGTATGGCAGTAGCTCTTCTTATTTGAGTGTCTGTTGTTTTGGGGATATATACTTGTCTGATGAAATCTTGTCGAAGCTCCTGAGGTTGTTTTTCCCAGTCTGTCGGGTCTGAGCAAATATGGTTATATTGAATTGCTTGGCTGAAAATAATGGAGCACCTTATATGCTTATTTTTAGCTAAGCAATACGATACAACCGTATTTGCCCAGACCCGACTGCATTCTCCTTGTTGTCACCTATAACCCACATCTTGAAGCACTTTGAAAAATTATAACTTGAAAAATAAGAACTTGACAAAACACTGAAAAATGTATTTCCAGAACCTCCCCTCCTGGCATACAGACAACTGCCAAACCTGCAGAAACTAATTGTCTGAAGCTCCCTAAGTGAGCCAACAGAAAATGGCACAGCTCCCCGCCTACAGAGAAGATGTAAAACGTGTGTCCACGTTTATAATACAGACTGTGTAACTGTACCACACTGCCGACTAGAACAACACATAAAGGGATAATTTTCCTGCAGCTCATCTAATGTGGTCTACCTAATTCTCAGTATTAAATGTCCTGACACTCTATGGGGGAGAAACTGGACAAACACTCCGCCAGAGAATGAATTTCCACAGGTTCCACATCAGACATGGAAACACAGATGCTCCTGTAGCGGCCCACTTCAACTGCCATGGACAATGAGAAGGCCTTTAAAGTCACAGTGCTTATGGGCAACTTCAGAGCACAGCAAGAGCGAAAAGAATGGGAAGTGCAACTCATACTAATATTTAACAAATTAAAACATTGTTTGAATAGAGACAAGAGTTTTATGGCCATATATGAGGATTGTTTGCATCTCTCGGACTGACACAGACAATCTATCTACAGACCCACATTGTATTAAAAAACTCATTAAAAAAACTCAAAACTCAGAAACTTCAAAAGACTTTGTTGGACAGTTATCTCATTAAAAGATCTTGACTATACATTGTTCTCCTCTCTTGCTAAATGAATCTTAACCTGAAGAGGTCTATTACTATTTTACATTTAAGATGTCTCACTTAAAGGTTTTCCAATGTTGTATCTGTCCTAGTGTGTATATAAACACAGGGAACTCCAGTTTCTGTATTACATCTTGCCTGAAGAAGGGGCCTGAATTGCCTCAAAAGCTTGCATATTGTAATGTTTTTAGTTAGCCAATAAAAGGTGTCATTTTACTTGACTTCTCACTACATTCATAATGGCTAACATGGTACGACACCCTAGTACTAGAAAATATTATAAAAATACCACACAAACTTGCTGAAATATTTAATACGATTACAGTGACCCATCGACCATGAGCAGAGATTGAACTGTTTTAAATTTAAAAGAAATGGTGGACTGTGATGTATGTGCAATAGAATTAATCCTTTCAGGGTTACGATTTAAGATGAAGCTGGGGTTTAGAAAAATTCTTTGGAGGCATTCCAATGAAGCTGCCACTGTCCCAAGAAAGAAAGGCACTAAAGGCGCAGTCTCGGTCCACGATTTCACTTGGAGGTATTTGCCACTATGCAGCTGCGCACAGGTAACATTTGGCTTCTTCCTGCTTAGTAAACAATAAGAAGATGACAACAGATAGCATCCATGTAATGTCAGGATGAACTCTTCCAGTGGTTACAGATACTTGAACAAATTCATAAAGATATCAAACATCTTGTTAGTCTTCTTGCTTTTAAACATAAGATAAACTTCACACTTCACTGGGATTTTGGTCAGTCATGGTACTGTTATGCAACAAACACAAGAAGATGGACCAGGAGATAAACAGGAGTCAAAAACAAAGCAAAAGTCCAATTTAGGGGACACGTGAACAAAGTGAAAAAACCCAAAAAATGTTCCTGACTCGTAGTCACAAAACCTGAAGAGAAATGGAGATGAGACAACTAGGAGGACATGAATGAACTTCGATTTTTTTGTGCAATGTTAGCAAACAATTAAGCAAGTCAGTAAATCCCCATATGTCAGATTACCTGAGGGCCATAAGGTAGAGAAGAACTTGATTCATGCGTCTAGGTGACTCAATGGATCCTATCTGAACTGTAGTGCTAAGATAAACAACACAAAGTAGGCCTTTAGGCTGACGGGCCATTATTGTTATGGCCATAAAGCACAGTGAAATTATCTATACTAATAAAAGGCAAAGCCCTCACTGACTGACTGACTCACTCACTCACTCACTCATCACTAATTCTCCAACTTCCCATGTAGGTAGAAAGCTGAAATTTGGCAGGCTTATTCCTTACAGCTTACTTACAAAAGTTAAGCAGGTTTCATTTCGAAATTCTACACGTAACGGTCATAACGGTCGATAACGGTCGACAACGTCCGCCATGTTGAACTTTCTTATTTATGGCCCCATCTTCTCGAAATTTGGTAGGTGGCTTCCCTGCACTAACCGAAACCAATGTACGTACTTATTTCGGTGGTATGATGCCACTGTCGGCCGGCATATTGAACTTTCCAACGTCACCAATTTTCCAACTTCCCATTTAGGTAGAAGGCTGACCCCTTCTTCACGAAATTTGGTAGGTGGCTTCCCTGCGTTAACCAAAACCGATGTACGTACTTATTTCGGTGCTATGACGCCACTGTCGGCCGCCATATTGAATTTTCCAAACGTCACTAATTCTCCAACTTCCCGTATAGGTAGAAGGCTGAAATTTGGCAGGCCCATTCCTTACAGCTTACTTACAAAAGTTAAGCAGGTTTCATTTCAAAATTCTACGCGTAACGGTCATAACGGTCAACAACGTCCGCCATAATGAACTTTCTTATTCATGGCCCCATCTTCACAAAATTTGGCAGGCGGCTTCCCTGCGCTAACCGAAACCAATGCACATACTTATTTCGGTGCTATGACGCCATTATCAGCCGCCATATTGAACTTTCCAACGTCACTAATTCTCCAACTTCCCGTGTAGGTAGAAGGCTGAAATTTGGCAGGCTCATTCCTTACAGCTTACTTACAAAAGTTAAGCAGGTTTCATTTCGAAATTCTACGCGTAATGGTCATAACGGTCAACAACGTCCGCCATGTTGAACTTTCTTATTTATGGCCCCATCTTCTCGAAATTTGGTAGGTGGCTTCCCTGCACTAACCGAAACCAATGTGCGTACTTATTTCGGTGGTATGATGCCACTGTCGGCCGCCATATTGAACTTTTCAACAGTCTTTGTTACTTATGGGCCCATCTTCAAGAAATTTGGTACACGGGTTCCCAAAGCTAACTGAATCCTACTTACGTACATATATACGTCCATAGCCTGCAGCTCGGTCACCGTGTGAGGTGGCGTTTGGTCCCCCATCCCAACGTCTCCCACGTTGTTGGCTGCCTGCCTATATAAGACCGTCCGTCGCTCCGGTCTCTACATTCCCTTCCTTGCTTCGCCACGGGATTCACGTCTCCCTACTGATAACTACAGCCTTTTTGTTTAATCCACGGCTTCTCCGCTGTTTTATTGTTTGTTTATTACAATTATAGTTATTGTATAGGTATTTTAGACTTACTTTACATTGCTCAGGTACCCATTTCCTTTATCATTCCAAACCCCCATTACCATGTCTATCGAGATGATCAATATCGATCAAAGAACTGTCACTTACCGAGTAGTTTCCATGCCCGGTGCTAGCACCAACCTTTTCCATTCTCTTTGTTACATATTGCACGGCCATATCAGGCTCACTCTTGATATCCAGAGGAACATTGTGTCTTATGTATTAAATGACTAGGACAGGTTCAAGGTTTGGACTGATGACGGTACAGGAGATAATTATACTACACAGGAGCACTATAAGAGTTAAATGCTTAAGCCCTTCACCTATGGTTCTGCATGTGAGTTGATGGCTGCCGCTGAATTGTTCGGTTGTCGCTTTCAAATGTACCGAAATGGCCAAATATTTTACACCTTTCGACAACCGCCAATGCCTCTTAAACATCTTAGATTCACAGGTGACGATTTCAGTAGTGGACACTTTTATGTTTATGAATGTTGAAACTCTCAAAAGCTGGATGTGATTTTATCGATGAAACCGGTTGTGTGCTTACAACGCTTGACAGATGCCGAATGTCACTTCAACACAACAAATCCTGCAAATACTGTCGTAATTGAAACAAACCATGAAACTCAAACCGATTATGACAGCAGCAATCGAAGCTGTGAGATTTCAGACAAGATTACTGTTCACATGGCCAACTGTAAGTTACATGCTCAAGAGTAAGCTCAGCACACAGCTTGGTCATGTTACAACCGGAGGGCCGAACTGACAACATGGTATACAAAGAGATTCTTAACAAATTATTGGCATATTTTCCCTCAGTTTAAAAAGGTTTAATTTTATTCTTAATAAAAATTTTAATCCAGTACTTCGCCGCTGCGAAGCGCGGGTATTTTGCTAGTTACTTATAAACAGAAAAATGACACTCTCTGTCAACATGATCAGTGAGTATAAATACATTACCTCAAATGATCCTATCTTCTTTGCTGTAAATTCTCACAATGTGCTTATTATAATGTGTAGTGGCTGTGTAGTGCAATGTGGAGTGCTGATTTATTCATACTATTGTGCTGTAGCCACCATATACTACATACTGTAGCTCCATTGAATAAATTCTTCATAGATTCTGAACAAAGAAAGAAAGAAAGAAAGAAAGAAAGAATTTTTGAATTGAACTTTATTAATCAATACTCAACATGCCATTTACAATAGCAAAAGTAAAGCAAACAAAGAAAACCCCAACTCACCCCACATGTTAAAAAGAAAAAAACAATTCATTATCTCCAAGCTTACAAACTGCTTCATGAACATGCCATTTTTCCTCAAACAAATTCACATTTTCAGTCATTCTGTAAAATTTCTGTCCTAAAAACACCCTGGCTTTTACCAGTCCATGAAATATTTTGATCATATTACATTGTTTGTTTGATTTCACTTTCTCTTTTCGTGACTTATAAATGGCCAGCTTGACCTGTCCAATGAGGAAATTACCAATCATACATTCATTTTGATTATACTTATTCCCATTAATACCATAAATAAATACACCGTCATTAAAAGGCAAGTTAAGCACTCTAAAAACAGTGGTAAGAATATGTAAAAGAGGGTGAAGTCTAGAACAGAAAAGTTAACAGTGAAAAGCGGTCTCTTTCTCTCCACAGAAAGGACATTTGTCTGTGACTGGAGGATCAAGTATTGAGACAAAGGAATTAACAGCGATGATGGCGTGCAGCACACGCCATTGCAAATCGCCAGTTCTTTTGTTCAATGGTGGTCTATATAAATTCTGCAAAGCTGGCCCCGGTGTCTCTGCACCCCCAAGTCTGCTCCTCCAGGGTGTCTCTGGTGTTGTGCTTAGCGGTTCCCAGTGATGCGCCAGCACACAGAGTCTGTAGAGCTCTTTCCCCACAGCACTGTCAAAAGGTTCCAAACCAGCTGGTATCACAGTCACTTCAGGAAAGCCTTCACTGGACTCTGGTTCATCTCTGCCCCTGAGGAAATTCCCAAAAAGACATTTTGCTTCAGCTGTGAGGTTGGCATGGATCTTCTGCAGCAGTTGGTTAGCCTGCCTCAGTGAGTGAAGTCTCAACACCTCCACCATCTTCTCAGTGCTGTGCCAGCAGTGCTTTTCCACATCTATTAGGTGGTGGACCTGGATCATTGTAGAGTTCCTTAATAATTATTGGACTCTTACAGGTGGTGTGACTTTAAGCTTCAGGATTGGGTATTCAAGAGCCCAAAAGACACTGGCAGAGCTCCAGTTGACACGAAGCTCAAGAAGATTCTAAGCTCTGGGAAGACTGCTGTAGAATGGCAGCAGGCCAGAAGTTGACAGCTGTCTATTATCCATTAAAGAAAGAAAGAAAGAAAGAAAGAAAGAAAGAAAGAAAGAAAGAAAGAAAGAAAGAAAGAAAGAAAGAAAGAAA